>JALPQD010000110.1:5903465-6157647 GCA_023101885.1 Typhlomys cinereus | reverse complement strand
TTCCATTGCATCAGGGGAAGGGGTGAGGGCACATGACAAAGGCCTCCCCAATGTAGGATTGCATGGGATGCCCTGCCTGAATTAAGTGTAAGAAATGTATGGGTCAGAAGACCCTTGGTTAGGATGACAAAGGGAGTATCCCCTTTTACTTCCCTTTTTTTAAATTAAATCTGTGAGGGTGTGATTGGAGCACTCAATGACAGCTTCCTCCTGGGGGTTATGAGGAATAGTGGTGGTGTGTGTAATATGCCAGGAACCACAAAAGAAGCAAAAATGACTACAGGCAAACAAGGGCTACTATCAGTTTTAATCTCTCAGGGTATGCCCATGGAGGCCATGGCTGCCAGAGTGTAGCAATGACTTGGGAAGCAGTTTTGGATGAGGCAGAGCTGGCAAAGATGAATTTGGAATGTGTTAATCACATGGGCATATTTTTGTTTGCCAAAGGAAGGGACGTTGCTATGTCCATTTGCCAGAAGGCATATTAGGCTCGAGGCCATGTGGGTTAACTTTGTGGCCATAAGGGCCCTAAAGGCAAAAGTGGAGCACATTTGGAGAAGCCCAACAAGGTGCTTGCAAGCTTGAATGGACAAATCAGGAAACAGCCGGGGATAAAGAAGAAAAGTTAAGGTGAAGCCCATGATAGTTGTTGGGCCTGTTGTAAAGGAGAGGCAGAAAGAACTTAGATATAAGAATCAATGGTGGCATTACCAGCTGCCAAAGGGCCAGGTAAGTTAGAGAGGGAGCAAATTATGAATAAAGAAAGGGGCTGTGCATGCTTCTAGAGTCTCCTTAGAGCCCACAATGCTCTATCGAGAGGGCTGATAGAGTGATAAAAGCTTGCCCAGGGAGGGACATGAGTGTCTGTACCACATATTGACTGTCAGAGAAAATATTTAAAGCTTCAGGGTAGGCCTTCAAAACTGCCTTCACAGTGAAGAGCTCACCCAATTGGACCAAGCCAAGATTGAGGGTCCGGCTTTCTAAGGAGGTAGGTATAGAAGTGTTTATTGGCATCAGCAGTACGAGCGTGGTTCCGGCGGTGGCAGATGAGGAAGGGGCTGTGAGCAAGGGTTAGCCATAAGAGTGGGATCTTAGAGGGAGGGCAGGCAAGGGTTGTTGAAGTAGCCCAGGAGAAGGGAAGTGGGAATCCAATGCCAGTGAACTCTTGTAACAAGGCAAAAGTAGTAGGATAGTATCAGAGGGTACAGTGAGCCCTATTGATTTGAGATGAGCCAGTGTCCTGAGGGAAATATAAGTCTCTCAGGGGTTGGTCTTGGGGAGTATGGGAATTCCTTAAATTACGAAGATCTGGATAAATCTATGTGGTTGTACTGGGGTGGAGGTTGCTCAGTAAAAAACTTCTAGTGAGGGGAGCAGGGGAGAGGGGAGGGAGCATCCAGCTTGTCCCACTTGTCCTGCTCATCTTGCTCAGCCACAGTGGTGGTCCCCAGCATGGTCCCAGTTGCTGCCATCAGTTCTGGGAAAGGCAAGGTGTGCAGGAGTTGCTTGCAGCCAGGGCAGGCTGCTCCCTGGATAAAGGAGAGGCAGGGTCATGCTAAATGTGATTGGTGGCTGGGATTTGCCCCCGCTCCCCCGAGTGACCGCCCTGTGCATGGATGGCCAGCCAAGCACCTCTGGGCTCTCAGTGACCACAGTGGGGACAGGAGCACAGAGAGCAAGGGCTCAGCAGTGAGGGCAGGGTGGGCCTGGGACACTGGGGAAGGGGCTGCCAGAGCTGTTGGGGAGAAGGAGGCCAGCAAGGCCTGCAGGAGTGGGGATTTCCCTTCATCTGCTAGAGAAGAGGCTAGGATCTCATGAGCAGGTTGCACTGAGGGACTTGCAAGAGTGGAATGTATTGCAATCACTATGGGAAAGAATGAGGCAGAAAGAGCCTTAGCTTGGGACTCACTGCAAGTGTCTGTGAGTGTGGGGGTTGTTAGGGGCAAAACCTGCTTCTGGATGATCCATTACCAACTGTCTCCCCCCCTTTGGAAGTAGAGAACTTCCAAGTTTGCATCATTTCTGTTTCTCTTAGAAACTGGCTGTTCTTCCCCAAAGGTCCTTTCCTGCTTATCTGAGATATGTTAATGCATATGCACAGACCAAGTAACTCTGGTTTGAGGCATACATTCCTTTCTCTTCTAGCAACAAGGTGCATGCCTGCTTAGCATACCTGGCAACATGTCTGGTCCCACAACAAGTGAATGTAAAAAATGTATGCACTTTACATAATCCTGTAAAGAATTTGGCCCTGCTCCTTGATTATAAAACCCGTGTACATAACAATAAAGTTGGCTTGGATGATAGAGGACATCCAAGGCCCCCTCTGACCCAAACCCTGAAACTTTTAATTCCTACCACTTCCATTCTGTTTCTTGCATTTTTAGGTCCGGATTTGTGCTGGTTCATGGGCCTGGACATGTGAGAAGAACGTGGACCCAAATATCAAGGTCCTATATGTGTTTGGTGACTACCCAGGGGGCCACATTAAGGACTTCATCCAAGACCCTTCTGAGGTCTTTCTCCGATACCTTAATGTGCCAAGAATGCAGCAGGCAGAGAAGGGTGGAACATTGAAGGGCCCTAGCTGGGGACAGGAGGTTACCAATAGTTACTGACCACTAATCCAAAATACCTCCAGGCTTTTTGGGGGATCCCTCTGTCTTTACCTAGGGCAGAATGCCATGTCCCTGTTCAGGCACTAGATGTTGCAGTGGCAAGCACAGCAGCAGGGACCAGGAGCTCTGCTGGTGGCTGCAGTGGCTTAGCTCCAAGACACTACAAGGGTGAGGACTATGACAGACACAACTAAGGGACAGAGAGACAGGCACCAGAGACAGCATGCAGGGAGAAAGATGCTGTCCACTTTATTGTGCAGGACAAAGACATATACAGGGGGAGCTGGCCAATGCAGCCACTGGCACACACAGGGGACCCTTTTTCATGGGCCAACTGGAACAAAAGTTCTGACTGTCATTCTAAAGCACCTAGAGGTAGAGAAGGGGAGGGAGAGTATCTGGCTGGGAGTGGGCCAGGCCACCAGTAAGTGTGCTTAACTAGCTTGTGAAGAGAGTGGCTTTGGCTCACTGTGCAGCATGAATGCAACAGTCACCTAGGCCTGGACCCTGTGCTCACTTACAAATATATACAAAATTTATGTTTGTCTTCCCTCCCTTTATTCCATATCCTTCCCTCACTCTGATAAATAAGAAAAATCTAATTTATAGAAAGTGTATGAAAAATCTTTTCAGCAGTCAACTACATTCAAAGTTAGACTCTTATGCATTCTCAGTTCTTAGCGCTGGACTATGAATTTATTATTAATTTCTTTCTTCTTTATAAATTTTTTAAATTTTTATATTATTTATTCAACTGTGTGCATGTGCGTGTGTATGTGCACGCTGTGCGTGTGTGTGTGTGTGTGTGTCTGTGTATGTGTAGAAACACGGACGAATTCGCGAACCACCATGGACGCCTCCACCTCCTTCTGCCCCGGGATTCACAGGCTCCGCCCTACCAGGACCAGAAGCGCAGGCCCCCCCGCTTCCGCCTGGCGTCTATACGTGGGATCTGGGATTCGAATTCAGGACTTTCTGCCTGCAAGGCGGAGGCTTAACCCCTGAGCCACCTCTCCAGCCCCTCTTTCTTCTTTTTTTATTATTCCACCCATACAAAGTTGATAAGTCACCCATAGCCCTCCCTCCCACCCCTCCCTGGATCCCCATGCTCCCTTCTCCCTTTTCCCCTTCCTTTCCCCCCTCCTTTCCTTTCTCCCAGTGTCTCCCCCTCCCATTCCTGGAACATCCTTTAGTGTGCATGTCAAACTTCCCTCTGGGTCCTCCTCTCTGATGAGGTGTAAGGACTCAGTGGCATTGCCTAGAGCTCTTTCTTGTGTTCCCCTTTAGTACAGGAACACTATTGTGGCTGTTAATCCCTTGCCTCTAAGTTTCCTAGTGTCTGTGATCCGTGCTAGACTTTGAGGGGTCAATGATATATTGGTCATTGCACAGGTCATGCAAAGTCCTATTATGATTACTTAGGCTCTAACTTGTGTGGAGTATCTTGCATATCATTGCTCCTCCCCATCTTTAGGCTCTTGCAATCTTACTGCCCCCTCTTCTGCAAATTTCCTGAGCTTTAATGAGGAGAGATTAGGCTGGCCTTGTTCCAGTTGGTTGATGTAGAGTCTTTGATGTTCTGAACTATGGTTTGTTGACTTTTTTTCAGTATTGCTGCTCCTGGACCGCCCCTAGCTCCATCCTGATGGGTATTGGATGTCACCCCCTGGCCAGAGATAAAAGGCTGTTAAAATAGAGTCTTGTTATAATAGTAGATTCAAAGGTAGATGGAAGAAGAGTAGGAGATCGTGGTAAGGGGGAGTTCAGTCTCCCATTTGCTGGATGGTTACTTTCTATCTGCCAGACTCTATTCCCTCCCTTTCTGGTAACATCATACACCATCAGTTGCAAGTGACCAGGAAGAAAAGTCTGTGAGCTTAACCAGATGTCTCATTACTTACTTGCAGTCCTTGATGGTGGCCTATTTTCTCTGCTGTAGCATGATACCCTCTTTCCTTGTTTCTGGCGGGGCCTTACTTCCCCTTCTCTTCTGTTTATATTCTTTGCAATTACTATAGGCATTACACAGATTTCTCTTAGAGTGTCACTAAGTGAGTTTGGTACTAGGATCCACCTATTAGGGACTACATACGGTGCTTAATTTTCTGTATCTGGGATACTTCACTGAATATAATTGTTTCTAATTCCATCCATTTCCCAGCAAATTTCATTAATTGATCATTTTTGATGGCTTGAGTAGTATTCCATTGTATAAATGTACCACATTTTCCTTATCCACCTGTCAACTGTTGGACATTTTGGTTAATTCCATGATTTTGCTATTGTAAACAGTACTGCTATGAACATGGACATGTTTCTGCTCTCAAGGTGAATTTTTGCTGTCTGGGGGATTATATCCAAAAGTGGAATAGCAGGGTCATATGGAATTTCAATCTTTAACTGATTCACCAGATGGCTCCCCAGAGTGGTTGTATAAGCTGGCATTCCCACCAGCAATGTAGGAGAGTTACATTCTCGCCACATCCTTCCAGTATTTGGTGGTGTTTTTATTGTGGATTTTTGCCATCCTGACTGGAGTAAGATGATATCTCAGGGAGGTTTTGATTTGCATTTCTCTGATGGCTAAGAACATGTCAATTTCATCCCTGGTAAAGTTTTTTTTTAACTTCCAAGGCCCATTTTTTAATTGGGCCATTTGCTTCCTTGCACTCTGGATAATAGAGCTCTTTTATTTATTTATTTATTCAATTGTGCATGTATGCATGTGTGCCCTTGTGTGTATGTATGTATGTGTGTGTAGAACCACAGATGAATTCAGGAACCACCATGGATGCCTTCACCTCCTCCTTGTTTACTCTGCCCCGGATTCACAGGCTCCACTCTACCAGGTCCGGAAACAACAGGCCACCCCTGCTTCCGCCCTGCGTCTATACGTGGGGTCTAGGATCCGAACTCAGGACCTTCCGACTCCAAGGCAGAGGCTTAACCCCTGAGCCACCTCTCCAGCCCCTGGATAATAGAGCTCTTTCAGGTATGTACTTAATGAAGATTTTCTACCATTCTGTGTGTTGCCTTTGTGCCCGAATTACAGTATCTTTGTCTGAACAGGAGCTCTTTAATTTTGTAATATCCCATCTGTTGAGTGTTGGTTGTAGTGACTGTGCTATTGGATTTCTGTTTAGGAATTGTAGGCCTAGTAAAATCTGCTCGAGGGAGTTCCCTACCATTTCAACTAAGGTTTTTATAGTCTCTGTCCTTACATTGAGGTCTTATATCCATTTGGAATTAAGTCTTGTACATGGTGACAAACTAGTCCAGTTTTAATCTTCTTCATGTGGATATGCAGTTTTGCCAGCACCATTTGTTGACGATGCTGTTCTTTTTCCATTGGATTTTTTGGTCCCATTTGTCAAAGATCAAATGTCTGTAATTGTGTGAGCTTATATCTGGGTCTTCAACCCTTATCCATTGATCTGTGTGTCTATTTTGGAGCCAGTACCAGGCTGTTTTTATAACTATGTTGTTGTAGTATAGACAAGGTTTGATATGGTGATACTTCCAACAGTGTTTTTGTTACTCAACATTGTTTTTGCTATCCTGGGTCATATGCATTTTGAGATTGTTTGGTCGACTTCTTTAAAGAAATTTTCGGGATTTTAATTGGTATAGCATTGAATCTGTATATTGCCTTTGGTAGCATGGTCATTTTTATGATATTGATTCTGCCAATCCAGGAACATGGGAGGTCTTTCCACCTTCTGGTGTCTTCTGCAATTTCTTTCTTTAAGGTTTTAAAGTTTTCATTGTAAAGGTCTCTTACTTCCTTCATTAGGTTTACACCAAGGTATTTCCTTTTTTTTTTTAGGGGCTATAGTAAATGGGATTGTTTCTCTCAGGGCTTTTTCATGTCTTTCATTCTGGGCATGTAGGAATGCCACTGAATTTTGTATGTTTATTTTGTATCCTGCCACCCTGCCGAACTTCTCTATTAGTTCCAGGAGTTTATTTGTGGAGTTTTTGGGATCACTCAGGTATATGATCATGTCATCTGCAAATAGAGATAACTTGACTTCTTCCTTGCTGATTTGAATCCCTTTTATCTCCCTTTCTTGTCTTATGGCTTCAGTTAAGACTTCAAGTACAATATTGACTAGAAGTGGTCAGAGTAGGCCCTGCGGTCCAGGCTGCCGGGGGGGGGGGGAGGGGGCGACACAAGTGCGAGGGGCGGTTTGCTGGCCTGGCGGGCAGGGTGCGGGCCCCGGCAGGTGGTGGGAGTGCCCTCCTCCTTCGTCCCCCAGGCGGGTGGGCCTCCACAGAGCTGTGTTCTGGCAGATGCTGCCGTGAGGCAAGATTTTGCTGCAGCTTGGGAGCTGGCGGAAGTCCTCCTGTCTCAGCTTCCCAAAAGACGAGACCTCTCTCGTTGCTGCCATATTTTATGCTCCGTAAGAAAATATGTGGAAGAACGTTTCCTGCTTCCTGCCCTGGACTGATCTGGAAGGACGCAGGGTGACCCTCCTGGTGGCACCGTGGAACCATGAAGATTGATGCTTGGTGCCCATCCGGCAGAAGACAAGGGTTTCCTCTTTGGTTCTGCTACCAAAAACTGAGTCTCTTCTCCAGTTAAAATGAGGTGAGTTCCTCATGGAATCCTGAGGGAGGAAAGTTCTGTTCCTCTCGTGTGAACATGTACATCTCCTGCACTGTAGTCAGACTCAGAACTCAGGAAGCAGCAGGAAGAAGGAATACGGACACCTCGGCACTGGCACCTGTGGAAGCCTCTGTCATTCATGTTCCTCACTACAGAATTAAGAACTACACCAAAGTGAAAAGCTGTGAATGAATATCCTAAAAAAAGAAAGAGGAAGACTTTACACCCTTCTCATTATTCAGATTCCTCTGGAATAATTCGAATTGCAGATGGATTCAATGGGATTTTTTCTGATCACTATTACAGTGTCTGTTCTATGAGACATCCAGACTTGAAATATTTTGACAGCAAAGATGATGATTCCGACCCCGAGACAGCAAATGAGTTGCCCAAATTAACAGATGGAATCAAGGCCAGAAACCAAAACCAGAGCTACCTGGCCCCCAGCCCTGTACTTAGAATTCTAGACCACGCTGCTTTTGCTACAGAGAAGCCATCTGATGTGGAAATTTGTGAGGAGGAGTGTGATTCCCCTGAGTCGGTGCCTCAGCAGGTTCAGGATGAGGGTCCTGTGAAGGTGCATGTCGCAGAAGACGTGCCCATTGCGGTGGAGGTGCACGCCATATCAGAGTACTACGACATTGAGATGGAGAACCACTCCTCAGAGAGCCTCCCTGAGCCACCCAACGATGAACTGCCTGCCAAGCTCTGCAGGACCCTGGACAAGGGCCAGGCCTTGAACGCGCCTGCTCAGCAGAAGTGGCCACTGCTGAGAGCCAGCAGTAGTGGGCTGTACAAGTGTGCGCTGTATATCAGCCTGAGTTGGGTATATCAGCCTGGGTTGACATTTTTGCTCATTCAATACTTCAAGTACATCTCTGCAAGCTCTTCTTGCTTTTACTGTTTCCATTGAAAAGTCATTTGTTATTTTAATAGGTTTACCTTTAAAAGTGATTTGGTTTTTTTTCCCTTGAAGGTCTCACCACCTTTTCTTTGTTTTGAATGTGGAGTGTTTTGAATATTATTTGCTGTGGCGAGTTTCTATTTTGGTCATATCTGTTTGGGGTGCAGAATGCCTCTTGTATTTGGATGAGCCTATTATTCTTTAGATGAGGGAAATTTTTATTTATGATAATTTGAAAAATTTCCTCAGGTGTGGTATTATGGGATTCTTGCTCTGGTATTCCATGAGTACACATGTTAGGCTTCTTCAGAGTGTCCCATACCTCTTGAATATTCCACTCAAGTACATTTTGGCTTTAACAACCTCTTCCATTGAGCTGCTTCATACTTCCACTTTATCTTCAAGATCTGAAATTCTATTTACTGCTTTGTTAGTTCTGCTAAGACTCACTGTTGAGTTCTATGTTGAAGATACCTTGTCATTTAGTTCAATTTTAAACTCTGTCTGAGACTGATTTAACTACTCTGTGCCTATTTTTGTTTCTTGAACTGTTTTTCTCAGTTCCTCCAGGTGTCTGTTGTGTTCCTGTTCAAAGTGGTTGATGCGGTTATTTAACTTCTCCCGTATTTCCTCCTTCATAGTATTGATCATAGTAATGATCATGATTTCAAAGTCATTATCTTGGGCCTGGCTTCCTTGGCTATTTTCTGTGTAGTCGTTCTGGTTGGGATCTATCTTTATGTGGTTAATTCTTTCTGTGGGAGATTTGTCATCTTGTGTTTTGTTTCTCACGAATCTGCACTTTGACTTGGGCATTGTTTTTTTTTCTCTTAAGACCTTTAAGTTTCTGTATGTTGGGCTTGGAGAGGTGGCTCAGGGTTTAAGCCTCTGCCTTGTAGGCGGAAGGTCCTGAGTTTGGATCTTGAACCTCATGTATAGACGCCAGGAGGAAGCGGGGTTGGCCAGCGTTTCTGGTCCTGGTAGAGCAGAGCCTGTGAATCCCGGGACAGAGTAAACAAGGAAGAGGTGGAGGTGGTCCATAGTGGTTCCCGAATTCACCCATGGTTCTACACACACACACACACACACACACACACACACACACATACGTACACACACATGCACAATTGAAAAAAAAAAGTTTTTATATGTTTTTGACTGACCTGATTTAGTTGGTATTACTACTCTTGGGCAGTTATTACTAGTGTTTGCCTTGGAGTCGGGTACGTTTGTCTGTTGTTATTTCCTAGATGATGCTATTAGACTGTTAGTTCATCAATTATCAGGTTTAGTGATAGGAGTTGAATATTAGTTTGGTAGTGCAAATTTACGATTTAGTACATTGGTGATATGTGAGGGTGAGTGGTATAATCCCTGAAGTTGTATATATTTTTGGGGTGGCTGAATGGAAAAGTTAATCTACAGTGATTAATACTAGAAAGGAGCAGTATGGTTAAAAAAAGAGGTTTACTTATCTTTGTGCTGGATGTGAAGAATCTCCCCCATGTGACAGGATGATTTTAGAGGACTTCAGATGTATGGCCTTTGTCCACTAGGGCTTTTCTTGAGTTTCCTTTGCATTGTGTTGAATTCTGAAGAACAGTGTGTCCTCCCTGGACTGTGAGTGAGAGTCCTGGGTGGGCCGGAGGGGCAGAGGGGCTGATGGCAATGGCAGAGCTCTTCTCTTATGTCCTGTGGCATGGCCCAATGGTTCACCCAAGCTCAGGGCAGCCTGGGTGCTGCTCAGGATGGCCGGTGGGAGGAGCTGGGCTGAGCGGGTGTTCTGGAGGCTGGTGGAACTTACCTGGGAATGAGGATCATGAGCAAGCATCCTGTCCTAGGCAGGCGGGCTGGAGGGTCTCTGCTTGTGCTGTTTTGCATAAAATAATGAATAGATGTGTGTTACATCTTTGTGATCATTTTTGTGTATATTCGATAATGTATTTTTGACCAGCATTATTCTTTGACAATTTCAAAAAAAAACTCTCATTGAATTTACATCATTTTTCCATAATACCATTCCCTCTGCTTCTTCCACTGAAAAACTTCCTTCCTTGCATATCTTTGCCTGTTCCAGATAACATGTTCATTGGAATTTTCAGATAATATATTTGAATATGCAAATGTGTGAAGTCATGTTGCTCAAAAATGTGCTTATCACAGTCCAGGCCCATGATCTGCACAATGACTGACATTTGAATGACTCCCCCCAATGTCTAGCAAGGATCACAGGAAGTAGGATCCTTAGAGGCAAGGGATTAACAGTTATAATAGTGGGAAGGGGAAGGGGAAGTCACTGGGAGAAGGGGAAGCAGGGTTAAAGGAAGGGGAAAAGGGGAGCTTGCAAGAGGCATTGCGGAAGGGTGGAAGGGTGTAGAGTACAGGGGTACCTATTGAATTTGTATGATTGCAGAAAAAAATAAATAAGTTTAAGGTCGAGGCAGACTTAAACTACCATGTTCTGCCTAAAGCTAAGGCCTGCATTAAAAACATCATTGGTCCCTTCCTTAGATAATCTGATAAATCATAATGTAGTGACTCTTCTATAGCTTGTTCCTTGTCTTTGAAACTTGTTCTTTATTTATTTTTTCCACTCACACAAACTTAATAGGTACCCCTCTCCTCCCTGGATCCTCCACCCTTCCTTGGATCCTCTTGTTCCCTCCTCCCTTTTCCTCTTCCTTTCCTCCGCTCCCTCCCTTCTTCCCAGTACCTTCTCACTGTACCATCCCTGGAGCATCCTTTAGTGTGAATGTCAAACTTCCCTCTGGTTCCTCCTCTCTGATGAGGTGTAAGGACTCAGTAGCATTGCCTAGAGCCCTTTCTTGTGTTCCCCTTTGATATAGGAACACTATTGTGGCTGTTAATGTCTTGTGTCTAAGGATCCTAGTACCTGTGATTCATGCTAGACTTTGGGGGATCAGTGATATGTTGGTCATTGTGCAGGTCATGCAAAGTCTTATTGTGGTTGCTTTAGCACTAACTTGGGTGGATTATCTTGCATATCATTGTTCCTCCCCATCTTTAGGCTCTTATAGTCTTACCACCCCCTCTTCTGCAAATTTCCTGAGCTTTAGGATGGGGAGAGATTAGGCTGGCCTGGTGAAACTTGGTCTTACAAGTAACTAAAAGTTTATGGAACTATGCCACTTGGGAGATTGTGGGCATCCTGGTCCCCAGGGTTTTTTTGACCCTTTAGCTTTGTGATTTTGAGTCTATTATACCTCACTGTCGCCATGTCTAGATCTTGCCATTACACTGCCCATGTAGGATGCTTCATGTCTCTTTAATATACGTGTGTCTGTGTGTCTATCTGAATATGTCTGCTGGGCATGTTCCTATGTATATGCCTATGTGTTTCTCTGCAGGTGTGTGTATATGTGCCTATCTGTGTGCCTTTCTGTGTGTGTGTGTGTCTGTGTGTCTGTGTGTGTGCATGCATATATTTGAGTATGTGTCCTACTTACCATCCTCAATCTTGTCTATACTGACACATGTCTGAGAACCTTTTGGAATCTAGATTTTTTTTAATCAACAAGTAAGTTTTTCATAGTAAATAAAAAGTAGAACATGATTATGTGAATCATGGATGAATCCTCCCATTCAAATCCTTCCATTATGGGTACAGACACACATAACATACACATATCAAACATTCACACATCATTGATTCCTAGACACCCATCAAAACAAAATGGAGTAATGCTCAAATGACTTAAGAGAAATTATAACAGTCATCTTACCATCATTTATAATGCTACGTGAATAAAAAAAGAAATGTAAGAAAATTAGGACTTAGAAGAAGAAAGGAAAGTGTCTAATTTGCTTAACCTGTGGTAGAAAAGACCTTATGAAAGTCAGTGTTCCTAAGATCTTAAGACTATGGTGCATTCTTCACCAGTGGGAACATGGATATTTTATGAATAACATAAACTTGGTATCTCAAAGAAACCATTCCTTTTAATATTTCTGTTAATAAGAATTCCAATACAGGGCTGGAGAGGTGGCTCAGGGGTTAAGCCTCTGCCTTGCAGGCGGAAGGTCCTGAGTTTGGATCCCAGATCCCACTTATAGACGTCAGGTGGAAGTGGGAGCGGCCAGCGCTTCTGGTCCTGGAAGGGTGGAGCCTGTGAATCTCGGGGCAGAGTAAACAAGAAGGAGGTGGATGTGGTCCATGGTGGTTCCCGAATTCGTCCGTGGTTCTACACACACACAGACACACACAAACACAAGCATACACATACATAAACACACGTGCACAATTGAATAAATAATAATAAAAAAAGAATTCCAATACAAAGACATTAAGATATTTGCCCTCTGACAAAGAGTACATATACTCCTTTGTAAACAGCACAGTGGTACATGTTTTCCTGATATTCCAATGCTCAGAAATAGTATAACACAGTTCTTTACACTGACAAATCTCACCTATATATGATGGACCCATAAGAATTTTACTATGTTTATTAACTCTCAAAAGGCTCACATACAACAAACATCTCAACATGCAGAATGTCAGCATTAAAGACGTTCAGGGCAAAAAAATCTTTAGTGCACAAGGTTCATGTTATATGTTTGCAATGTGGTTAGTGTTACACTTAATTTCCAGCCTGCCATACTCGAAGCACCAATTTAATCTGGCAGCACTTTTTGCCATGATGGAGATCAACAGGAACTTTACTATTTTGCCCGATATGTCTTTGGCACTTATGTACATTGGGGAATATTGTGATATCACAATGGCATTTCTAGATAAGCTTCCTTTGCTGTTAAACTGTGCAAAGATTCTTCCCAACTGCACCTACAAAAAAGAAACATGTCCTCCTGCCTGGGACACAGACCAAGCCAGACTCTACATTCCTCAGGTAAGGCCCCTAGACCATGCCCCAGGCTCAGGTCACCTGCTCATCCTACCGGCTCCTACCAGCAAGCCAGAGCTACAGGCAGTCTGTTCTGGTGCTGGGAAAGGCCTGTATGCCACGTCCCAGGGCCCAGGTTATCTGCTTGCCAAACTAGACACCCTCTTATCCTGCCAGAGACTGGACCAGGCCAGACCCCCTGGCCCTCAGAATTCAAGAAAATCCAGAGAAAACCCAAGCAAAGCTCTAGGGAATAAACACCATACATCTGAAGTCTTGTAAAATCATCCCATGACAAGGGGGAGATTCATCACACACAGCTCAAACATAAGTAAACCCTTTTTACCATTTTGTTTCTTTCACTTATTAGTCACTGTAATTTAACTTTTCTGTAAAGCCACCCCCAAATGCATACAACATCAGGAACTATACCATTTACCCTCAAATATCACCAAGGCAGCAAAACAAAAAAGTGCATTACCATAATAATCTTCTCTCCCTGTCTACTAAACCTGACTTAATTGATGAACAAACAGTTTAATAGTCTCATCTAGGAAATACCACCAACACAAGACAAGTGTACCCAACTTCAAGGCAAACACTAGTAATAGCTGCTCAATAGATAGCAATACCATCTAACTCAGTTCAGTCAAAACACTCAGAAACAAAAGAAGGTCTTAACAGAAAAAAAACAATGCCCAGGTCACAGTGCAAATCCATGAGAAACAAAAGCCAAAACAACAAATCTCCCACCAAAAGAATTAACCCCATAATGATAGATTCCAAGCAGAACAAACTCACAGAAAATAGCCAAGAAACCATACCCAAGGTAATGATTTTCAAAGCCTGATCTTTATCATTATCAATACTATGAAAGGAAATCTGAGAAAAGTTAAATAACCACATCAACCACTTTGAACAGGAACACAACAGGCAATTGGAAGAGTTGAGAAAAACGGTTCAAGAAACAAAAATAGGCATAGAGCAGTTAAAAACAATCTCAGGCAGAGTATAAAGTTGAACAAAAAGACAAGTTATGTTCAACCCAGAACAAAACAGAGTCTTATCAGGTAGGATGAAGAAGAAAATAGAATATCAGATCTTGAAGACAAAATGGAAAGAATAAACAGCTCAAAGGAAGAGGTTGTTAAAGCCAAAAAGATATTTGAGAGGAATATTCAAGAGATACAGGAAACCCTGCAGAAGGTTAACATGTACATACATGGAATACCAGAACTAGAATCTCAAAATACCACCAAGGACACACTGCTCCTCAGAATTCAACATAGTCTGAAGAAAACCCAAGCAAAGCTCTAGGAAGCAAACATCATACATCTGAAATCCTCTACAATCATCCAATCACATGGTAGAGATCCTTCACATTCAGCTCAAAGATAAGTAAACCCCTTTTTACCATCATGTTCCTTCAATTATTAGACATTGTAGTTTAAATTTTCCATATACCCACCCCAAAATGTATTCAACTTCAGGGACTATACCAATCACCCTCATATATCACCAAGGTACTAAATCATAAAAGTGAACTACTATACTAATCTTCACTCCTTGTCTACTAAACCTGACTTAATTGATGTACTAACAGTCTAAAAGCCTCATCTAGGAAATAAGAACAATATCAGACAAGTGTGCCCACCTTCAAGGCAAACACAGGTAAAAATTGCTCCAGAGTAGTAATACTAATTCAGTTCAGTCAAAAGCACAGAAACAAAAAGAAGGTCTTAACAGATAAAACAAAAATGTCCATGTCACAGAGCAAATCCATAAGAAGCAAAATCCAAGACAACAAATCTCTTACTGAAAGAATTAACCTCATAATGACAGATTCCAACCAGAATAAGTTTACTGAAAATAGCCAACAAAGCCAGGCCCATCCAAAGCTCAGGGAAATTTGTGGAAGAGGGGGAAAGTAAGATTGTAAGAGCCTAAAGATGGGGAGGAGAAACGATATGCAAGATACTCCACACACGTTAGGGGTGGAGTAATCATAATAGGTCTTTGCATGACCTGCACAATGACTAACATGTCATTGACCCCACAAAGTCTAGCATGGATCACACGCTCTAAGATCCTTAGAGGCCAAAGATTAACAGTCACAATAGTTTTCCTATATGAAAGGGGAACACAAAAAAGAGCTCTAGGCAATGCTACTGAGTCCTTACAACTCATCAGAAAGGAGGACCCAGAGGGAAGTCTGACAGCACACTAAAGGATGCTCCAGGAATGGGGGGGGAATTCGAGAAAGGGAATGAGGTGGGGAAAGGAAGGGAAAAAGGAAGGAGGGAGTAAGGGAATCCAGGGATGGGTGGATGGAGGGAGGGGAAAGGGGAACCTATCAAGTTCATATGAGTGGAAAAAATAAATTAATAAATAAATAAATAAATAAAAATTAAAAATAATTTCTCCATTATAACATTAAATGTCAATGGAATTAACTAACCAATCAAAATACACAGATTACAAACTTGGATTAGAAATCACAACCCATCAATCTGTTGCCTTTAGGAAACTCATGTCACCACAAAAGACAGGCACATCTTAAAAATAAAAACTGGTCCAAAACGCTGCAAGCTAATGGAACGAGAAAACAGGTAGGAGTAGCCATTATGCTATTGGACAAAGTTGACTTCAAACGAAAAAAAATCATAAGAGACACAGATGGCTACTACATTTTATTTACAGGTACAATTCACCAGGAAGACTTCATAATACTGAACATATATGCGCATAATATGGGCTCCTCCCCATTCATTAAGCAAATGTTATAGCGTCTAAAGCAAAAAAATCAACCCCCAAATGATAATTTTTGGCAATTTCAATACCACCCTCTCAACATGCGATAAATCCACAGGTCAAAAACTTAACAGAGATGTAACAGTCTCGGGGGCCCACGGAGACCCTTGGGGGTGGGGATAAGCTGGTGTGAAGTCAAGAGTCAGGTGAGTGGCAACAGCAGGCTCTCAGGCTTGCAGGCTGGCTTGTTTATTGTAAGTATGGGGCAGCCTATATACCCCACCCAACATCCCATAAGTCCCAGCATGAGGTTTGCTGAGTCACCTGACCGGATTGGTCCTCTCAGCCAGGAAGTTTGATGTCAGCACCAGGCGTGGCAGCAGGTGTAGCTTGGGGAAATTTCATTCACACATGCAGCCCATACAGATCATCCCTGAGTGGCATGCTCCCCAAGTGGAGGTAATGGTTGATCAGAGACCTTAATTCAGGGCTGCCTGGTCCATTCCTCCTTCATATCCATCCTTTTTATTTATTTTGACAGCCAGTGGGAACCAGAGTTCTTTGTTCTGACCTTGTTAACCCCGCATCAGAGGGTATCCAGCATTACAGACTGTGCCTGCCCTAAGCTGTCATGTTTCTCAGGATCTTACTGTCATTGGTTATGGGCCCTTGAAGGACCTCTGGAAGGCATATCAGGATATGTGGATAGTAGACTGGATCAAGGCCTCACAAATCTCTGTAATTCAAACTCAAAGTATGTCCCTAGGGTGCCATGGCTTGGGTGTTCAAGGGCTATATGCATCTGTAGTGTGGTCTTATTGATGGAGCTGCTGAGAGGTGTGCTGAAGGAAACACTTAAAGCAATATAATTAAAACAATCCATTAAAATTAAAGTTGTGAGAAAACAATGAAAGAAAACTTACAATCTAATAGAAAAACAATTGTGATTGATATAGAACATAAGTAGCTAAGGCCTTAGATGTTATCAAAAAATTAAGTATGCATACATGTATTTAAAAGTGGCATGCCAAAAAACAATCAGCATGCAAAAGAAAGAAAAGAAGAAAAAAATTAAAATGGATCCATTTTATGAATCTAGTTTCCAGGAAAGCTTCACAATCTCCATTGCCGGTTTTACATCTCGAGCTGGCACCCATATTGGCAAAGTGGAATTCTGAGGGAAGACACAAGCATATTCTCGACCCCAGGTTAATAAGGGAGTGAGTCCATGCCATAGCAGTCTGACAGGGTCCCTCCATCAGACAAGAGGCAGGGGAGTATTATGAGATTTTGGTTCCCAAAGAGGGCATCGTTCGTAACATCCATCTGCCAAATTGCATTAGACAAGAGACCTCTGGGGTTTACTCCTCCCTTATTGAGGGGGCCAAGTGGAGCCAAGGGGGAACAGGTCACAGAGGACCTGACTAAATGCTTACATTGTGACGTTTAAATTCTGGGAGGAGCTTGTGTAAGCTTCAAGGGTAAGGTGAAATTGTTGGTGTAATGCCCTAGCTTGTTCAAGAAGCTCTAAGTCCACAGTCATGATATGGTATCTGTTAGATTGTTTCCCTTAGCCAGGATTCTGGGGAGTTTTGTGTGTGACTTTATATGGGAAATATAACAAGGATGAGCCCTGTGTTCCAATGCATCCTGGAACTACTGCATGGTGACATGTAAGGGGCTCTTGCAGTCCTTGAGCAAAGAAAATGAAAGGGTCCGGACAGCCTGTACTGCATACTGACTATCAGAAAAAATATTAACAGGTTCTAGTTGGCATTCAGTAAAAATCTTTAAGAGCCCCAAGAGTTCACCCAGTTGCACCGATCTGAGGTTGGGGAGGATATAATTAATGTCTTTTTCTCCCAGGTGCTGAATGAGGATTCCATACCTTTGTTTATTGGAGTCTGAGAATGCTAGGGTTCTATGTGGGATGGGAGAAGACCTGGGAGTACTATAAGGCTTAATTTTAATAGGGAGTTGAAAAAGTGCAGTTAACCTTTTGTCCTGTGGGGGGTGCTTATCAAGATCTCTAGTGTAGCCAGAGACCATTTCTTGAAAACCAATAGAATCAGCCCAAAGCAATTGTGAGTGCCGGAGCGGGAAAGGAAGGATGATTTTACCAGGCTCATGGCTATAGGTCTTGTTGGTCATGTTTCTAGCCTTGAGAGCGAGTAGAAAGGTGATCAAATTTAGACATGATTTTGTGTAGGTCTGAATGAGCTTGGTGTAGCCACATAAGAGGGCCTGTTTGCCATAGAATGCCTAGAACACCACCAGGGGTCCATAAGATGACTGCAAAGAGAAGCCGGTGAGGCTCATGTCTGTTTAAGGATGCTGCGGCGAGTAGAGAGACAACCTTTTGTAGAAGAGCCAGTGATTCAGGTGTAAGCATAAGTCTTTTGGAGGGGCATGTAGGGCCCATCAGGAGAGAAAATAGAGTACATTTCCTGGTCAGGGATTGGTAGGAATGGTTTGAGCCAATTTATTGTTCCACATAACTGTTGGAGCTCAGCTAGGGAATAAGTGTCTTTAGAGGGCAGGTTGAAAGCTAGCAGGCTTATTTTTTGGAAATAGAAAACCCCAAGAAGGCGAAGGGGGGCAAATTGGATCTTTTCAGGAGCTACTTTTAATTTTAGGGCAGCCAGGTCTTTTAAGAGGGTCCTAGATACTCCTTGTAAGTAGGGCAAGGTAGGATGAGCTAAAAAAAATCATCCATTGTTAATATGGTGTTTTGGGGAACATTGCAAAGTGCCTCCCTAACATAAAGCTGACAAATGGGTAGGGCTATTTTTCATGCCATGCAGGAGGACAGTCCATTGATATCTCCTGGCTGGATTTTGTATATTAGGCTCCCAAACTGTAAATGCAAAGCGATCCCTACCCTGTGGTGCCAAGGGAATTTGAAAGAAGCAAACCTTGATATCTAGAATTACTATATAATAGGAGGGCGGTATAGCACTGGGTTGTGGCAGGCCAGCCTGAGTAGTCCCCAACTTTTCCATTCGTTCATGGATTGCTCTCAAGTCCTGTAGGCCTATAAGGGCCTGTCCTTTTCTTGATAACAAATATGGGAGTATTGTGCCTACTGATTGAGGGCTCTAAGTGTCCCAATTCAAGTTGTTCCTCGATTAATTCCTTAAGGGCAGCCAATTTGGGTTCAACTATTGGCCATTGGTCCACCCAGATGTCAAGGGTATGGGATCAGGTACCCGTTAGATGATTGCTCATGATGGGCAGTGGCCTCCAGAATTGGGGGTGATTTGAGGATGTATGGCCTGAAAGGTCAACCTTATCATCCTATTAATGGGGCTGAGGGGTGCCCCGCTGGGAGTTTAAATTAGCCTTGGCATTCTGCTGGACATTGTAAAGCTGTGAGAGGCAGTTGGGAGCCCAATGGAATCCCTTGTTGCATTTGGCCTGTCTTACCACAGCCCCAGCAAGCATGGTCGCGCGGCACACTAGAGCCCTGACTTGCCCCCTTCCTTTCTTTCTTTTCACTCTCAGTGGGCCAGGAAGCATGAGTATGCACTCCTGCTGCTGCGGCAGCTGCCTGGGCTTCGAACCTCTGCATCCTTGGGTTGCGCACAGCAGGTGAAAGTGCGAGCACCAAGCGGGAAAGATGGGTGCTGTGCTCCAGAGCCTCCTGGTCCACAGCTTCTGTGCACTCCTCTCAGTGGAGGTGAGCAGCGGAAAGTTGATATCAGGCTCCCAAACTGTGGGCTCCTTACAGTGTGAGGGGAGGTTGCCCATTTTACTAAAGACCAGAGACATGACTAGAGAGGAACAGATGAGACAAGCAATGTATCGGACCCAAATGTCTTGTGCTTGGTGGAGAACTTCCATGGTTTGTTAGGCCACAGCCATATGCCCATACAGTGGCTCTGGAGGAGGACGGTCGATCTGGAGACCACTCCAGGGTTCCGTCTCCTGGGGGGTCAACCCTTATGTGGAGACACTGGGCAAACCAGAATCAAAAATGTGAACCTCCGTATCCATGGACAGACAAACAAAAACAAGGAAACAAGAGAAGCTTTAACGCACACCTCTCACGAAGGCAAAGAATACTAAACACACAGGGGCCATTACCGAAAAACTGCCGAAGGGGGCACAGTGCTCCACACTGATGCCGAACAACTGCTGAAAGGAGGCACAGTGTTCCTACATTGGTGCCAAGAGAGGGAAAGGGCTGCAGTGGAAGTCCCTGTTCAGGTGCCAGATGTAACAGTCTCGGGAGCGGGCGTGAAGTCAACGACATAGATTCGGGGAGTCAGGTGAGTGGCAACAGAAAGCAGGCTGGCTCGTTTATTGTAAGTATGGGGCAGCCTATGTTCCCCACCCAACATCCCATAAGTCCCAGTGTGTGGTATGCTGAGTCATCCTGACCGGATTGGTCCTCTCAGCCAGGCAGTTTGACTTCAGCACCAGGCATGGGCAGTAGGTGTAGCTTGGGGAAATTTCATTCAAGCATGCAGCCCATACAGATCATCCCTGAGTGGCATGCTCCCCAGGTGGAAGGTATGTAGGTAATGGTTGATCAGAGACCTTAATTCAGGCCTGCCTGGTCCGTCCTCCTACACAGAGACACATTGGAACTTAATCAAACATTACTGAAATGGAACTTACAGATCTTTATCAAACTTTTCATCAATTCACCAAAGAAGACACATTTTTCTCAGCAGCACACTGAATTTTCTCCAAAATACATTACATATTGGGTCACAAAATGAATCACCACATATAGAGGAAATGTGAAATTCTAGCCTGTCTAGAATTGACATCTGCAACACAACAAACAAAAGAAAATACACTAATTCCTGGAAACTAAACAATAGATGCTGAATGAGAATTGGAGGATTTAGGAAGAAATTATAAAGGAAAAGAAAGATTTCCTGGAAGCAAACGTTGACACCTTAAAAATCTTTGGGACACAATGAAAGCTGTCCAAAAAGGTAAGTTTATAGCTATTAATGCCTATATCAAAAAAATAGAAACATCACAAATACATAACTTGATAATGCAGCTTAAAGCTTTAGAGACAAAACAGCAATGCAATCCCAAAAAGAGTAGAAGAGAGGAGAGAAATATCTGAAATTGAGATAAGGGAAATGATACAGAGAATTATCCAGTCAAAAAGCTGGTTCTTTGAAAAAAATCAATAAGACTGATACACTCTTCACTAAATTAACGAATAACAAGAGAAACAAAACCCAGCTTATCAAAATTAGAAATAAGAAAGGGCTTATCACTACTGATAGCCAAGAAATTCAGAGAATTATATTGTCTTATTTCAAAAACTTTTACTGCGTGAAATTGGATAACACAAAAGAATGGATGAATTCCTTTTTTTTTTGAGTGTGAATATTTTATTATATTATATAATTTAGACATCTTTCTTAGTATGTATTTCCCAAACGACAAAAGTAGAAATAGTGGAATGAAATATACAAAAATATTTTTTAGATTAAAAAGTGTTATACACTTGCTAAACATGACTACAAAAAATAGTCTTGCTTTGTAGTAAGACACAAGGGATTCTGCTGAGTGGGCCTATATATGAGTGATTTAAGTCTGTTAAGAGATACCGATCTTGGACTGATGTCATCTCAGCTTCACAGAACATTTTTTTTTCTTTCTAACATCGCCCTTCTTTTTTTTAAATTTTTAACTTTTTATTATTATTTCTGCTCATAGAAATTAATAGGTAGACCAGTTCCTTCCCCCTCCTCCTCCCCCTGAACCTCCTGCTCCCCTTCCCTTCCTCCACCTCCCCCAGTGCCCCCCCCCAATTCCCAGAGAGTCCTTTATTGTATATGCCTAACTCTCCTCTTGGTCCTCCTCTCCGATGACATACAGGGACCCAGTGACATTTCCCTGAACCCTTTCTCCGTGTTCCCCTTAAGCATAGGAACACTACTGTGGCTGTCAATCCCTTGCCTCCAAGGATCTTGGTGCCTTTAGCCGATGCTAGACTTTGTGAGGTCAATAGTGTGTTGGACATTGCGCAGGGCATGCAGTCCTATTATGATTGCTTCGGCCCTAACTAATGTGGAGAATCTTCAGATCATTGCTCCTCCCATCCTTTTGCTCTTACAATCTTACCGCCCCCTCTTCCGCAAAGTCCCTGAGCTTCAGGATGGAGGAGATTAGGCTGGCTTAGTTCTATGTGGTTGATATAGAGTCTCTGAAGTTCTGGATTGTGGTTTGTTGATTTTCTTTTTCAGTTTTGCTGCTCCTGCAATGCCCTTCACTCCATCCTGATGGGCAATGTATGTCACCCCCTGGTCAGAGACAAAAATCTGTAAAACTGGAGTCTTGTTATAATAGCACATTCAAGGGTAGATGTAATAAAAGCAGGAAACCTTGGTGAGGGAGGGTCAGTCACCCATTCGCAAAATGATCACCTTTCTTTAACATTTTTTATTATTATTTACGCTCATACGAACTTAGTATGTACACCCCTTCCCTCCTCCCTCTCTCCTGACCCCCTGCTCCCCCTCCCCACCTACCTCTCACATCCCCGTGCCTCCCACCCCAATCCCAGAGAATCCCTTAATATGCATGCCAGACTCTCCTCTGGGCCTCTCCAATGATTACTAGAGCAGAGGCATTTCCCTGAACCTTTTCCTGTGTTCCCTTAAGCATAGGAACACTACTGTGGCTGTCAATTCTTGTTCAGGATCTTGGTGTCTTTAGCAAATGCAGACTTTGGGGTCAATAGTGTGTTAGACATTGCGCTGGGCATGCAAAGTCCATTTATGATTGCTTCGGCCCTAACTTGTGTGGAGTATCTTGCATATCATTACTCCTCCCATCCTTGTGCTCTTACAATCTTACCCCCCTCTTCGCAAATTTCCCTGAGCTTCAGGATGGGGAATGATTAGGCNTTACTGATATTACCTATTATATGCTAGACAGATAGGTGTTAGATAGGTAGATTGATAACAGGCTGGCAGATTGGACGGATATATCTTTTCTAAGTGCTTGAGTTAGCAGACATGTGTCTACACAGCCAACCTTGGACTCTTGGCCATTAAATGATCAGCAGTGTGTAAGACCACAGCCATTTGCTAAGACACTGAAGCACAATACCTCGGCAGAGTAGCCCATCTGGCATCCTCAACACCTGCTCATGTGTCAGTCAAGACCCTCACTCCCCGCCCCGAAGACCCTGTCTCAGAGGAAGGGTAGAACAGGAATGAGGACACAGGGTAACTGATGCTGTAAAGGGTGGAAGATTTATTTTGCCTTGAGTTGTTGCTGATAAGAAACGTTTCTCTTGCATCACTGTGGTTATTAAATTCGTCAGCTAATCTAAAAAAAGCATATGAGTCCATTTGTACTCATCTGGGACCTCTCTTATTTTAACTAATTGTCCCAGCATGAGGCACAAATAAATGGTCATGCCAAATCCCTACTGTCCCCCCCCACACAAGAGGATGACAGAAAAGAAGGTTTCAGACAACTAAAGGCCAAGCTTACAAATTTTCCACCCACTAGTGTTTTTTTTTTTTTCCTGCTAAATCAAGCTATTTGGAAAAAAGAAGATAATCATATTACGTGGAAAATGCTTTCAGGTCCTCAAAGACTAAAACTTAAGAAGTTAGAAAGAGGGTGTCATGGTTTGAAATGTGTCCCCCACAGTCTCATGTTTGGGAAGGTCATGACACCTTTAAGAGATACAGCCTTGCTGGAGGAAGGCGGTCACAAGGGGTGGGTCTTGAGGTGAATTAGTCCCCCCTACCTCCAGGAGGAGTCTGCCTTTGCTGCCAGCAGTTTTGCAGCTTCAGCCTCCAAGATGATGCGGTGACGTCAGGCCTCTCCAGCTTCAGTTTTTCCCCCAGGGCCACCCATGCCACCTCTGCCATGAGACACTGATCTCCCCTCTGCGAACTGTAAGCTGCATAAATCTCCTTATCCCTTAAGCTGATTGGATTGGGTGCTCTCTCACAGGCACTTAGTTAAAGAGAAACATTAAGAGGGCCCTCAGCAGTTAAAGCGTTGTGGCACAAAGACTGGAGTTCAAATCCTCAGATCCTAGGTAAAATAGCAAACAGCCTTCCTACCATTTCACCGCAGGAAGTAAAGAGACTGGGAAATCTCCCAAGCAAGCTGGTAGTCAGACTGGCCCTATAGATCAGCTCTAGTTTGGTTAGAGAATCATGTGCAAAAGAATTAAGTAGAAGAGCAATTAAATACATACACTTATACACATGTGCACCCACCTATATGCAGACACACGTATACCCATGTACACCCTCCACATACACATGAAAAAGAGAAAAGAATGGTGCCATAGTGAATATATCTACCAAAAAGATGACAGAGGGGCGAGTTAGATGACTAAGTAGGCAAAGACACTTGCCACCAAGCCTAATAACTTGAGTTTGGATCTTGGAACCCAGGTAAAAGGGGGAGGGAATCGACCCCAGTAAATTTGACTTCCACAGATGGCGGTATACTAGGAAGAACCCCTCATGCCATGCAAAAAGTTATGTGACTGACTGATTGTTATGTATGTACACAAAAGGACATGTCGGTATACCTGTGGAGGCCCAAGGGTAAGTTGATGTGATAGTTAAGCCTGGGTGTCAACTTGACACACTTGGTATTTAAAAAGATTGGCTGAGCCCACACCTGGAAGGATCAACTGAGATTACCTGAAAAGATTTACCTGTCCTAAATTCCATGGGAATTTTCATAGATCCCATATGAACCTTCCAATAATGATTCATATAAAAGGGACCACCAGAATATAGGTAGAGAGACATCAGGTAAGGCTGGAGCTATGTGGAGTGTGGCCAGTCAGCAAGCCATGCCATTCTGCCGTGAAAAGAATCTCTTTCCTCTCTGGCCTGTAAGTGCATAAACCTCCTTTCTCCCATAAGTGTTTAACTTTGGGTGCTCTCTGACGCAAAAGGAAAGAGGAAGGTTAGGCGTGGAGGACCTGCAACGCAATGGGGCACAGACAGATTATGCTCTTCGTTCGTCTTCTGTGGCTAATAGTTGATTTAGCAGAAAAAAAACACTAGCGGGTGGGAATCATTCTGGATTATTTTATGTCATTATTGCTTTTCTTTGGGGGATTTTCCAGGATCCACCTTCCAGGATTACATGCCAATGCCACTCCCATACATTTGGCATTTTACCTGGGATCTGAACTCAGACCTTTTTGCTTGTGAGACAAAGGTTTTAACCCTCAATCATCACTCTCGCCCCACCTTTCTTTTTGATATGTATATATTTTGTGTGTGTGTCCACAAATTATACTCTACATGTGGAATTCAGAGGATACATGAAAGCCAGTTATCTCCTTCCATCATGTGGTTTCCAAGGATTCAGCTCAAGTCCCAGGATTGGTGGCATGTCCCTTTATCTGTTAAAACATCTTGCCAGTCTGCTTTCCAACTTTTTAAATCAGCCCTGGATATCATCCCTTGGGCTGCTGCCTCCCACATTTAGGGTATCTTAGCGCCTCAATCAACCTAATCTTAGACAATCCCTCTTGTCTAGACAATTGTCTGTTCAGTGATCCTAGACCTAATCAAGTTGACAATCAGTATTAATCAGCACACTCCTCATGGTGGGAACTAAGATCTAGGAAGGCAGAACTCATTTCCAGCCAGCATTTTTTATGTAGGATCTGGGGATTCAAACTCAGGTCCTTTTGCTTGTGAGGCAAAAACTTTAAACCCTGAGTCATCTCTCTAGACTTGATTAATTATTTTTAAAGAGGACAGAAAGCCATCTCTAATGGTTGGTCTTGAATATTATCTTAATTGATCCGAGATGCATCTGGGAGATTTGGGAAGAGCGTCTCACAAGCAGAAGGACTTGAGTTTGGATCCCAGGTCCCATGAAAAAATGTCCGGCAAAAACGGCGACTGCTTACACTTCTGGCCTTAGTGGGCAAAGCCTGGGAAATCCAGAGGTAGAAGGAGGTAGAAGCAATCCAGGGTGATTTCTAAAGTCACCCTTGGTCCTCCACAGGGACACACACACACACACACACACACATAATTAATTTTTAAAAAGTAGTAATAATAATCCAGTCCAAAACCAAATAAATATATCTAAATAAGATGCTTAATAAGATTTCTCTTTGGGAGTTGTGATAAAATACTCTGACCCAAGTAACTGAAGGAAGAAAGTTTCCTATTTTGGTTTATGGTTCCAGAGGGGGCGGGGGAGACTGAGCAGCTGGCAGGGAAGGCATGGGGCAGGAGAAGAAGGCTGGCAAGTCACTTGAAATCCACATTCAGAAAGCAGAGAGAAAAGTGGAATCAAGCTGCCAAACCACAAGACCTGCCTCCAAAGACTTAACTTCCTCCAGCCAGGTCCACAACCTTCCCAAACAGCGCCACCTGCTGGGAGCCAAGTGTTCAGACACATGAGACTGTGGGGGCCCATCCCCATTCAAACCCCAATCTTAGCGATCACATCACATGAAGGACATCAGCCAGGTGGTGAGAGAGAGCTCAGATGCAGGGTTGTGTGTCCCATCACACCTGCAGCTCTGGCCCTGGGGACCCAGAGACACTGAAGTGGTGGACCAAGGTGGGAAAGCCCAAGACTGACAATTCGTACCTTTGCCCACAGTTTCTTCAAGTCTTCCTGTCTTCAGAGGAAGAAACACATAGGACACTTTCATCCCTGTGCAGATAAAGACATGTGGGCAAAGCATCTGACCCAGACTCTGCGGGATTCTAACCATGCAGGCTCATATGTTTCTGGCAAGATCAAGCTCCCAGGGCAGCTGCTGGGAAAAAAGCCTGTTCTCTAAAGGCACATCATCGCAGAGGAACTCCTCACAATTATGAGCAGAGCAAATTGCCTTGTTTGAAGGTTTTCCACCTTTTGCATCTGTCTCAGTGTTTCGGTGTTAGCTTGTCTTTGAAGGAACATAATTATTGCAAGAGGTTCGCTCTTTTGCTAAATTCCTCTGATGACTAAGGGGCAGGGCTGCACCTGCAGAGATGGGGTGCCTGTGGCAGCAGAAACCTGTGCACGCCACTCTGTGAATGTGACAGGGCATCTGCTGACAGTGGGGCCTCTGTGGACCTCTCCAGAAGCCCCTCATGCTGCAAGAGATCGGCATAGCCCACAAAATGCAAATCAACCATGAAGGTTAGAATAAACTCAGTGCGTAGCCTGATGTGGCCGGCTTGGTACTGGTCATTTGCGGACGGAAGGAAGAAGGACGTTGGAAGGACGGTTGGGAGGGGCCGGGAGAAAGCGAGAAGGAGAAAGAAGCGAAGTGGGGAGAGAAGTTGAAGAGGATTGAACAACGTAGCGGGACGGGAAGATGAGGAAAAACAGAGCAGATCCAGCAAGAACAAAGAGGAGAAAGAAGAGCGAGAGAAGAAGAAGAGCAGAAGAAAAGAAAGGAAGAGAGAAAGAGAGAGCAGAGAAGCGATAAGAGAAGGTTAAGCGGAGAGATAGAGTAGGGAGACAAGAAGGAAGGAAGAAAAGAAAGAAACAAAGAAGGAAGGAGAAAGAAGAAAAGAAGAAAACAAAGAGACGAAGGAAGGGGAAGAGAAAAAGAGAACAGCAGGCAGAAGAGAAAGAAAGACGCAAGAAAAGCAAGAAAGAAAGAAAAGGAGACGCAAGTGCGGGAGCGATTAAAAGATAGAAAAATGAAGAGGAAAGGGACAGAACGCGAGGGAAGGGGGCGAAACCGAAAGGAACAGCGAAAGGCGAACGAAAGAAAGAAAGAAAAGGAAGAGAGAAAGACAGGAAAGGACCGGAAGAAGAAGGAAGGAATCCGTAGAGAAGAGCTAAGAAAAAGTAAGACTGAAAGAAAGAGAGGATCGCTTCTCGGCCTTTTGGCTAAGATCAAGTGAAAGAAAGAGAGGAAGGGAAGGGAGAAAAGAAGAGAAAGATAAAAAAAAGAGCAAGAAAGAAAAAGAAAGGCGAGAGGGAAAGGAAGAAGCAAGAGTAAATTCCCAGGACAACTTTTAGAAGTTATTTCTCTCCTTTCACCATGTGAGCTTCTGGGGATCAAACTCAAGTACCCAGGTTTGCAAGCAGGCACCTTACCTGGAAACCTTTCTAGCCAGGAGCCTGTTGTCTCGGAGAGCTCATCTCCTGCTCCCCTTTCATCCCTCCTGGGGCCACTTCTGCATCTCAGGAGGAGCACCTCTCTCAGCCCAGCCTCTGCTCTGTCTTCCCGGCAGCTGAGCACACTGCCATGCATTCCCCCATCAGCAACCAAGGATCCGGGCTTCATCAGCCCCTGGCGGACTCCAAGGACCTGGCCTCCAGAGGCATCCCCATGGGAGCTTCTTTCTCTAGCCACGCGACACGGTGGCTCTGAGCATGCTCCTTGGCTGACGGCTGCACCCCCAAATGGGAGCGGCAGCAGCCGCCTCTCAGAGCTAATTTGAGAACTGCAGGAGACAACTTTAACAGAGCCGTTACACAAGTGACATTGCCACCACGGTCTGCACAAGGTTTAGCCTCCACTCAAAGATCACACCAGCTAGGAGCCATGGTAGCTATTCCTTCAACCGCTGTGAGACACCCTTAGACACAAGCAAAGAGGACCGAGATTTGACTTATAGTTCCAAAGGTGATATAATCTATTGTGGAGGGAATCGGAAGCAGGAGATCAATTAAGGTCACCAAAACCAAAAGAAGGCAGAGAGAACCAACCAAGAGGAAACAGGATTGGGCTACCAAGTCTTAAGACTCACCCCTTGTGATCTGGCTTCTTCCTCTAGCGAGGCTCCACCTCCTCAAGGTACTACTTCCTCAAACATTAACATCAGCTAAGGATGTTCTTGGGGGACAACTTACATGCGCAAATCATGACAGGGGCCACTGAGATAGCTCAGTGGGAAAGAGGCCTTCTCACAAACCTGAGTTTGGAACTTCAGAAGCCCACATGGTAGAAAGAGAGAACCAGCTTCTTCGAGTCGCCCTTTGACCCTTTCATGCACACCTGCTCTCTTATTTATTTTTTTAAGAAAAAGATCCAATTGTTTAGCTGCTGCCTTTATCTCCCCTTCTTGGGCAGAATCTGGGTCTCATAGGTGGACACACTCCCCAAAGAGAGTAAAAACCTGACCGTACGAGGAATGTTCCCCATCTTCTCCAAATGCTTCCTCTCTGGGTTCAGGTCGCCTGTTTTGGGGGTGTGCCTGCTGGACACAGGCAGACCAGGACACTGTGGGGACTTGGCCTCAGCATCCAGAAAGGTGGTATCTTGGACCACCTTCTCCTCTAGGCCTGAATCTGGCTTCCAGAAGCTGAGTGTGGAGCACTAATGAGAATGAAGCTTGTCAGGAGATGTAGTGACAGGGGCCAAGTTCCTGGGTTTAAGGAAGTGCCTCTTGCTACTTACCCAAGGCCAGAGGCCGAGCACTTCCAGGGCTCAGTGGGGTGCCCCAAGCCACAGGGGTAGGTTAAGGAACTCAGGGTCATGTTCAGCAGACTCCGCGTTTTGTTGTTATTCTGCATGTGGATGGGCAGGTGTGTGTGTGTGTGTGTGTGTGTGTGTGTGTGTGTGTGTGTGTGTGTGTGTGTATAGGAGTGTACTTGCATATATGTACCTCTAGAGGTATAAAGGTGATACCACGAATCATCCTCAATTGCTCTTCTACCTTACTATTGTGAGCCTGGGTCTCTACCTAAATCCAGAGCTCATTATTAGTGCTCTCCTAATCAGTTTGCTCTGGGGATTCCCAATGTAACAGTTACCCTTAACTGTTGCTGTGAGAGAGCACCCAAAGTCAAGCAACTTCCTGGAGAAAGGGAGATTTTTTCAGCTTACGGTTCCAGAGGGGAGAGATACAGTCTTTCAAAGCAGAGGCGGCATGGCTGGCTGGCCAAAGCTGGAGGAGGCTAGGTCACTGCAGACATCTTGGAGGCTGAGAGCTGCAGAGTGCTTGCTGCAAAGGCAGACTTCTCCTGGAGGTAGGGTGGGACTCATCCACCTCAAGGCCCACCCCTTGTGACTGCCTTCCTCCAGCAAGGCTCCACCTCTAAAGGTGCCATGGCCTTGCCAAACACATGAAACTGTGGGGGACACATTTCAAACATGACATCCAAGCTCCACCTTCTGGGGCAGGTGGACCTCCACACCCACCCAAAACTGTGGGGATCTGAGGATCTGAACTCAGTTCCCTTTGCTTGCAAGGCAAGGGCTTTATCGCTGAGCCGTCTCCCAGGCTTCCGGGGTAACATTACTCTTAATGCCAACACATCCCACATGCAAGCAAAAACCAGAAAAATGGATAAAAATAGAAAGGAGGTGGCAACTACTTTTATCAAACTGTCTCAGTTTCTTGCCACTGTTAATGACCATGAGTTTCATTTCTACGACAAGCACAACACAGGAACATAAACCATAATCGCCTCCATTTGTCTCCTCTGAGAACTGCCGAGCTGTCCCTTAACGTGGTGATGTATTAGTTCTCCATCCCGGTCCTCATCCCTCAACAGGCGGTTTAGTTTCCCATGAGCAGTACTTAACTAGCCGCCCTGAACCAAAATAATGAGGATGAACCAAGCACTACAACTGGAATGAATCAAAGCCCTCTAGTGTGCTTTCCTTCACTGACTCACCTGTTGGGTGAGCGTAGCCCCTGACTAGGGAACATTCTGAAGCTGTGTCCCCGGGTTCAGGTCTCTGTGCAGTTTAGGGCAGAGCCAGAGATGGAGGATGTCAGTTCCGACTGATTCTCAGTGTCCATACCGTGGTTTCTTTCGTTTTCTGCAAACAGGGTTTCTGCCAGTAGTTTCTGGGAAATGCGTTCATGGAGGTGGGGAAAGGCATGTACAAGATGGGCCTGGGCTGTCTTACCTACACAACAGCCTGTCAAAAGGACTCTGAATGGAAAGAAGGGACAAACCTGTCGCTATTCGTTGACCTGCAGACACGATTGACACAGGAAACAGTAAGAAGTCACCCACAAAACAACGAAGAAACCACGTCTTGAAGGACTGAGGGGACTGAGGAAGTAAGGGTCTCAGGATAAACCAAAAGCAACTGACTTCTCTTTGGATTTAGCAACTTGAGTAGTATGATTCATTGTGACTGCACATGCGCGCACGTGTGTGTACGTGTATGTGTGTGTGTGTACAGACTCCTACATAGGTGTGCATGTATATGCACATGTGTACATGGAGACCAGAGATCAGCCTTAGGTGTCATTCCGTGGGGACTATCCACCCCCTATTTTCTGGTATGTGTGTGTGTGTGTGTGTGTGTGAGAGAGAGAGAGAGAGAAGAGAGAGAGAGGGAGAGAGGGAGAGAGGGAGAGAGGGAGAGGGAGAGAGGGAGAGAGGGAGAGAGGGAGAGAGGGAGAGAGGGAGAGAGGGAGAGAGGAGAGAGGGAGAGAGAGGAAGCATGCTTGCATGTGAAGAGGGCACAGCACATGTATGAGTGTACATGTGTGGAGTCCAGAGGCTGATATCTGGAGTCATCCTTAATCACTCTTTTACCTTATTCTTTTTGAGACAAGTGTCTAAATGAACCCAGAGCTCACTGGTCGGCCTAGCCAGTTTGCTCTAGGGATCTCCAGTCTCTCAATTCTGAGGCTGGAATAACAGGCAGACTGCCAAACCCACTAGCATTTTACATGGGATCCCTTGATCCAAACTCTGTCCCTCTGCATATGCAACAAGCCTTCTAATGGCTGACCCACCTCCCAATCCACTTGGTACTTGGAGCTTGCAGAGTCTACTGACTGGTTGTCCAATGTGGGTCAGAATCCCCCCCCCCGCCTCCCCAGAGGTGGGACGACAGGCAAATCCCATGACACCAGTTTATTTTCTTTATTAACAGAGATTTGGGGATCAAACTCAAGTCTTTGTGCTTGGACTACAAACTCCTTACAGTCTGAATTGTCTCTCCAGCCCCCAAATGTATGTTTTTAATGTCAAAAGTGGCATATATTTACAGTATAACAAGGTGTTTTCTTATGTGTGTACACTGACCAAATCAGCTAATGAACAAAACGGCATTGACTCTTCAATTTATTCTGCAGTGAAGAATCTATGATCTGTTCTCTTGGAAATTTGAAAATGTGCAAAGCACTGCTGTCAACCGCAGTGAGTTTTGAACTGACTCCCCCTAACAAAGAAAAGTTTACAATCAACTGGACAAAAGAAAGTTAACCTCTGGGGACACTCATATGCTTCTTAAAAGAAGTAACCCATAAAAGATCACAGATTTTAGATGTATAATGTAAAACTATAAAAGTTTTTAGAGCAAAATACAAGAACAGAGGACCTAAAGCTTGTTGCAAAGTTCTTAGACATGATACCAGAAGCACCGTTTAGTTTGCTGATTGGACTAGACTGGTTGTCCAATGTGGGTCAGAATCCTCCCCCTCTGCCTCCCCAGAGGTGGGACGACAGGCAAACCCCATAACACCAGCTTATTTTCTTTATTAACAGAGATTACTTACTCAGCTGGATTTCATAAAAATTGGTTATTTTTCTGTGAAAGATCATAAGAAGAAAAGACAACAACAGTATTGGCGAACAAACCATGTGAAACAGACATTCACGAGGATACTGTCCATTACAGGAACACCTGTCAAAGCTATAAAGGCACCCCAAACAAACACTAGGTGAAAAAGAGCAGGGATGGAAAGAAACAGCTAGTCATACAGCCGGCGGAAGGGGAAGGAGAAGAGAAATGAAGGAAGGTGATGCAGAAAGCAAATGAAAGAAAAAGGAAGGAAAGAAAGAAAGAAGGAAAGACAGGAGGTGAGAAAGAAGGAAGGAAGGAACGGAACGGAAGAAGGACGGAATGAAGGAATGAAGGAAGGAAGGGACGGAAAGAAGGAAGGGAAGGAGGAATGGGGGGAGGAAGGAGATGGGCAGGAAGGAAGAACGAAAGAAGGAAGGACGGACGGAAGGCAAAGATAAGGGAGAAAGCGGTAAAGAAAGACGGAAGACAAGAAAGAAGGGGCGACGGGCGGTAACCGAACGAAGAAGGAAAAGAACGAAAGTAACCGGGGGGAAGGAAGGGCAAGAAAGAAAGCAGATTAAGAAGGAACGGGAAGAGGAAGGAGTGAAGGAAGGACAAGAAGGAAGGGAAGCAAGAGGAAGGAGGGAAGGAAAGAAAGAACGAAGGGTATAAGGAAGGGAAAGGGAATGACAGAACGACAGCATGGGCGAAGGAAGGAAGGAAGAAAGACGGCCGGGAAGCCGAAGGAAGGAGAAGGGAGGAAGGAGGAAATAAGTAAGAAGGCAAGAGTAGAACGAACGACCGTGTAGACGACGGCCGGCATTACAGAAATAACGAACGAATTCGGTACACGCATGCCGGGCAGGATGAAGGGAGGATTAGTGAATTCAGGAGCCAGACGGACCGTGAGACGGCAAGAAATGAGGTGACAAGAAAGAAGGACGACGGAAATAGATACGGACAGAAAGACAGAAAGAAATACGACGGAAAGAAGAACTCCTTAGTCCTTAGGTAACGACTGACTTTAATCAGACTGACTTAATCCCGCCATCAATCCGACTTCCCGTACATTCGTCCCTCAATCACCGTTTTCGCGACTGCTGTGAATAGTTTGTCAGAAATGCGCGGATGCTTGAGTGAGGGAGTATCTTCGTCTTTTTTTATTTAGGTGATATTATTTAATTTTCTCTTTTCTTTCTTTCTTTCTCTCTCTCTTTCTTTCTTTCTCTCTCTCTCTCCCCCTCTCTCCCCCTCTCTCCTTCCCTCCCCATTCCCTCCCTCCCTCCCTCTCTTTCTCCCTCCCTCCCTTCTTTCATGCACAGGTGGCTGGGAATTAAGTCAGTTCCTCCATTAGCTGGGCCAGCATGTTGCTGACTGAGCCATCTTTTCCCACCCCCGAGGCAGGTGCCATGCATACACACACGTGAGAGATTTGGATGAAAGACTGAGGACCATTGTACTTTATGAGCCATTTGGTTTATGATTGCAGCAAAAACAGTACTTTCCTTAAAGTGAAATAAAGGATAGCTACTAAAGTAGCCAAGAGCACGGGGAAACTGCAAGAAATTTTCATTATTGCATAGCAGGTGTGAGGAGCTACGTGTGCGGATGCATATGCACATCACACTCATCATCATCACTCAAACACTAAGTTGGCTAAGAATCGACAGAACAAGAGATTTTTAAAAAAGAAAACAGAAGTGTCATGTTTTGTTACAAAACCTGACACACCCGGCTAGAAGCTTCCAGACAAGCACGCTAGAGTACAAAGCAGGATGCACGCCCCGCCGCGGCCGGTGACGAGGCAGGGCACGGGAAGCCAGACACATTTCTGCCAGAACTGAACCGGAAACGCCTGGTTCTGATCGTACGTACTGGAGGGCTTTAATGAGACCTAGGGCTGTCACAGCTTCCCGGTTCCTACACTGTTCCACCTGATGGGAACAAAAAACCAGAGCTTGCTTTGAAGGAGAAGAAAGAAGAATGTAGAATGGATTAAAAAAATTAGCAACCCATGAATCAAGAATTTACATCACAGTAATCGAGTGAGTAAATTTAAAAGTATAAAATGAAAGCAACTCATTTCCAAAGCATCATTTTGAAGAGTCAGTCAACTCAGGCAAAAGGTAGAGAGAAACATAACCCTGCATACATCAAACACAGAATGAGCAGCGTCTGGCTTATTTGTGCACCTCTGCAAGACGCTCGAAAGGAACGCAAGAAAATAATTGGGGGCTGGGGAGATGGCTCAGAGCCTTTGCTCACAAGCAAAAGAACTTGAGTTCTGATCCTTAGATCCCACATACAAATGCCAGAAGGATATGGTGGTGTATGATTCTGGCCCCAGAAGAAGCCTGGAAAACCCCAGAGTAAAGCAATAAAGAGGTAGAATAATTGAGAATCATTCCCAATGTCACCCTTGGATCTCCACAGGCACATACTCTTGAATTCCCTCTTGTACACACACACACACACACACACACACACAGAAGTACGAAAAAAATTAACAAATAGAAGAGGTTCAGCTATAGTAAGGTCTTAGATGAGAGAGCTAGTGCTTTTAAAGATACTCTTCCTGGAGCTGGAGAAATGGCTGGTGCAGTGAGTAAGAGCACTCGCTTGGCAAACACAAGCATATGAGTTTGAATCCCGTGTCCATGTAAAAACCCAGGCATGGTTGCACATGCCTATAACCACAGCATGGGAGAGGTAGAGACAGGAGGATGGCAGCAGCTCACTGGCTGGCCAGCCTGGCCAAAGGTGAGATTCTGAATCAGTGGGGGACTCTTTCTCAAGACACTTTAGTGGAAGAAGGAAGATACTTGGTATCCTGATCTGGTTTCCACCCGTGCACATACTTGAATGCTCATGTGCATGCAACACACAGACACATACATGGGGGGAGCGGGGGGATTGCAGATTCAGCTGCAAGACAGAGCAAAAGTCTAAACTGCAACTCCAACTGAACTTTCTGAAAATGGAAATATAAATATTTTGAAAAGATAGAATGAGCACAAACACTCTGAAATGGTTGCTTAGGGGGAAATAAGCAATGTGTCCTCGTGACACAGAACCCATAGTTTTGTAAGTAAGGAATGATCGAAGGAGATGGAAGGAATCTTCCTTACGGGAGAACACTGATTCCTAACTGTGGAGGTCCAGGGGAGAGGGCAACAGATCATTGGAAAGCCAGGGAACACACTGCTAGCGGGGGAATGCACGAACAGAGACAAAAGGGGGCGTGCGGCACCCACTGGGGCTGCCAAGGTATTTGTGAGCCATCAAAAGATACACTAAAGTTTTGTGCTGTTTTATTTCTATGTGTGTACATGTGTGTGTATGCGGGTATGTGTGGTATGTACGTGTGAGTGGGTGTGTGTGAGTGTGTGTGTAAGACAGTGGATGATTTCAATTGTCATCCTTTAGGCACTGTCCATCTTGTTTTCTGAGACAGGATCTCTCACTGGCCTGGAACTCACCAATTTGCCGAGGCTAACTGGCCAGTGAGCCCCAAGGATCCTTCTGTTTCTGCCTCCATAAAACAAAAACCTCAGCCCCCAAGCCTGGTATTTATGTGGGTTTGGAGACTTGAACCTGGGTCCCTCTGCTTGCAAGGCAAGCGCTTTTCCATCTGAGCTCTCTCCCCAAAGCCAGAGACAGACAGAAAGATGGTGGTGGGAAGCAGGCCACGGCAGCCCCAGGAGTGCTGTGTGAATGTGGAGGGTTATGAATTCTACTTCTCAACTCTTGATGTCTGTGTGTGCATCTGATCGTGAATCATGACCTTCCCTGAAACGGGTTTTATGAGAGCCCAACTTTAGATTTATCACCCTCACTGATAGTGTTTGGATCGTCATCGGTCAACTTCACAATTTTTACTACCTGACTCCAGGAAGAGCAAGTGCGGGGACCTGCCCATCCCAACTACTCTCCAGTCCTGTGGTGCCATTTGCGGAAACCATCAACCTCTTTTCAGACCAAAGGCTGCCAGAAAGGGCACATTTAAAGTCGGGTCTCAGCCCTCAATCTCACGCCATGGGCTGTAACTCACTGGTGAACGCTCCAATGTAGTGTAATTTAGCTGTTTCCGAGAAATAAGAGAAGGAAGAGAGAGAGAGAGTGTGTGTGTGTGTATGTGTGTGTGAAAGAGAGAGAGAGAGACAAGAGTGAAAAAAAAACACTTAGATGTCCTGCATTGGAAGTTATCCACCTTTTTTTTTTTCTTTTATAACAAGGTTTCAGGCCAGAGAAATAGCTCAATGGATAACACATTTGCTCACCAACCAGATGAACTAAGTTCAGTCCCCAGAAGCCCACATGATGGAAGGAGAGAACTAACTTCTAAACGTTGTTCTCTGACCTTCACCCATGTGCCATGACATGCATGTGCTCTCTCTCTCTCTCTCTCTCTCTCTCACACACACACACACACACACACACACACAGCTCAGAGCTAAAACTTTTGCCTCACAAGCAAAAGGACCTGAGTTCAGATCTCTAAGTCTTATGTGAAAATGCCAGGTGGATATAGCAGGGACCTGTAATTCTCTGGAAGGCAGAGCCTGGGAAACTCCAAAGCAAAGGAATAAAGAGATGGAACAATCCAGGATGATTCTCAGTGTTACCCTTGGATTTCCACAGATACACACGAAAAGTGCCCTTTTGTACACACACACACCACACACACACACACACACACCATTAAAAACAGAGATAGGATCTCTCGCTGTCCTGGTACTGCCAACCAGGTGTGACTGGATGGCCAGTGAACCCAGGGACTGTCTTGGCTTTGTCTCCTTAGCATTAGGATGAGAAGCAGGCACCACAATACTCAGGGTTCTGGGAATTGAACCCAGGGTCTCATGCTTGCAAGACAAACCTTTACCTACTGAGTCATCTCTCCAGCCCCCTGTCCCTAAGTTCTCTTCTTGTTTTAATACATCTGTCCACCCATCCTCTATGTTGCATGAATACATGTGAGGGTGAGGCTGCAAGCACACGTGGTGGCTAGAGAAGGACATCAGGCATGGCGTATGTGTGAGTCACAGTGTATGTGTGTGGAGATCAGAGGATAACCTGAAGAGTCAACTCTGGGAATCAAACCTGGGTCTTCAGGCTTGGTGGCAGGCGCCTTTACCCTCTGAACCACAATGCACACCCGGAGTTCTTTAAAGTCCCCAGTCTCCATCTTGGGCTCCCCTTCGGAAGGAGTTCCATGCATTTATGTTGTGTCTAGTTCTTGAATGTCCTTACTCTGGAATAAAGCCAGAGAATCAGCCACAAGGTTTGACTGGGGCTTGAGGCTGTGATATCACAGTGTGTGTGTGTGGGGGGGGGTGCTCAGAACTGGCTCTCCCCAACCTCACTGGCCAGGTGGCCTCCATGTCCAAAGCACCCACTATGCCAGACAGCCACCCAACCCAATGGTCTGTGAGGAAGAACACGTCACAGCCCCAGTCTGCCTCATCCCAGAGGGCCCTGTGCACGCAGCAGCTTGGCGGAATGATGCGACTCTAATGTCAGTCGGAAGAGCTCTTGCTTTGGATGAGCTGTCTGACCTCAACCAGACCCCAACGCCTCCCCCAACCCCTGCCCCAGTGTGGGAAAAGGAAGATGATGTCCCATGGGATTGCTGTGAGCAGAGGATGCATGTGCTGCAGGTGCTGCAGGGCCTGGAGCTGCTGAGAGACCATCGAGGATGATGTCACCACCTGTATAATAACCCCCTGAGGCTTTCCTTCCTCCCTTCTTCTTCTTCCCTTCTCCTTCCTTCCTCCTTCCCTCCCTCCCTCTCTCCCTCTATCTCTCCTTCCCTTGCTCTCCTCTTCTTTCCTCCCTTTCCTATCACCTTCTTTCTCTCCATCCCTTCCTCCCACCTCTCCCTTTTCCATCTCCCACTTCCAGTACCACAGATGGAACCCAGGGCTATTCAGGTGCCAGGCAAGCAGTCCACTAGTGAGCTACCCCCCCTAGTCATTTTTTCACTTTTTTAGTTTGAGACACTGTCTCACTGCCCATCAGGGGCTGGCCCTGAACCTCACTCTGCAATTTAGGATGATGTTGAATTACCAGTCCTCCTGCCTCTACCTCTCAAGTGCCAGGATTATTGGCTGGAAGCACCAAACCCAAATCTGACCAGATCTACTGTAAACTTAATGTCCAGTGCTTGCTTGGCTCTGTAGGGAGTCTTCAGGCTAAATGAGGCCGGGCTATTGTCTAACCTCTGAAATCAGAATGCAGGCATAATCAGGATTATCCCACTTTCTTGAGTTTATTTTAAATTTTAGATGCAAGAAACTAGCAGTGTCCAGGCAGGAGGGATGGGAGGTGGGCAGGACCTTCCCCCTGTGGGTGATGTTGTATGCTTTGGCTATAAGCTGGATGTCCAGGTGCTGGTGAGATTTTGCCTGTATACCTTGATGCACATGAGAAATACTCCACAGTCCATTTTTTTAAAGGTTACTCTGATACAGGTCTAAGTGTGGGGGTTCATTTTATGCACATAATAAAGAATTATTAAGTGAGAAAGGAATTGAAAATATCCAAGGCCAGAATTACAGGCTACCACCATGTCTGCCAGGCATTTTTATGTGGAATCTAGGGATCCGAACTCAGATCCTTTTGCTTGTGAGGCAAAGGCTTAACCCCTGAGCCATTTCCCCAGCTCCCAGTACAAAGTCTTGACTTCAGTTCTAAAGTTAAGACAAGAGCACAGAAGAGAGAGAGTCCTGCTTTGTGAAAGCTCAAAGATCTGCTTCCAAGATTACATCTTGGAAGCTTTGTCCTGCATCCGCTTGTATCTTGCTGAGGATGAGGAAAGACTGGGAGATGCTTCTGGGGGTAGAGAGGGGAGACCCCTTCACTCTCTTTGGCATGCCTTGGGGAAATCCAATTCCCTGGGAGGCGGCGGGTGAGAATCCTGCCCAGGTGATTGACAGAGCTCATTACCTTAAGGTAGAAACAGGAGGCAGAGACTAGCCCAATCCCTGATAAAGTCTTAAAATAGAAGATGAACTCAAGGAAACTGTTGGAAATTTTTTATGAAGCTAATTATTATTACACATGACTCAGTCTTTGGTAGCTACACGTGTGAGCAAAGATTAAGACCTGGAGTATGTGATCAACTCGAGAAAAAAATCAAGCCTAAGAAATCAAACGATCCAACCAATAAATAGGATGATTTAACAGCCCAATCAATAAATCGTCAATGAAATGGACAGACAGGTCTCGAAAGATGAAATCCACATGGCCAACAGGCACATGAAAGAGGTCCAACCTCCACAGCCACAGAGAAAGAAATGCAATTGGAAATGTCACTGAGGTTCCCGCCCACCCCGCTAGAATGGCAGTCATTAAGAAAACAGATTTCAACAAGTGCCTGAGGAGGTGGGCCCTGCTGGAGGAGGACAAACTGGTCTAGCCACTATTGAAACCAGTAGTTGAAAAGCTAAAATAGATCTAACCATACAAACCAGTGTACACACACACACACACACACATGCATTGTAATTCTTGCACACGAACAGGTACATACAACACAAGTATAACACATACATATAGGCACACATATATGTATCACATATGTACATATACATACACGCATGGATGCACACACATGGAAACACATGTGTACCACATATTCAATACACAGGTAAACATATATACCACACACATGAATGCACGTGCTTAAAACACATACACATATATGTACAAACGCATGTACGCACAAACGTCAAGAATGAAATGCCATTTCTAGGAAAATGGATGTAATGGGAGGCACATAAGGCAAATTGAGCCCATCTCAAAAAGACAAATAGCAAATTTTGTCTCGTTTCTGGTTCCTAGTTTTTATATAAGTCTATAAAATCTATTAGATCGAAGCCTGCAGGGCAGCATCTCTCATGAGTAGCATCTCTCTGTGGCTTCCAGCAAGTTCCCTTCCCCCACTTGCAGCCTTTATCCCCACGGCCCCCTCTCCAGTCAGAACCTAACTGATCCAGGCACACAGTTGGGTCTCATGAACTTCCCTTTACACTGGGAAGGCTAGGAAGATAAACTCTTGCTTAGTCCTATGGGCTTTCTGCAGAGATCCCCCCCACGCACACGCACACGCGCACCCACATGCACACGCACATGCACACACACGCATGCACCCTGCTGCCTGTGGTCTTGGTGGTCACCTCTCCCTGCTTTATGCTCTCGTTCCTGTCTGAATGCTCTCTCGCCTTTAGGCTACACCAAGACCCCACAGCTCTCTGCTCTAACAAAGGACTCTTTACCATGGACCTCTGTCTTCTCTTTTTCTAACAAAGTCATGAATGTATAAATCTACGTGTGACATGAAAACAGACATGAAACTACTTAGAGGCACAAAAGATGTAGGAGGAGGAGAAAAAGGAGGGGCATCATTGGGGGTATATTTCACACACTCCTATCAACATTTTGTAAGATGAAGTTTGTAAAGACTTGAAAAGGCAGCAGATTGCACTGAATGTGAGGATCCCACCCATTCTCACATGCTGACAGCTGAGCGTTAGTATATGGGGGTTGAGCCTCCTCGGAGCCAGGAGCTCCGCATTGGAGCAGGCTGTGCATGCTCCACAGAGCAGGACAGGACACGATCTCACTGGCCAGGAAGCACATCCGAAGAGGCGTAGGCCTTGCAGCTGCTTCTACTCACATCGTTGCCAATTGTGGTTACACTGCTCCCCACTAGTACTCACCTATGCGTGATCCCAGCACATCCCACCCCACAGCTATTAAAGACACTGCTATCCGAGAAATGACACCCCATTTGTTCTCTGAACCTTGTTTCCAACAGCTCAGGAAGTGGCAGAAGAGGGCAAGGTTATGGAAGATACAGTCTGAAGCATGCCAAATCTAAAGAAAACACCGGACTGCTCAGCTGCTGTTGAGAGCTACAAAATGGACACAGAAGGGCAAAAGCTTGAAGAACCACTTGCAAGTTAGTGCTAAGGAGACACGTATAGCACAAAGGAGGCCTTTCATGGGCTAAAAGCAGCCGTCTTCAGTTGGGATGTCTCTGCTGCAAAGCGCAGAAATCTCCAAGTGCATACCTATACTATCCACACAGGATCCCTGTGTTACGCCGTGAATAACTGGACCTTCTCTAAGATGAGCACATCAAGATGCAATGAAGGGGCTGAAGAGATGGCCATGGGGGTAAGCCTCTGCCTCAGAAGCAGAAGGACCTAAGTTGGGATCCCAAAAAGCCGAGTCTGGGAAACCTCAAAGTAAAGCCAAAAGGAGGTAGAACAATTCAGGAAAAAAAAATAATGCAAAGTAAATGAGTCATTCACAAAACCCACACCCAACTATGCATTCACCCACCATCTACTCATTTACCCATAAGCCTACTTATTCATCCATAACTCATCCATCATCAATCTATTAATCATTTATCCAGATACACACACATCTGCTAATATTCATCCATCAGTCCTCATCCATCCACCTACCCTTCTATCAACTATTTATCTATCCATCTATCCATCCATCCTTCCATCTATCTATCTATCCACCCATCTTTCCACCCATCATCCACCTATCCATCCATCTTTCCATCTCCCCATCTATCCACCATTATCTACCTATCCATCCATCTGTCCATCCATCCACTCACCATCACCCATCTGTCTATCTGTCCATTCCATAAGACTTGGTATGTGAGTCCTGTTTGTTCATCCATCAACCCACTCACCTGTCTCTTTTGGTCCCTCATACATCCCACCCTGTTTTGCTTTCTGGTAGGAGTACTCTTGGCACATGTTGCCCTTGCACTCATAGGATCCGTGCCTATTATTTTCCTAGGAAGCTTGATGAATGCATTCAGTTGTGCTTTGGAACAATGGAATATCAACACTGTAATTACAAAAGCCTTTCATTAAAAGAGAAGAAGAAGATCGCTATCACAATAGTAAAAATGGAGTGGGGGATAAGAGAACTCCAAAACAACTCCAGCATCCTAGGCATGGGACTCCCAAAATTCAAGACTCTCCTTTAGGAGAATGTTGTGTTATTATGAATGTCTACCTAGGAAAAACAACAGAAGACCTATTTTCACATGAAAGTAATATTTTGTCTGTTTTTATTTTATGTACATACAGGCAACACATTTCTAGATTTAAGGTGCCTGTCCCCTGGCCCCAGGTGTGATGGTGGGTTCTTGCTCCTGACCCCAGCAGAGGCATGAGGTCTCTGCTGCAGCAGGGCGTGGTGCCTCAGCAACTCCACCAGGACTCCCCCTGTCCCCCACTTTTGCCCCCATCCTTCCAAGGACCTCTAAGCAGCTAATTCTCTCATCGAGTTCCATTCTTCTCAATAGTGTGACTTCTGTGCCTGTCACGAGATACCAAGTAACAAGAACTCAGGCACTCCTGAGTCCAGAAGGGCCCGCAGGAGCTGACCTTGTCCAGGTCCAAATGCTTTTATGAGGAACTTCACAAAGCTCCCAAACATCTCAGGGACGGAAGAGAGAGCCAACGTGACACACTTCTGCCGGGGAGGTTAACTTCAGAAGGTTCTGGAAGTGGATGTCTGAGTGAACTGCAGTTAAGGTGACCTGGCCAGCATGTGATGAGAAAGGACAGCTCCGCTCCAGCTGGCCGGAGAACACAAAAGGCCGTCATTTGTGGGAACGTTTCCCAGTGTTTATGCAGAGGGGTGCCAGGACTCCCTGACACAGGCACCGGGTGCTTGTAGCGATGGCTTACAGGAACTAGTCCTTCCAGAACTGCTTAGTTTTCACTGGTACTCACTTTGTCTGTGCTTGGCTCTTCCCTAGGGAGCATGGAGCCCCAGGAAGACTTGATACAGACCTAGGAGTGCATTTCTGTCTTCTCTATGAAATAAGGAATTGTTAGATGGGGAAAGAGCTGAGAATATTTATGTTTATTTATTTTTATTATTATTAGTGTGTGTGTGTGTGTGTGTATGTATGAAAGCACTTGAATAGTTTAGGCTTATTTTAAAACAGAAAACAGGAAACTCTATGGATGCAAGCTAAGAATCCAGGCAGCTGCTAGAGAAAGGCATGAGTAGAGATTGGCAAGTTGGAGCAAAGCCATCCTCAGGAAAAGCATGTTTAGGTTGTAGGAGTTTCGATAAAAGTCCAGAAGAAGAAATCTTTGATCTTTGAGCTCTTGAAAGCTCAAAACGGGCTGGGAAAATGGCTCAGGGGTTAAAGTGTTTGCCTTTCAAGCAAAAGGACCTGAGTTCGAATCCCCAGGTCCCACATAAAAATACCAGGCATATATGGTGGAAACTTGTAATTCCAGCACTGGAAGGCAGAGTCTGGGAAACCCCAGAGCAAAGCAGTAAAGGAAGAAGAGCAATCCAGGATGGTTCTGAATGTTGCCCTTGGCCCTTCACAGGCACACACACACACACACACACACACACACACACACACACACACACACACAAATAAAACAACCTGTACCCAAAGCTATCACAAGTGCGTTAGATACAAAAGAAAGGGAGAACTACAAGGAACTCCTTAGCTGTTCTGTTTCCATTAAAGCCACTTGTTCTTTCTGTAAGCCCAGCCACACCATTTTGTGAAGACTCCTCCATCATGGCTGGAATGTGGCAATTCCTGGAACTGACCTCACTGCCCAATGGCCTTGACTTTTGCATAACCTGCTTTCACCCCACCCTGCACTGCCCTATCCCCCTTGCAATTCCTTAATGACATTTGAAGACTATAAAAGATACATGTTCCCTTTTTGCTAAATATAAATGCTGTTGACAGAAGGAGGGGAAGAAGGGAGCTGAAAGAAGCATTGGCAGATGGACAGAGCTACAGAAAGAAAACAAAGCGCAAAGTGTGCTGGCAGTAGTTGCCTGAGCCCAGTGCTGGCTGAGGCGGCCGTGCGCCATTCTATACTGTGTTGTGTGTGTAACCATGCTGTGGTGCATTTCACAGATCCAATAAAAGTGAGTGATGTGTGGAGTCGGAGTGCAACTCATTGCACACAGAGTCTGCTATGTAAGTATAAGGACCCAGTTCTGTCCCTGGGTCTCATGAGGACTCAGCAGCCAGTATCTGGGATCCCAGTAGTTGGAGGGGGGTTAATACAGATAAAAGGCTTTTGGGGGCTCTCTGGCCAGTCAGTGGAGCTGAATCAGTAGCATGAGGCCCTGTCTCAAAAAAAAAACAGAGTCAATGGAGGCATTTGAGGAATGATGCCCCAAATTATTCTCTGACCTCTGCATGAACACATGTACACACATATATACATGCACATACATACAGTGCCACACACATGCACACATGTAAACACACGTAAACACATCCATGTACACACACAAGCATGCATACACATAAACACACACAAACATACCCATGCACACATCCCCAATGCACGCACACACACACACACAAGTGCACACACACAAGTGCACACACACATGAATGGACACATACAGAGTAACTAATTCAAGCTGCCTTTACTTGAAGTGGGCACCATATCTGCTACAGTGATGTGCAAGTTCTCCATGGAGAGAGGAGAGAAGGCATTGGTGACCATGTTTTAACAGGAAATCCCATGACAAGACTCCTGAAGCAACTCTGGCTGGCACACAAGAGCGCATCGCTTTCTGGAAAGTCTTCACATCCATAGCCAGGGGAGAAAATAACAAATTGTTCCTATTTCCTACATATTCTGGTTTGACATTTCTCAAAGCAGAGTGGCCTCAACTTCTTCACCCTGAGGTTTTCTTGTGGAGATGTTGATGAGGCCACAGATCTCTGTTCTTTCAAAAGAGAGAAGGAGAAGCAATATCAAGAGTGCACACAAACCACTTTGCACTTGCAGTTGCTTCAATAGTATCAGCGTGGGTTTGACTACCTGTCCTTGAGTTTATTTTATTTCCTTATTTATTTATTCACCAGGCTCTCATGTTCACCAGACTGAGTCTACTTGAATAGACTATGTGGCTGAGGATGATCTTGACATCCTTAAAATCTTTCTTTCTTTCTTTCTTTCTTTCTTTCTTTCTTTCTTTCTTTCTTTCTTTCTTTCTTTCTTTCTTTCTTTCTTTCTTTCTCTCTCTCTCTCTCTCTCTCTCTCTCTCTCTCTCTCTCTCTCTTTCTTTCTTTCTTTCTTTCTTGTGGTGTTGGAGCTGAAATCTAATGTTTTATTTGAACTAAGAGAATGTTCTTCCCTGAGGTACACTTCCAGCCCTTTGCTTGATTTTGAAAATGCACAGTGGGACTGGGGAGATGATTCAGGGGGTCAAAGTCTTTGCTTCACAAACATAAGGACCTGAGTGCAGAGCCCTATATCCTGTGTAAAAATGCTCAGTGGAAATGGAGGTGACCTGCAATTCCATCCCTGGAAGACAGAGCCTGGGAAACCCCAGAGCAAAGCAATAAGGAGGTAGAGTAATCCAGGATGATTCCCAATGTCACTCCTGGGCCACACCCCTAAGTGTTCTCTGGTGTACACAATTGTGCACACACAACACACACATGCCCATGCAAGATACGCACAAACATATGCATCCACACATAAGAATAAATAAGATTAAAAAAAACGGTTAAAATAGTGAGGGCACAGTTTAGGGCTGGGTCAATGGTTCAGTGGGTATAGCACCTTCCACACAAAGGAGAGGGAGGAGCAGAGCTTAGATCCTGAACCCACATCAAATCTGGGCCAGCGTGGCAGTTGGCTTCATCCCAGAACCTGGCGGCAGAGATAGGGGATCCACAGAGGAAGCTGGCTAGCCAGGCTAGCAGCCTTCTGAGCTCTGGGTTCAATGAAGAGACCTTGCCTTAATAAATACAGTAGAGTATAATTAAAGAAGACGCTCCTCTATCAACTCTGGGCTTTGATGCATGCACACATGTGTGCAAAGTCCCCAGCCCACGAATGCCCACATGCTTTCAACATCTAGACACACACACACACACACACACACACACACACACACACGCACAGAAAATGCACAGGTCACCATTTTATTGCCACATAAAAAAGAGGCACGCTCTCATGCCCTCATGAAAAAACTCAACCAGTGTCAATTGCCCCATCTGTCTCTCCACTCTTTGTAACTCAGGTGGCTGTACCCCCAATAGACAGACCAGCCTGGACATCACCCACTCAAGAACAGAATTTATTACACACCATTTTTTTAAGTGACTCTGGCCCTAATGTAATTGCTTTCTGAGGCTTAGCAGAGGTGAGTGGGCCAATACTGACTCCACCCCACTTCTATTCCAGATTTCTTGGAACAGATGGTACCCCTCCTTGTCCTGAAGATAGTGTGTTTATTTTTTCATATCAATCAATTTAAAATAATATAATTAGAGAAGAGACGCTGCAGAATTCTTAGCCAAATGATAAAAAAAGGGAACATCTATAATTTAATACTGTCTTTGTTAATTTCATTTTACTCTGAGGCATTCAATTAAAGTGTCACACCGTAAAAGCCGCTGCTACCGTGGAATCCCAAATCCTATTAAGTGTCAGGGATGTGAAACCTACAAAACTAACAGATTCTTGGGTCTGAAACCATTTAGGTCTAGAAGAACACTGCTCCCCTCCCACCTGATTACCGGAAGGGTGGGCCGTGCGGTGGTATCTCAGGAGCACATCTTGAAAGAGTCGACCCCTCCGGGTCCTTCTGCCTTATTTAATTTATGTTAAATAATTGTGAATCCATCATTGTGCCGAAGCTTATGTTTCAAGTCAGACACTCTGCCAAGGTCTAGGCTGTTCAGATGAAATACACGGGGACCTGAAGGATGGTTCAGTGTGCAGAGGTGCCGCCTTGCAAACCTGGCAGCCTCAGTAGAGATGGTTCAGTGTGCAGAGGTGCCGCCTTGCAAACCAGGCAGCCTCAGTTAGGTTCCCAGAAGTCCATCTGGTGGAAGGAAAGAAGTGATTTCTGAAAGTTACCTGTTGAACTCTGTCCATAGACATGGACTCATGCATGTAAGTGTTATTTCTCTCTCTCTCTCTCTCTCTCTCTCCCCCTTCCTACCTCCCTCTCTCCCTTTCTTTCCCTTTCCTTCACTCTCCCTCTTTCTCAAATAAATAGACAAAATATTTAAAAAATATTAAATATGGTAGAGTCATTGAGATGGTTCAGTGTATAAGGTGTCTGCTCACAAACCTGCTGACCTGAGTTCAATTCCCGGAGAACTGACACCTGAAAGTTGTCCTCTGGCCTATGCCCATTCATGACATGCAGTGCATACTCTCTCTTTCTCCCTCTGTCTCTCTTTCTCCTTCCCTCTCTCAAATAAACAGAAATTTAAAAACAAATAAATTTCAAATATGGCATAGTTTATAGCATAGTGGATTCGTGATGATTGAATATATTTGAATTTGCTAGAGACATCTGCGGAGAACTTGACTGTAACACAATTCAAAATGCACACTCGCGCCAACATACAGAGATGCCCAAAGAATGTCTACGCAGATGTAGAAAGAACAACTAGAAAGTTTTTGTTGGATGAAACAAAAACCTTCTCTGGGTCTATCTATCAGGCATCATAAGACAAAAAACATGAACTTGAACCCAGATAGTGAAAGTGACTCAGAAAGGAGAGGATTTTTCAAGGTTTCTTTGTTGTTGTTGTTCAAAGCCCAGACCTAGTAACAAAGGCATTACCTGGAGGTGCCTTTTTCTAAATGATAATATCATCTTGCTCTCTGCACGCTGACGTCTCTTCTTTAAGAAAATGCTATTGAAATATGGGCTGATGCTAATAGCAAGACTCCAGCGTTCGAGCCGCTTTCGTTCTTCTTGGGAAAACACAAAGCACATTGCAGGCCGGCTTTCATTATGGATGCCGTGGGCTGCGAGCAAGATGGTGGTCATAGAGGCACAGAAATAGAGCACTCGGAGAAAAAAGAAAAAAATAGAAAACACATTTATTTTACCGGAGAAGACAAAAGAATAATCGAAGAGAGAGAGAGAGAGAGAGAGAGAGAGAGAGAGAGAAAGACTTTAAGATTCTTATGCAAAACTGGAGCATGGGAGGAGATACCAGCTCACAAATAACAATGCCCATCACTTCCGGCTGATCATTTCTTAGCAGGGAGCTGGTGCTGGGAATTCAGAGGAAGGGAGAAACACCTCCCCTCTTTCTTAGTGACTGGATATTTTTTAGCAAGATTTTAAAGATTGCTGTCAGCGTAAGTGCCCTCTTGGGTGATAACTATGACAAAATACACACTGCGGCGTGGCACAGCATGGGGAGTTGTAAGATGGAAGTTGTTGGAACATCTTGAGTAGCGGGGTTGGGTGTCAGAGCAAAGCATCTCACAGAGATGCCTCACCCCTCTGGTGCTCCTGGTAGCCTCCCTCCCCCTCTGCGCAGGTCACATGATGCCAAACTTCCAGCCACACTGGAAAGGCTCTGAAGGTTAGACGTGTCTGAGTCCCGTGGGCTGTAAGCTGTCATTCCTGTCTGAATGCTCTTCCACCAGTGACTCTCTGCTCCAATGAAGCCTCTGTTATCATGGACTCTGCCTTCTCTTTTTCTAACACCGGGATGTGCCTCTGTGGAAAGTGCTTGCGGCGCAATCATGAGCACTTGAGTTCAATCCCCTGGAACCCAAGGAAAAAAGCTGGAGGTGGTGCCCATCTGTTATCCCAGGAGGACCCCTTGGGCTCGTGCCCAGCCAGCCCAGCTGAAATCCCAGGTTCAGTGAGAGACCCTGATGCAAAAAAACTAAGGTGGAAAGCAACTGAGGAAGACATCTGACATCAACCTCTGGCCCCTACATGCGGATGCACACATACGTATTTGCAGATGTATTTGTCAGCTGTAAGCAGGGCATTTTGTAAACTCCTCTACTCTGCTGAAGTGAGACAATTCTCAGAAACGAACACACTCAATGCTGACATGTCTCCCCAGATCCCTAATGAATTTCAATTAACACTGGCATCCCCTCAATCTGCTCTTCCGAACTCTTTAATTTCCTTAGCCTGTCAGTGGCTGGGGAGGTTTCAGGGTTTTTTTATATCTAGGTTCTTGAGTTTGGGAGTCAAAAATTAAAACCAGAACACATATAGAAGATTAAGGCAGATAGTCACAGATATGGAGTCCATGAGGGGCAAGTGAGCCAAAGATGGCTGGCCGAGTTTGGGGGGGGGTGGCTTTTCCTTATTGGTTAGCTCCATCCTGATTGGGACCTTTGGTCCCTTAAATCTCACTGGTTTCTTTTGAGGAATTTAGCTTATTTGCAATGGAGAGCTTATTTCCATATGCTTTCACAAACAGAGAGTATTCAGACAATTCCTCCAGTTTAGTGGAGTGTGTTCCTTCAGGATATTAGCAAAGAGGGATGACCTTCAAAGACCTTTCCAGCATGGCCCCATTCTGAAACTGCCTGAGGGGTTCTCTGCAGATTCCCCTCCCCTTCACCATACTGGCTCTCTCCCTGTCCTCTCTGACCTTAAGCTATCTCTTCCATTCTAATGCTCTCCCATCTTAAGGCTAAACTATGGTTCCCTTGGCCATAGTCCTCGACACTAATAAAACTCATATTTCTTAAGTCTCTCATCATGCTAGTTTCTCTTTATCAACAGACTTCCATGTCGATCTTACAGATGGTCATAAAGTTGTTCTCCATTCCTTTCCCCCTCTTATCTAACAACACACACACACACACACACACACACACACACACACACACACACACACAACCAGTGAACCTTCATTCTGGGTTCATGGTTAAACATGACACCAGAGACCTAAGAAGAGATAGGGAAGGAACAGATTGGCCCTTTGGGAGCCAATCTCTGGTCACTAGGAGGCCTGCTGGCAACAGAAATACAAGGCCACACACCTCAGCTCTGGTCCTAGCTCAGATGTGTCTCCCCAGATGACACATGCTGGGTTGTAAAATGACAACTGTATCATCTGCCCCGGCGATCTCACCAGGTGGGGATCAAACTAGATTAGCTGAGTCAACACTTTGACAACCAAAAGCCTTATTCAAACATCAGCCTTATTTGTCAAAGGTCTTAAGGGAATATCTATTAAGCAGCAAGCCTAGAAGGGTGTAGAAGTATGTGGCAAGCAAGCGGAGTACAAAGGGTGAGAGAGAAATCACTGAAGCTCAAACTTGTGTCTGGCTTCAGACATTCTTTGTATATATATCCCAAGCACCTTTAATGTGATGAATTTCACAACTGTAGCCTATAGGGACACGTTCTTTGCGGATACAGGGTTTTGCAGGTAGCCCAAGATGGCAGCAAACTCAATGTATAATCAAGGATGACATTGAACTTCTTTTTAAAACTCATTTATTCATTTAATCAATTATGAGTGAAAGAAAAAAATGAAAGAGAGAGAGAGAGAGAGAGAAAGAGAGAGAGACAACCATGCTGCTATGGTACATGTGTGGAGGTTAAAGTACAACTTTCAGAAAAGTTCTTTCTACCATGGTGGCACCTTACCCATTGAGCTACATCACTGGCCTTGAACCTCCTGATTCCACCTCTGAAGTGGTGTATGACAGGTGAGTACTCCGCCACACCACTTGTGCAATGATAAGGACAGAAGCCAGGGCGCTGTGCTTCTTAGGCAAGCACTTCACCCAACTGAGCTCCACCCACAGCCTCCAAAGAGCGCTTCACCCACACCTTGATCCATCTATGCCCGTGCCAATGAGGTGTAGAGAAAACCAGAAGGGGTGTGTAACAGAGCAGAGTTTAGAGAGAGATGGCACATGATTAGCATCAGGTCTGAGGCTCTGAGAACGCACAGAGATGGGTGCAGGCAGGCGTGAAGGCAAGGAGACAGCCCTCTCACTGTGGAGGTCCCCACATCTCCCCGGATGCTATACTTGTGTGTTACCATGGAGATCTAAGAAGTTTCACTACATAGCAAGGTTTGGTAGACGACTGTCTGATGGCTTAGGCTGCTGAAATGGAACCAGCTGTCCTTCCTGGGTGCATCCTTACCCAAGAAGAAATTCTATTTACGCATCTGTTTTATTTCTTCTAAGAAATAAAATGAAAGCGAAGTGGCTTTTTTTGCTTTATTTACTTATTCATTTATTCATTTGTGTGTGTGTGTGTGTATGTGGGTGAATGTGTGTGTGTGTACGGTACACACACTCAAGTGCACTTGTGTACACATGTGCACACTCACCCATACACATGCACACACACATACACAGACGTGTACCCACCCCACATATACATACACAAGCTCATACTTACCCCACATACACATGAAAGAAAAAAAGAATGGAGCAGACAGAAATAGTGCACAGGGGGTCCTTTAGGTCCCCTCCCAATCAATGAGATTATCAGGCTAAAAAAGAGCAAATATAAAATAAAAGCAATACAGAGATGTTAGCAGCAGCCCAGCAGAACAAACCCCTGGAGCAGTTTGCAAACATCTTCCTTGGCCGCCCTTGTCAGCAGCGCATTCAGACCCAGGATCCAGGCGAACGCAAAGAATGGCTGAGCACTGGCGAAGGCCGCTGTGTCCCCACAGAGGAAAGGTCACGCAGAGCAAACGCTTCAATTTCAGTAAGAGAAAAATGAGGGAACATGGAGGCAGCACAAGAAACTTGTGAGACGCGGTTAAAGCATTTGTACTAAAGAAGTCCTAAAAATTGGAGAAGGGGCTGGGGAGGTGGCAGGGGGAGGGGGGTGTTAAGCCCAGATCTGGGATCCTAAGTAAAAAAGCTGGGTGGAAATGGCAGCATCTGTACTTCCATTCCTGGAAGGCAGAGCCTGGGAAACCTCAGAGCAAAGCGATAAGGAGGTAGAGCAATCCTGGGTGATTCTCAGTATCACCCTGGGGCCTCCACAAGCACACACAATGCTGTCTTCTACACACACACACACACACACACACACACACACACACACACACACACACGCACACATTAAGGAAGGAATTAAGACACAGAGATTTAAAGAGTCTCTTTCCAGACAGATTTTTAACAAAAAGCCTTGTTTCTGAGGCTTGTTTCGCAAGAAATTCTACAGGACAGAATCTGAGTAGAAATGAAAGCTCTCCAGAGGGTAACATAAAGCCAGATTAAAAAAATAATAATCAGGACCTCAGTAAAGGTAAATACAAGGCCAATTACAGAAGCTAATGCCGTTGAAACCCCACTTCGAAATTCCATTTGTTTCCCCTGTGTGATTTAAGATGCTAATACATTTTTTTAAAAGCACTTATTAATCCAAAAGCTAGTGTTATTGGAACTGTGGCTTTATAAACTCACGATCATGCTTTCTATTACACCGAAAAGACTAATGCATTACTTTAGATGATTAGTTTAGGTTTTCAGACGCACTGTGTTTGAAGATGAGATTTTCATGGTATTAGCAACTGACTGGAGGGCCATGTATGTTACCACATCAAACTGCAAATCCAAACCATAGTGCACATGTTTAGGACATGAAAGCAAGCCCCATGGTCGTTCTGAAGAAAAGAGTTATAACATATAAATGAAAGAAAATAAGAAAACATTAAAAATATTTTCATTAAGACACTAGTGGAACATAAAAGCTAGGGACAGAGGAAATGAGGTGAAGAGCTGTTATGCACCCAAGACATGGCTCAGTTGGTAAAGCAGTTGCTTTGTAAAGTGAAGATCTGGTATCATAGTTGGTGTCTACTTGACAATTGAGGGCTCAGAGCTCTTGGCGTATTTGTGAAGAATTGATAGTCGAATAAAGCCTTGGGCAGGACTGCAGAAAGCTGATTGATGGGCAGAGGCCCAGCCCATGGCGAATGTGGTTAGTCCCTGGACAGGTGGACAGGAGGAAGGGAACTGGGTAAGGAAATTCTGTACCCTTTGGCCGCACTCGCCGATATGTCAAGTGAGGATCATTCCTTTCTGCAGTCCTGTGGATGTGGTGTGGCCAGTTCCCTCGGCCCCTGGTGTTGTGAGCTCTCCTGCCAAGCTGAACGAGGAACGGTAAGAGGACAATCATGGGCCAGAATAAAACTCCTTGTTCCCTTAAAGGAATTTGCAATACCTGGGTAGGGGTTCCCTAGAACCCACGTAAGAAGCTGGGTGCAGTAGCATGCACTACCTGTGACCCTTGTTGTGCAGGATGGGGGAGGAGACCCCAGAGTCCCCAGAAGCTTGAAGGCCATCTAGTCCAGCTACTGAGCTAATGAGAGACTCTCCTAAGCAAAAGGAGGAGGGTCGTCTGGGACTAGACATGCAAGGTTGTCCTCTTACATCTCCATGAGCGCCATGCACGTGTGCACCCGCCACATGTGTGCCCTCCCATGCACACACACTTATCACACACGGAAACACAACACAAAGCCATCGCACATTCAGAGAGCAAATAGCAAGGCGATGGGAACCTTTCCATTAGTCAGCTATAAGACTTCAGGAATTTTTCACATGCATTTATTTGAGAGAGAAAGAGAAGGTGATAAAAGAGGGGGGTTCACATGCATACCATAGCACTCAGGTGGAGGTCAAAGGGCAACTTTCAGAAGTTGGTGCTACGTGTAGGTCCCGGGGATCAAACTCAGATCCCTAGGTTTGCATGCAGGTGCCCGAGCTGCTGAGCCGTCTCTTCTGCTCGGAGGCAGGAAATTTTGACACATGAAAACAGCACTGAGGTGAGAACATCGTAGAAGTAGAAGACAGGCATCACAGAGAAAGACAACAGGTCCATTCACATGAAGTCCTTACAGTACTTGGTATCGCAAGGACAGGATAGTAGATAGGTGCTGAGGCTTGGGAAGATGGGAATGGGGAGGAGTCATCAGTTTCACTTGCAAGGTGACATATGTCCTGTCAATGAACAGGCGGAGATAGTTGCAATAACAGCAACATACTCAGAGGCGCTGAGCTCTGCATCCCAAAATGGCTGAGCCAAGGCTGGGGAGATGGCTCAGTGGTGAAAGAGCTCGCTACACAATGGCAGCTCACCCATCATCTCAGCTCTCGAGAGGTGGAGACAAGGATCCTCAGGGGAAGTTGGCTAGTTAGACTGTCAAACTGGCAAGCTTTGGATGCAGAGACAGACCCTGCCTGCCTTGGTAGGCATAATGGACAGCAATTGAGAAGACACAAAGCATCAAAAACTGTCATATGTATGTTCACACACATACCTGCCCACACACGGCAAACACACATGCATATCATGTACACAACAAATAGTTAAGATGGTCAATTTAATGCTTTCTGCATTCTAACACAGCAAAAATTTAAAAAGATGCCACATATACTTCTTGGTAGAAAACTTGGAAAATGCAGACAAATGTTATGAAAGAATCTAGCAAAGACACCGACCCCAGCTTTATGTGAGATTCGAACCCAGGTCCCCACACTTGGACAGCCAACATGTCTCTACTGAGCCATTTCTCCAGCTCTCTAGCTTGTAACTTAATAGTGAACATAAAAATGCTTCAGGACTCAGTATGAAGATGAGTTTCTAGGAAAGAAGTTGTACCTTCCAGGTTGATTGACTGATGAAGGTCTCAATGATGTGGACAGGTTGGAATGTTGCCAGTCCAGAGCCAGATGATCTTGGGTCATCTTCAGTGTCCTTAATAGCCACCTCTTAACCACCTCTAGATGTGACCTAACATCCTTGTGACTATTAGGTAAATACTTCGGAATATCCAGTTACACCTCTGTTTTCCTTCTTCAGGCTGATTTATTTATAAATGAGAGAGAAAGAGAGAGAGACACAGAGAGAGAGAGAGAGAGAACATGCATGTCATGGAACATGGATAGAGGTCAGAAGACACTTTCAGAAGCTATTTCTCGCCTTCCACATGTGGGCTCTTATGGGGACTGAACCCAGATCACCAAGTTTTCGAGTAGGTGCCTGACCCACTAAAAGCCATCTTGCCAGTCCCTGGAGGCACGAGGCTTAAAATGTATTCTGAAGAAAATGGCTAACTACTTTGCGTGGTTAATATTTACTTACACAAGTGAGATACCAAGGAGAATACATCACCATGTACAGCAAGAACAACATTCTCTACAAATAGACACTGGACATGTCTTCATCAAACACAATGTCTACCCCTCACCGAAAGTTTGACATTCTGTCCAGAAATGCCGTCTCAGTCTCATGGGAAATGCCATTTAAAATAAATAGTACAGTCATTAAAACACAGTGCATTCTTCATTTGCTGATGGTGTTGCCACTAGGGTCTGTGTTCTAATGAGGGGGAAGTGTGGGAAGGAAGGTAAACATTTTAAAACAGATCTCAGGAAAGACTCTCTCCCCCCCACCCTTAACAACTAAGAGCTAATGCCCCCTTATTCTCCCGAAATGGTTTTTGCAGGTAAAATAATCCGCCTTTTTTGGCATGTGTGTGCCTGGGTGTATAGGAATGTGTGTATGTGTAGAGAGATCCAAGGATGACATCGGGAATCATCCTGGATTGCTCTCCTTCTTTATTCCTTTGCTTTGTAGTTCCCCAGGCTCCACCTCTCAGGGCTGGAATTACTAGCTGGCACTGCATCTGCCAGGTATTTTCACGTGGGATCTGCGGATCTGAACTCAGGATCTTTCACTTTCGAGGCAAAAATTTTAACCCTTGAGTCATCTCCCCAGTCCCCCTCGTCCACTTTGTACATAATATTTCATTTTATTCTTGGCTGTTTTATAGCTTGATTGGACACTCCACGGTTGATTCTCGTCCGCATTGACTGTGTGCAGATTTTGGAATGTATCATGGGGATACAGGGCAGCAAAGTGGAGAGCTTGTCTGGCTAACCCTTAATCTCATGGTGTTTTCTAGACAAATGCACACAGATACCATACGAAACATTCCTTATCCCTGTGGTCCAGACAGCTTGGGGGAGCCTGGTGTCGCTGTGCACACCTGGAGCCCCATTTCCTTTGGTGACTAATTTTCCAGATTTCTTTTCCTGTCCGCATATTCCAAGGGACATGCTTCTTGAAACCCACTGCGTGAAGGCACTTATGAAGGGTGATGGTGTATCCTGGGGTCACCACTCCAAGGATGGCAGAAGCACCCTTTTCCTTCTCCCCTCCCTTCTTTTGTGGGACCCATTAGGCTGAGCCCAAGCTGCAAAAGCTGCATGCAATACCCGAGCAAGCGTGGAAAGGGGAAAGGCAGCAAGCAATCTGTAATGACGAAGCATTTCTGTATGTAAATTCTGCAGCTCACACCGCTGGGAGCATAATGAAGTTGTCAGACACCTGCGCCTTCTCGTCATAAATAAGCCTGGAAGTGGAGGGGGGAGAGGCTACGAAGCCGTTCCCTGAGCAATGCGGGGAAATGAAAGTTCCCGCGCAGGTCTGAGCAGATGAGAAGAGAAACCGGTGTTAGGAGGAAAAGCACAAACCTAAGGCACATGTCACAAACCTCAGCTGCATGGCACAAATCTCCGGCGCACACGGCCGAATAAGGTCAGACATAACACCCAGGGGTCACCAAGAACGTACTTTGCGATCTGATCTAAGTTAAGTTTCTGTAGGTGTGTGTACACTTTAACTTTTTTTTTAAATGTGTGTGGGTATGTGCAAGAGAGCCATTACAGTGAGCCTGCAAGGCTACTGATAAACTCATGACAAAACAGCTTAAGGGAACAAAGGGTTTAATTTTCTCTTACAATTACTGGTTACAGTTTCCTTGTGGAGCTCACACCAATACCAGAGCCAAGAGAACTGGCTGCACTATATCCACGTAATGGCTGAAGGAGGAACATTCTTACTTGCCAAACCAGCATGTCTGAATACAGAAAAATGCCGGCTCCTTCGACCTTTTTCATCTGCCAATGGACTAGTCCCACCAACTATGTGTTGGATCTTCCCCATCAACTAAGCAGGTTCACTCCAGGCTTAACTCAACTACCAATTTTCTGCAAATGTGCCCAGCATTGGTGGAGACCCAAGAATAACACCTAGTGTTTTTACATGGGATCTGAGGTCCTTTTGCTTTTGAGGCAAAGGCTTTACCTCCTGAATCATCTCTCTTCAGCCTTGGCATATGTATATTTAAAAGCTCTAGATGCGTTTATACTGTGGGATATTACTTATCAGTCAAGAGAAATAAAAAACCACATATACCTGTGTCAAAAATAGGGATAATATGAAAAAGATTCTACTGAGTAAAATAGGAATTAGAAGAAAGATCCATGCATGCCGGTGTGATCTATTTATGTGAAATTCTAGTGTAGGTGAAGAAAATAGTTCTGGAGCCTTTGGACCACAGTATTTTCATATTGTCTATAGATTACAAATATCAAGAAATTCCAAAGTCAGACTGGAGAGATGGCTCAGGGGTTAAGACTCTGTCTCATAAGCAAGAAGGTCCTGAGTTCAGATCCCAGCTCCCATTAAAAAAAAAAAAAAAAAAAAAAAAAGCCAGACAGAAGGAAACACTTCCGGTCCTGGTGGGCAGAGCCTGGAAAATCCCAGAGGGAAACAAAAAGGAGGTCGATGCAATCCAGAATGATTCTCAAAGTCCCCTTGGTCCTCCGTAGGAATACACAGTGCCTTCTGATACAGACACACACACACACACACACACACACACACACACACACACAAAATAAATAAATAAATAAATAAATATTTAAAGAAAGAAACCCCAAAGTCTTGATTTATGAAATATGCATTTAATTTACTATATGACATTTTAACTTTGGACACTTAAAATTATAATGCATTAAAAATGACACTATTGGGTTGATGAAATGGCTCAGTGGATAAAGGTGACTGTGTCTAAACCTGGAGCCTTGAGTTCAATCCCCGGAGCCCACATGGTGAAAGGAGAGAATCAACTTCTGAAAGTTGTCCTCTGACCTCCCTACACATGTGCCAAGGACACACACACACACACACACATTCACACACACACACACCTCCTTTCTCTCATCACAAAGTAAATAAATATATTTAAAATTGCAGTGTTAGGGGCCTGAGATATGGTTTAATTAGTGAAGTGCTTGCCTAGCGCTCAGAAAGCCCTGGGTTCCGTCCCAAGCAGGTGCGTTTGAACCCACCTGTTACTCAGCACTGGAGGTGAAGGCAGGAGGCTCAGGAGTGTAAGAGTTCATGCTCAGAATCCCATCTCAAAAAAGAAAAAAAGGAAGAGTGATCATCTTTCGATATTAGCATATATAACACACTCTGAAAAATAATTCTATTCAAAAAGCCTTAAAAGAAAGCGACTGTTTTACATTTTTGAAAATCTCTTTAATGTTTGGCTTAATAGAAGACAGCTGGATTCTCGTATCTGCTTCCACATTCAATTTATCTGCTGAAACACATATGCATTATGAATTACTCTTTTATTTCCTTTTTGTACCCAAGCCAGGGCATTCTGCTGATTTTTAAAGAATTGCATGTGTATGCTGGTTATTTCAATCTAGGAACTGCATTGCAAGAGAACAAAGAAACCACAATTAAATATTTGTTATAATAAAAAGAGGATGCTGTGTCCCGCACTACTGGATCTGTGGTTGTTAATCATTTTTTAAAGTCTTAATTTTTTTGATATTTATTTATTTCTTTGAGGGAAGGAAAAAGAAAGGTGCACATGTATGTCATTTCACATGGGTGGAGGTCAGAGGACAACTTTTAGATGTCATCTGTCTTTCCATCTTGTAGGCTTCTGGGAAATGAATTCAGGTGGGTGGGTTTGGGACCCACTGAGCTAATATCTAGCTGGCCCTAAAGTCTTAATTCTTCCTTCACTCATGACCTTCCCCTCAATGCAGATCCGGGTACAACAACCTTGTAACTCATAAGATACCTGCTGCATCTCCTGGAAGGTCCAATTCACAAGATCTTGAGACAAAAGGAGACAGAATATCCAAGTAGCAATATCAAAATAGTTTGAGTCTAGGTTTTGGGAGATCATTCAGTAGATGAAATGTTTGCCATATAAGCACGTGGACCTGAATATGGATTTCTGACCCTCACAGAAAAAGCTGGATGTTACGGGGTGCATTTGTAACTCCAGATATAGAGGGATCTCTGGGCTCATGGCCAGTTTTAGTGCACTTGTAACTTCAGACATAGAGGGATCTCTGGAGCTCACAGCCAGGTTTAGTGGACCAGTGAGTTCTAAGGTTCTAGGAGAGACTCTGTCAATAAAGGAAGTGTACAGAAAAATGAGAAAGACATCCAGTGTTAACTTCTGGCTTCTATACACACAGGCACACATGTGTACATACATTTATACAACTCCCCCCAACTTAAAAAGTCGATTTAAAAAAGGGTTCAGGAGATGGCTCAGTAACTAAAGATCTGGAGTTCAGATCCCCTGATCCCAAGTAAAATGGAGGATTTGTATGACAGCTCACCTGTCATTCCAGCCCTGGAAGGCAATTCCTAGGCTTTGACTATTGTAGTCACCTGCATGATTGCTGATAAATGACCATCAAAGAGCTTAAGGGAACAAGGGGTTTATTTCCTTACAACAGTCTGGTTACAGTTCTCAGTCCAGCTTGACAGGAGAGCATGCACCAACACCAGGCTGAGGGAACTGACCACATTATCACTGTGTAATGGCTGAGAGAGGGATGATCCTTACTTGTCAGACCAGAGCAAGCTGGCTAGCCAGACTAGACTTAATGGGTGCTCTGGGATTAATTAAAGACCCAGATTCATGACAATAAGGGGGAAGAGCAATGAAGGATGATTCCCGATACCACCCTTGGCCTCCACAAGCTCACACACACTTAAGTGCGCTCATGGACATACCCACCCATGTATTCTTACACACATGTAAATATACAAACACACACACATACTCGCATACACACTTGCCCCATCCCATATACAATACATGAAAGGGAAAAAAGTAAGACATAAGTGACCTATAATGACATGTGCATGAAATATTTAGAGAGAAGTGTATTCGTGTCTACAACTAATCCTGAGAGACCCAAGGTAAAGAAGTGCTGGGGACAGGGAGGTGCACACACACTGACATGTGAACGTTAGGGTTGGAGTGGCAGGTTCCTAAGGTTGTTCAAGCTACGGCCCATGCAGCTTTCTCTAGATCTGAGAACACTCATAAGAGAATGTTGAATGGGGCTGGTTAGATAGCTCAGGGGTTAAAGCCTTTGCCTCCCAAGCAAAAGGATCTGAGTTCAAATCCCCAGATCCCATATAAAAATGCTGGGAAGATATGGAGGCAGCCTGCACTTTTGGCCCTTGAAGGTGGAGCCTGGGAAACCCCAGAGCAAAGCAATAAGGAGGCGGAGCAATCCAGGATGATTCTCGATGTTGCCCTTGGGTTTCCACAGATACTCACACTCAAGTGGCCGCCCCCCAAACACAGAGGAAAGAACGGTAGACTAAGGGAAGTACAGGAAGACTTTGAGCACAGAATGCAAGTGCAGCCGAGAAGCTAATAATACAAACTTGTCGTTTGTAGCATCTTCCGCAGGGCCTTCCCATTACGCATATATAGAAAGTAATGATGACATTTCAAAGGTGCATTAATAAAGCCTGCTGATTTATATTCACGCTTCCTGCGCCTCTGCTCATTAAGAAGTCCTCGCTTCCAAGTCTGTGGCAAGGAACCTGAATCCCCTCTGCTAACCCTCTGCCCGCCTCGGCTGCAAATGAAGATGGATACAGGTGAGTCCTCCTGGCAGCTCGAAGGCCACCAGGGCCCAAATGCGGTTCTTGGTAAAGTTCCCAGCAAAACAGTGCACGATTTCCCCTCATTTGACTTAGTAATTGTACTTGTGCACATTTCATGCTGAAACTCTGCAGCAAAAAATAACGATGTATTCAGATAGAAAGGGCAAATGGAGTGCTAGGTTCAGATGGTGAGGAATGGTTTTCTGTGGCTTTGTTTTGTTGTCTAGTGAAAATAGCCCCGCAGGACACCAGAAGCCTGAAGTCTTTCCTCAGCATACAGCCTGCCCTGAGTCCTGCAATTCTAGCCTGGCTCCTGGCCCTGCACCGACCACCAACTCTGGGACTGACAAAAACTACTCCCATCCCTGGAAGCTGGGGATAGGGCTCAATCAGTAAAGTACTTGTCAGCAAGAGATCTTGTCTCAAGAAACAAGGTGGATGGAGTCCTGACGTGCATGGCACATGTACGCAAGCATGACTACACATGCACACGCCCTTAACAGCGGATACAACCCATCTCTAAAATCCATGGATTTAGGTGTTTGAGGAGGATTTAGATTGTTCTTAATATTTGTTTATTTGAGAGAGTCAAAGAGACAGAGAGAGAGAGAGAGAGAAGAGAGAGAGAGAGAGAGAGAGAGAGAGGGACACACATGCTACAATGCTGATGTTCATGTGCAGGGTCAAGGAACAAGTTCCAGAAGCCCCATCCACCATATTGGAATCTGAGGTTTGAATTCAGGTTATCAAATTTGTGTGCAGACTCCTTTTACCCATTGAACCATCTCATCGACCCCACATTTAGATCTTAATAGCAGAAATATGCTCCCAAAACACATCCAAGGGACTATCATTTGCTCATTATTAAACCACTGAATGCCTAGGTATCTTCCATGCCTTTATTTAATTTGTGGCTAAATTGTGTCTACAAATCACCTGAGTCCATGAAGATATACTGAGATACATACAGGCTTCAGGGATTTTTATGACTGTGGCTCTTCACACAGGAAGCATTTGGAACGGTGACTAAAGGTTTATTATGGGGAAATATGTGCTGTATTTGCCTAAGGCTGGATTGACACCTGAGCCCTCAGCAAAGGTCAAATATTCAGCTCTTCAAAATCTAAGCAAACCCGGAAGCTCTTCAAAATCTAAGCAAACCTGGAAGCCTTGTGGCTAGGCAATTTTCTACTTTCCTTATCAACCTTAGCTCGCCGCATTCAGGGCTTGTGTGATTGCCTAACCTGCATGTTTCCATTTTCTTATGTGCATCAGGACCACACTACATATGCTGGAAGCCTGCGCCATCAGACTCCTAAGTCTCCCTGTGCCCTCTGCTTTCTTCCCTGACATTGGCATGTTTTCTGCTTTCCTTTTTTTACTCCTCCAGTGTCCTTATGCAGTTTTTGTGCCAATTTATGTGTGCATGTGTGTGCATATGTATTCAAGTGTGTACACATACCTATATACACAGAGACCAGAGGTTGATCTTGGCTCTGGTTTCTTATGCACTTTTTTTCTTTTCATGTATGTGTGCGCAGAGTGTGTGTTCACATACACGTATGCTTTGCATGTGGGTGGGTGAATGTGTGTGTAGGTATATGTACATGAGTTCACTTGACTAACACTCCAGTGGAGGCCCAGGGCTGATATCGGGAATCGTTCTTCCACCTTATTATCATGAGCATGGGTCTCTAATTAAACTTAGAGCATCACATTAGGATTAGTCTGGCTAGTTAATTTACACTGGGGTTTCCCAGGCTCCGCTAGAATTACACAGACTGCCGCATCTGCCTGGCATTTTCATATGGGGATCTGGGGATATGAACTCAGGTCCATATGCTTGGGAGACAAGGGCTTTAACCCCTGAGCCATCTACTCTACCCATCTACTTTAACCCCTTGTTTTTGGAGACAAAGTCTCTCGCTGACCTGGAGCACACCAAGCAACCTTGGCTGGCTGGCCTGCAGGTGACACGCATCCACTTGTCTCTGCCTCCCTTGTGCTGGGATTCTAAACGAGCAGCATCACGCCGGGCTGGACCAGTAAAAAGATGCAATGATGTGCACGTGCATTTGTTTATGATGGATGCTGTGGCGATTATTAGCCTCAGTGGTCAACCTGATACTTCAGAGTTGAGTTTCAGGTACACCTAAAGAATAATCTAGTTCAGACAAGCCTGTAGGAAGTTGTTTTAATTGCATATGGGAAGACCCAGCCCACAGTAGGCGTGGCTATTGTGTGGGAGGCCAATAAAGATAGAAACAGAGTTAGCTGATGATTCAGCAGGTTGGCAAGATATGCCTTGGTCCTTCCCCCTCTCTCGGCTCTTTCTGTGGATTGCAGTGTGAACAGTCCCCCCATGCTGTATCAGATCAACTGTAATCTGCAGTCATAAAATGGAATAAAATTACCTTGCTCTCCTCAATTGTTTGGGTCATGGATTCAACACAGGAACAGAAATATGAAACTAAGACAGATGCCGTCAAACAACTAAATAGAATATGGGACAGGTGAAAATGGGTTTTGATCAGAAGAATAGCTACTGGATTATTCAAAGAAATAAAGGGACAGAAATCAGTCAGTTTAAAAAGATACATGCAACTTGAAATTCAAATGCTCACAAAGAGTCTAGAAGATGGCTGAGTGGTCAAAGCACTTACTAGGCAAGCAAAAGGACCCACTGGTATGATGGTCTGCCTGAAATTCTACTGGGAAGACAGAGCCTGGGAATCGCCGGAGCAAATTAGCCATCCAGGCTAACCCTAATGGCCTGCTCTGGGTTTCAAGATCCAGACTCGCAACGGTAAGGTGGAAAAGAGATCAAGGATTATTCTTATTGTCACTGTTGGTCCTCTACATACACGTGTGCTTGTACACACATGTGTTTGCATCCTTAGCTGATGTTAATGCTTAGGAAGGTCGTGGTACATTTAGGAGGTGGAGTCTCGCATGTCGCAGAAGGCAGGTCTTGCCCCGAGTCAGCCCTGCCCTGCCTCTACTAAGTCTCTGCTTCTCAGTCTGCTGTTTGGCCTCTCTGCCGCCATGATGGACGTAACTTGAGCAGCCCCAGCTTCTGCTGCCCACCAAGTCTTTCCCACCATCACGGACTCCGCTCTGGCATCGTAAGTCAAATGAATCTCCTTTTCTCCCCTTAAGTTGATCGAGCCTGCGTCTTATCTCGCAGCAGCAGAAAGAGTAACCATGACACCATATGAAATGGAAACAGGAAAAAAAAATACTCATAAGGGAAAGGTTCTACTCATTCTATGCTGTAGATTGGCCAAAAAAAACGTGTAAAGGCTTATATAAAAATGAAATAGGCTTGGGCTGGAAAGATGGATCAACTGATGGGGCCAAATTCGATTCTCAGAATCTATGCTAACAGCAAAAAATAAAATAGGCTGGTAGACAGCATGTGATTGTGAGTGCCTGGTGGTGGGGACGGGGGGAGGGGGAGCAGAGACCAATGGAAACATATTCACAGCCCTAGGTATTTTCTACATGCCTGACATTGGATGTTCCCAAAATGCAAAGTGTGTACAGAAGTTTATTCACTATCACCACAACATCCCAAACACTAATCACCAGGTGCCGGATAAATAGGCTGAGACTCATGTAGACAGAACGGGCAAGGACAGCCAGTTCACACAGCAGCCACAACACGCGTGAGCTCTGCGCAGGGGAAGCCCCTGAAGGCAGCGAGTTGCTTGGGCCCATTCATGTGGCGGCTCGAACAGCATGATAGGGGATGGGATCAGACAGTGGGTGGTGGCAGGGTTAGGAGGGGAAAACTTGACTGTGAAGAAGGTCTTCTGGTGACAGGACTGTCCACGAGGGGTCCCCAGGAATTTAAAGTTAAGGGAAAAAAATCAACTAAACATCAACATTGAGCCCTAGAGTCGAGAATAGCTCAGTGGAAATGGCTCTTGTCTTACAAGCCTGATGACCAGGATTTGCATTCCCAGAATCCATATAAATCCAGGTAGGCATGGCGGCTGCCCGTGAGTCCAGTACTGGGGAAGCAAAGACAGAGGATTGCCAGGGAAGTCGGCCGGCTAGACTAGTTGATTGGCATTCGAGAAAGAGACTCTGTTCCAGGTTCAAGAGAGAGACTCTGCCTCAATCATAAAAATAGACAGCGAATAAGGAAAATTAACCTTGGATTTCTGCATGCATGTGCATCTATGTGCGCCTGCACACGTGTGTTCCCCAACATACAAACATGCAAAATGAAAGCAAAGCCAAACCCACTGTATCCTGGTTGTGGTTAAGTCCCCAGGGGGGCATGAATTAGTGGTTGATCAGAAAATAAATGAGTGAATAAATTGTAGAGGACGGGAATGAAATTTCTGGCTGTCAGAGAAAGGAATCCCAAGGAAGTGGTGGAAAGGGAGGCACTTCTGTCAGTGCAGAATCGCTTCAGGGAACCCAGAGACAGACAGGTCCCGGAAAGACACGGGTCTGTGTGCAGCCATGGGGAGAATGCATGGGGGTACACATGTGATGGTTCTGTCCACTCACAACCCAGCAGTGGATCCACACTCAGCACCCAGACTTTAGCTCTCAGCCTTACCGTCCACCAAAAGGAACAAAGGTCAGTGTGTGTGTGTGTGTGTGTGTGTGTGTGTGTGTGTGTGTGTGTGCCTATGGAGAACCAAGGGTGACATCAGGGATTGCTGGATTGCTCTTGCACTGCCACTCTGAAAAAGACTATTGCTTTATTATAATAAAAGCTCCAGAAACACTTTGGGAAGGGGGTGCTTAGGAATGGGGCGGGGGGGGGGAGCAGCAATGAGGCCAGCTTTGGGTTAAAAGTCTACAATGTGGAGACCTCCAGAGTTCTTATTCTGCTGCCATCTTCTCGCATTTTAATGCTCCCTATAAGAGCCTTTGCTTTCGCACTACCTGCACCACATTGCCAAGCCGTTTGAATTCCAGGGGAAATATTAATATAGACTAAATTAGCCAATGTAAAATTAAATTATTCCGACAGAACAACAGCACATGGAATTTGCCAAAGGAAGCAATAAATTAAGAAACCTTCTTAAAAATGCAATATTCAATTATAAGTCAAATAAATCCTGAGGGGACGAACCAAGACAATGGTGTTAAAACATAATATAAATTTCTCAGGAGGAAGAATTGCAGTTCAGAAGGATGAAAAGCCTCTCCCGGAGCCAACTTCATTAGCCAGCGGCACAACATCAAAGGTTCCTTGAGGGGGCGGTTGATCTGGAGCATAATCCACACGTAATTTCCATGCGGCCAGCCGGGTCACTGGCAGCCATGGTGTGGGCATAAGTCGTGAATGGGCAGCTGACTGAATGGAGGCCTCCCCGGGGCACGAAGATCTTCCTTGTCTGATCATTACTTCTTTCTCTTTTTTTTTTTTTTTCGTTTCATTGTTCTTCAACATTTTATGGTATAGGAAATGCTGAATTCTCATAGCTGTGTGTGTGTGTGTGTGTATTTATCTGGGTGGAGGTGCATGTACGTGTGGGTTTGTATGTGTATGTGTGTGAATGTAGTTGTATGTGCAAATGCAGGCATGCATATGGTTTTTTACATTTGTGTGAGTGAATGTGTGTAAATGTTAGTATGTGGGGGCACATATGCATGTGTGTATGTATACATTTGCGTGTGAATACATTTGTGTTGGGGATGCATACGTCTATGTGTGTGTGTGAAGGTACACAATGTGTAGATGTACAGTACACTTATTTTTTAGTTGTTTTCTTGTTGACGAGTTGTGAGAGTTTTCCTTTTTAATTAATAGCTAACTTGATGTAATTGAAAAGGTATGTGCATTTTTGTAAGTACACACACAAGTCTGTGTTTCAATTTATGCAGTACAGGTGCACGCACATGTATGTGTGTGCTGTATTTGTGTAGGGGGTATGTAGGGGGTGCATTACAAGGGTACGCATGCGTGTGTGTGTGTGTGTGTGTGTGTGTGTGTGTGTGTATACATGTGGGGGTTAGTGAACAATTCAGATGTCTTCATTGGGTGCATTCCATCTGTTGTTTGAGACATAATCACTAACTTGCCTGGAGCCTCACCAAAAAGGCCACACTGGCTGGCCAATAAGCTCCAGGAATCCACCTATCTCCCGTCCATCTGGCTGTCACCAAGATTACAAGCACAGCCCCCATTCCTGACTTTCTTGAGTGTCTGAACTCAGGGCCTCACATTTACGAGGTTGTTTGTTTCTTTCTTTTTTCTTTTAATCAATCAAGCCATCTCTTTGGGCCCCACAGACACACTGTTTTTAAGAAATATAGGAAAAAGAAAAATAAGGATGGTACTAATTGTGTAGTTCTATGTGCTCTCCATAGCTAGTCCACCTAATCTACTTGCCTAACCTAGTTTCATCACCCATGCATCTTAGTGAAGAGGCAAATCCATTAGGTCAATCATCCAAAACATCTGTGGGGCTTGAGACGTGGTTCAGAGGGCTCATCTGGCATGCACGATCCCTGGGTTTTGACTCCCAGCACTATGAGAACTGGGAACTGGATATAGTGACCTGTGCCTCCAATATCAGAACCTGAGGGGGGGCACACAAGAGGATCAGACGTTCAGGGTCATCCTATGTAGAGCAAGTTTAAAGCCAGCCTGGGCTACATGACATTATTTCCAAAGCAAACATTTAATGAACAAAAAGACAAAACCCAAAATAAAGAAAAAATAAATCTTATGCTACAAAGGCCCATTGAGATCTATGCCGGCTATGGATGGATGACCCTCAGCATCCACAATCTCATGAAGGGAGGCCAAGAGGCAAAGCTAAGCATTTCCTGTCTCACAATGATAGCGTGGCCTGGCCAAGTTCTTACAGATTCTCCCTGACTAGGACCTTGACTTTTTCTCTGCTTCTAATACTGAGCTTAGCATCTATTGTCCCCTATTATACGGGCTCAAGCAGCAGCTCTTAGCTTCGAAAAGCCACAATTCTTGCTTCCTATAACTGGAAGCGATGTGTTCCATGTCTCTGAAGACGGTGGATCAATATAAGGAACATCAATTTCAATACCCACTGTTACTATGGGAGTTCACAACATGAGTTCATGAAATGATTCAAAATTTAGAGTTATTCAGATTTCTACCAATTTATGCTGGAAAGAAAATAGTCATGAAATTTCAAAGGATAGCATCATAATTAGCTTCTCAGTGACCATGTGTGAAAACATTGTCTTGACCTGCTCTGAGTTCTTTTTTTCCCATTTCTTTTTTTAAAAAAATTTTATTATTATTTATTCAATTGTGCATGTGTGCATGCATGTGTGTGTATGCATATGTGTGTGTGTGTGTGTGTGTGTGTGTGTGTGTGTGTGTGTGTAGTACTACGGGCGAATTTGGGAACCACCATGGACGCCTCCACCTCCTCCTTGTTTACTCTGCCCTGGGATTCACAGGCTCAGCCCTTCTAGGACCACAAATGCAGGCAGCCCCTGCTTCCGCCCGGCGTCTATATGTGGGGTCTAGGATCCGAACTCAGGACCTTCCGCCTGCAAGGCAGAGGCTTAACCCCTGAGCCACCTCTCCAGCCCCCTTTTTTTCCCATTTCAAGTGTATGTTTGTATGGGTTGCATGAATGAATATATGTGTATTTGCATATGTATGTGTAGCTGTATGTGTAAGTGTCCGTGTGTATGTGTGTGTGTATACATACATGTGTACACAAAGCTAATATCATGAATCACCCTCAATTATTCTTCCATGTTATTGTTGCGAGCCTGGGTATTGCAGTCAACCTGCATGGTTGCTGATAAATGACCATCAAACAGCTTGAGGGAACAAGGGTTTATTTTCTTACTGATAGCCTGGTTACAGTCTGTCCAGCTTGACAGGAGAGCACGCACCAACACCAGGGCTGAGGGAACTGACCACACCATCTTAACATAATGGCTGAGAGAGGGACCATCCTTACTTGCTAGACCAGCATGTCTGGCCAAGTATACACAAGGATGCCGACTCTCTCAACCAGCTCTCTGTGTTTTATCCCAGGGCCTAGTCCCACCCACCTGGGCTTTCCCCACCAGCCAGACAATCTCCTGCAGGTTTGCTCTGGACGTAACCCAATCACTAATTCTCCACAAAATGCGCCCAGAGCTCAAAATCCTCAACTGTCAAGGGTATTGGACCTCTAATTAACTCCAGAACATACCATTAGGGCTAGTCTGGCTGGCTACCTACCTCTAGAATCCCCAGGTTCCGCTTTCTGAGGCTGGAATGACAGCTGGGCTGTGATACCGTATCAGCATTTTTATGTGTGATCTGGGCATCTGAACTTCAGTCTTTTTTGCTTTTGTGTCAGGGGCTTTCACCACTGAAACATCTCTGAAGTTCCAGTCTGGGTTTCTGATGGCCATTTCAGACACCTTTCTCTTTTCTGTTCTCACTTTCAGGTGTAGGCATGTTTGCGCGCACTTAGGTGCACATTACATAAGCTGACCTTCCAACGGAATGATCTGGAATCATCCTTGACTGCTCTTCCACCTTATTCTTTCAAGACTGTGTCTCTAATCAAACCCAGAGCTCCCTTAGAAAGGCTGTTCTGGTCCGCCAGCTTGTTCTGGGGATTCCAAGGCTCTGCCTTCAAGGACTAGGATTATAAGACGATCGCCACACTGGCTCAGGGTCTTAAATAGAATCTGGGGTCAGAACTCTGGTCCTTTTGCTTGTGCAGCAAGAGCTTTGAGTCAATGCTGCAGCACCAAGTAGCTCAGATTGGAATTCTAAGATTTCCTGAGCATTCAGTCCTCCCTGAATTTAGTCAGACAAAGCAGAACATCAGCATTATCTACACTTTCTCTCTTTGAGGTGGGGGAGGGGGAGAATTCAGAGCAGAGATAATGATATCTAGACAGAAAGGCTCAAGAGATTTAGTATGGCCCTATTACAAATCTTGTTCTGATTTTCCCAAGATACGGTGAATAAACACAACAGACTTGCTATTTACAGACAGGCCAGAATTTTTTTCATCCCCCCCCCAATAAAAAGGTTCTTGCCTTGGAAGATGGGTGTCAGCAATTGTAGTGATAAAAATATAAAGGAAAAAAACACATTTGTAGATTTTAGAACGAGAGACTAGAGGATAAGAGGAGAAAAGACTACACCATTTAATGCAAGCAACGTAACTCTATGCAAGAATACTGTGGCAGATAATTTCAGGCAGCATCTTGACAACTGAAGGCTGAGACTGTGGGCACATCTGTAACGAACTATGTAATTAAAGCAAGTCTCTATACTGGCAGGTTAGCAAGTCTGCCCCTCTCTCCTCTCTACCTATGAATGTGGTGTGTTAGGTCCCCTTGGTTCCGGATGCTGGTATGAGCACTCCTGCTAGGCTGATCAAATGTAACTTGAAAACGGTCAAGAATTAAGCCTCTGTTCCCCTGAATTGTTTTGGACAGCAGAGCGATGGGAGAAAATATTAAAAGCAGATGCTGCTTTAATATTTTATTTATTTATCTGAGCGAGAGAGAGAGAGAGAGAGAGAGAGAGAGAGAGAGAGAGAGAGAGAATGTGCAAGATGAGTCCTCAACTGGATGTCAGAGGACAACTTTCAGAAATCAGTTCTCTCCTTTCACAATGTGGGCTTCTGGGTATTGAACCATGGTCTCCAAGTCTATATGCAGGCACCTTACCCACTGAGCTATCTGGCACTAAAATCAGATTGTTAGAAAGGTGATTTGTATAAATCTCTCTCTCTCTCTCTTTCTCTCTCTCTCTCTCTCTCTCAGACAGGTTTGCATTGTATAACCAAAGCCAGGCTGAAATTCACAGCAGCCCTCCTGCCTCATCCTCATAAGTGCTGGGACTTCACATCTGCCTCAGATGTTGTCCCTGAAGGCATCTACTTATAAGGATACACCATTCATGTTTCTCTTTCCTTATTCTGCATTTTATTCTACCTCATGACACAGTTTCACTATGGAACCCAGGCTGACTTTGAACTCAGCACCTCCTGCCTTAGTCTCCCAAGTGCTAAGATTATACAGTTGCCACCATGCTAGCCTAGTGGGTTTAATGTCATAAACAAATACTTTGACCAAGCATTTCCAACTTCTCCTAAAGCTCAGGAGCACGTTTTACCCACATCCCCCTCTCCTGTTGTATCCATGACATTCTATTAAAATCCTAAGGTCACATGTTGTTAAAAATATTGGGATAACTTATAGAATAGCAATTATGTATCAAAGTGAGATACCCAAACTGTGGTGTTCAGGAAACTCTTTAAACCTAGGTGGTAGTGGTGGGGATCAAAAGAAAGAGGTCTTTGAAGTACTAAACATGCATTAAGATAAAAATAATTGATTTAATAGATGTACTTTGTAGATTGCAGTCCTTAATACCAGTGAGTAAAAGCTTAGGCATTTCATAGAATCAATTTCAGGCTTGATTTCTCAGACAGAACAAGATGAAAATAGATACGGCAAATCTAAGTTCAATCGTGAGGCCCGCGACATGACTCAGAGGGTCAGGCACCTGTAGGCAAATCTAGGGACCTGAGTTTGACTCCCAGAAGTCCACCTGGTACAAGGAGAAAACTGAGTTCTGAAAGTTTTGCCCTCTGACCTCCACCCATGTGCCACGATAGGTATGTGTTCTCTCTTTCCCTCTCTCCCCTCTTTCAAAGAAATAAAACAAATGAGTTCAACGACAGAGGTGGTGATTTAGACAATATTTCTGGCTTCAGCTTTTCGACAAGGTTGTTTGGAATGCTGGTCATCTGAGGTAACAGAAACTCCCTCTTCGGTGACTGAGGGTTCACTGTGCCTTCTGATCGTTTGAAATATACCTCGTTGTTAGATTGCATCCATGTTCATGGTTTTTCATGTGACTGTCCATGCATTATGCGTATGCCTGTAGGTTTGTATGTATCTATCTGTCTGATGGATGAGGATAGGTGCACACTTGTGTGTGTATACAAGAGGCTAAAGCTTTAACCCCTGAACCATCTCCCAGTCGGCATTTTTATGTGGAATCTGGGGTTGTGAGCAAACTTAGCCTGGTCTTCTTGCTTAGTGGCCAGTGCTCTAACCACTAAGCCAATCTCCTCAGACACCTCTAAAGTAGTTTATGAATGCACCAGCTCAAAATAAGGATGCATTCGGAGCAGAAAGCTTTTTTTTTTTTTTTTTGGTTAACTTTGTTACTAATTCAGATCAATTTTGGGCTAGTAAGTAAATCACACTTTGATCCTAAAGCCTGTGTTTTGCCCTGGCCCACAAGGCCCATGGTAGCTTTGTGTGATTGTTCATGCCCTGTCGCAGGTCGGCACAGCTGAGATGTGATCCCGCTTTATTCTTGTCCCTTCTTTCATCTCTTGAAGTTTATTTTTGGGACTTTTCTGCTGCTGTGATACAACACTCAGACTCAATCGACTTAAGGGGAGAAAGGGAGATTCACTTGGCTTACGGTTCCAGAGGGGAGATACAGCCTCTTATGGTGGAAAAGACATGGCTGGCTGGCAGAAGTTGGAACCAGCTCACGTCGCTGCAGACACTATGGAGATTAAGAAAGCCACAGCAGACTGCTGGTGGAAGCAGGGCAGGGCCACCCATTCTCAAGGCCCACCCCCTGTGACATTCCTTTCTTCCTGCAAACCTTCACCTCCCACAGTTGCTGAGACCTTCCCAAACATTAACACTAGCTAAGGATGCAAACATGAGTCTGTGGGCCCAGGTCACATTCAAACCTTGACAGACCTAGAGAGACTGTTCGGAGGTTCCAGCAGGGGAATGTAGCTACCCCTGAATAAAGAACAACACTCTTCCTTTCTTTGGGGGAGGTCACCCCCTTACCCCAGCATGCAGCCTCAAGAGGCACACAGGTCAGCCAGTTGACCCTAGCCACCAGTGGGGTGGTAGATGTTGCAGATGTGTGTGTGTGTGTGTTTTGCATACAAATGTAAAGTTAAAATAGCAATTCTTTGCAACTTTTAAAATTTTAACAATATGTGCCTTGTATCTCCAATAGATTGCTGCTTTTGTTATATATATATGATTCATGGTAGAATTTGTATCATTATTTAACTTTTATTATATAGATGGAAATATAAAGTGATGAAAATTAAAAAAAAAACATTCGTTTTGGGGGCAGATGTGAAATGAAGGGGAATCTCAAATGTGGTTTCTTAGATGTCAAGAATTGTATGCGTGTGAGTGCATGTGTGTGTGTGAGAATGTATGTATGTGTGTGAAAGTGTGTATATGTGTGTGAGTGTGTAAGTGTGTGCATGTGTGTGACTGTGTGTGTACAGGTGTGCATGTACTGGGTGTGACTCCAGAGGTAAAAGATATCAGGTGTCTTCATTTATCATTCTCTGCCTTACTTCCTGAGACAGGGTCTCTCACTGAACCTTAAGCTTTTTTTTTTTTTAATCCCAGTTCCTCAGTGGGAAAGTTCATGTTGAAGAGTTTTCAGACAACAAAAACCAATGTTGTTAAATAATAAATATCCCAGTTGCCCCAACAGTCTGCCTGTCTCCAGTCCCCCTTCAGTGTTGGGGTGACAGGCGTATAAGGCCATGCGTGGCTTTATACCTCGATTTCTGAGACAGAGTCTCTCAGTGGGATCTGTGACTCACTAAAAAAGCTTGTGACACTGGCTAGCGACTGAGCTCCAGCTACCCTCCTGTTTCTGTTTCCTTGGCACTGAAGCTGCCAGGCGCTAGGATCTCCCGTGTACCATCACGCTGGGTTTGGTGTGTGTGTGTGTACGTCCTAGGAATGGAACTCATGTCCTCATGCTTACACGGCGAGCATTGTACCAACTATCTCCCAAGTCCCCTGTAATCCTACACAGTGCTGACGATGTGTGTTAATCTCAGCTGCTCCAATGTATACCAGGCCAGCTCCGGCCGTGGGATGTGTAAGGTCATACCTCAACCCATCGGTCAAGAGACATGCTATGGTTGTTTGACCCCTCCCAGGCTCTCAAGACAAAGGACAAAGGGTCTCATTTCTTTATGTGCACCAGTATTGGTGGACCATGAATGAAAAGGGCTCAGATTGCAATGCACCACCATTACCCAGAGAACAAATAACAATTTCCTTTCTTATTACAGATTAAGAAAGGGGTATTTAAATGTCCTTCAGGTTTTCTATGTAGATACAAAAAAAAAAGACATTGTCATCTGGACATAACTAACCAGATCTTGAAGAATAGAGGGCTAGGAATAGTGGTGAAGATAAAAGCATGCAAGCACTAGAATCCCTGTTTCCTGGGTAATAATTACACAGTGGTGACATGCCCTTTTGAATGTTTTAAGATTTGTTGTTTCTCCTAATCAAATAAAACAGGGCTGAGATTTAAAGTGTCCTGTAATTTTCCTGTGGTAACAAAAAATGGAATCTTCCCATTTGGTACACAAAGCCCAAAGAAATGGAACACATATTAGATTTTAGAACCAAATGCCCAAGGCTAGCCGCTTTCAATTTCTCTCCCTGATCTATACGATTGAGTCATATGTATCACCAGAACTTTGAAGTTTAGGAATCCTCAGTGGGAAAGTTCATGTTGAAGAGATTTCAGACAACAAAAACCAATGTTGTTAAATGCCAACACACTGGCCATTTAATGGATGTTTTTAAAGATCATCCTGCAAGTCCATTTTTAACACAGAACTATTTATTAAAATGTTCTAAAGAGGGTTTTTAAAAATATTTTATTTTTTTTAAATTAAAAATTTTTTATTATTTATTCAATTGTGCGTGTGTGCGTGTGTAGGTATGTGTGTATGTATGTGCTTGTGTGTAGAACCACATGCGAATTCAGGAACCACCATGGACCACCTCCACCTTTTCCTTGTTTACTCTGCTCCAGATTCATAGGCTCTGCCCTACCAGGACCAGACGCTCAGGCCACCCCTGCTTCCACCCGGTGTCTGTACATGGGGTCCAGGATCCGAACTTAGGACCTTCCACCTGCAAGGCAGAGGCTTAACCCCTGAGCCACCTCTCCAGTCCCCCAAAATATTTTATTTATTTATTTATTTATTTATTTATTTATTTATTTATTGTGTGTGTGTGTGTGTGTGTGTATCAGAGGGCACTGTGTGTCCTGTGGAGGACCAAGGGTAACTTCAGGAATCATCCTGGATTGCTTCTACTTCTTTCTTGCTTTGCTCTGGGATTTCCCAGGCTCCGCCCACCGGAGCCGGAAGTGCAGGCTGCTGCCATTTCCACCTGGCATTTTTGCATGGGACTTGGGATCTGAACTCAGGACCTTCTGCTTGCTAAACAGAGTCTTAACCCCTAAGCCATCTCTCCAGCCCTAAAGAGGGTTTTGAAAACAGCCAGAGAGTAAAGGAACTTGCGGACAAGCCCAATGACCTGAGCTCGATCTCCGGAATCTACATGGTAGTTGGAGAGAATCAATACCTGAAAGCTGTCCTCTGACCTCCACAGGAGTGCCTTGGCTGTGTTTCATATTCTTGTGGGTCCTGTTAACATTTAAAAAACATCCACAACTTTCACATCAAAGGGGTTAAGTATTTATTCTGGTGCCAAATATGAATGACCATGGGCCAGGAACATAGATTGAGGTTACTCCATCTGAGCACTGAGAGCTGTCTGCTGTCAGCTTGAAGAATTCCCTGTCTATTTCTTGTAAGGACAGTCTGCAAGAAACAAATTTTCTCCAGGAAGGTTCATCTACACAAGTCTTCATTTTACCTTCACTTCTGAAAGACGGCTTCACCAGACCTGAGTCCTTGTGTGGTTTTTTTCTTCCTTCTGAGCAGTCTGAAAATAATGTTTCCTGGTGCCTGGCCTCACGTGTGTCTGCTGACAGGTCGGCTGTCACCTCGCTGGGTCTCTCTGGGAGGAACAAGCCATTTGTCTGGAGCTGCTTTTGGAATTCTCTCTTTATCTCTGACGCCCAGCATTTGCTAATGATTTTTCTGTTTGGGGGTCCTCTCCTTGGAGTCTGATGAACACCCTGTATGGGCAAGCTACTGCATTGCAACCAACTTTGAAGGCTTTCTGTTGATTACACACACACACACACACACACACACACACACACACACACGGCAACTTTGTCCAACATTCAGGTCAATTCTGCACTAGCAAATTAATTGCATCTGTATTATACATATAGATATTTGTGCTTCTGTGTGTGTGTGTGTGTGTGTATGTGTGTGTGTGTGTGTGTGTACATGAGGGCACTTGAGTGTGTGTCTGTGGAGGCTGGATAGAAGCATCAGGAATCACCCTGGATTGCTCTACCTCCTTCCTTATTGCTTTGTTTTGGGGTTTCCCAGGCTCTGCTTTCCAGGGTTGGATGTGCAAATCTTTGCCATTTCTGCTGAGCATTTTTTAAATTCTATTTATTTGTGTGTGTGTGTGTGTGTGTGTGTGTGTGTATCAGATGGTGCTGTATGTCCCTGTGGAGGACCAAGGGTGACTTCAGGAATCATCCTAGATTGCTTCTACCTCCGTGTTACTTTGCTCTGGGATTTCTCAGGCTCCCCCCACCATGGCCAGAAGTGCAGGCCACTGCCACTTCCACCTGGCATTTTTACATGGGACCTGGGATTCAAACTCAGGACCTTCTGCTTGCAAGACAGAGTCTTAACCCCTGAGCCATCTCTGTCCAGCCTCCGCTCAGCATTTTTATGTGAGATCTGGGATCTGAACTCAGGTCTGTTTGCTTTTGAGACAAAAGCTTTAACCGCCCATTTAGCACTTCTGAGATCCTGTCTGAGGCAACATGGTCCTTATGCTTTCCTTTACCTCTTCAATTGGTTTCCTCCAGTTCAGGGAGTTTGTTTCAGCTGCTACTTTGAAGCTTTCCCTGATGAATCAAACACGTGCTGATGCTCAGGGCGGACTCCTCTCTCCAGGGTGTGTCTCCTGTTTCTCTGTGTGACTCAGACTTTTTCAAATTTTATTTTGGAAATGACATTTCAGAGAATATACTGCAGCACCTTGGGGTGCTGCCTGCCCTGCTGTGAGCCTATCATCCACTTATCACAATAACAATTTTAGTAAAGCTTGTTTCTCCCTGAAGGAATCTATGATGCTGAGCATGGCAGGGTCCCTTGGGACTGCACGGGATAGGTCAAGGCTGGAAGTCTTTACAACTTCTTTCAGCCACGCACCTTCAATGGGCCGATAAACAGGTGAGAGAAGAGCACGGGGAAAGGACATTTATTTGCTGTGGTCACATTGGGAAGAGGAACAAAGAGGTCCAGTGGGCTGCTCTATTCCCCCCCCCCCAGTGTATCTCCTGACATGATAGAGGCCAGAGGTCTATAGACCTCAGCAGTGCTGGCTGAGGTGTGGTTCTGCCCCTCACTGATCCAACTTTGTCCCAGTTCCAGTCACTCCTGCACCATGGGCTGAGCTGAGGGGTCCTCAGTGGTGTGTGACATCTCTTCCTGGTGACTCCTCCTCTGGCTGGCCCCAGGCTTCAGCCTTCCCTTCCCCTAGCGGGAGAGTCCCGGGCCATCCCAGTTCCCTGGGGACTCAGTTCTACAGTCTGTTAACCCAAAGGGAGGGGCTGCAGTGTCTCTGCAGATCTTCACTGCTATCAGGAAGTGCCCAGAACAGCAGTGGGTGGGGCTGCTGCCTTCCTTTCTTCCGCTGACCGTGACCAGCTTATTCATTGCCTCTTTATCATTGGTTCCAACCATGTCCTGAGGCACGCCTTGCTGCACAAACCAATTCAATCCAATTCTAAGCCTTAAAAGGATGCTTCCAAAACCTGTGTCTGACAGCAGGGGGCCTCTCCCTGGTGCAAGATTTCTGGGCAAGGGGCTCAGTCAGTAAAGTGCTTGTTGCACAAGCTTCAGGACCGGAATCAACCCCTGGAACCCACGCAAAAGCCAGCAGCACTTGTAATCTAGTGCGGCTATTCCAACGACTCCTCTGTTGCTGGTGGGAATCCGTGACCAAACAATTTAAGGGAACAAGGGGCTTATTCTCAGCTCATGGTTTGGGGTTACAGTTCAGTAGCGTGGCAGAAGAGCTCACACCAACATCAGGAACCAGACACAGCATATCCACATTGAGCTAAAGGACTTGCCAGTCTGCCAAAATATTGAATCAACTCTTGCTCCATCTTACCCATCTGCCCAGGGCATCGTCTCACCCCTATGGGCTGTGTCATCCCACATCAATTATCTAATTTCCGACAGACCTGCTCAGGGCTTGCCTAGACTACACGTTTCTCTGCAGATGTGCCTGAAGGCTCTGTCTTCAACTATCAACTGAGCATCGCCAACTAACTGTCTCAGCTGGGGGAGGGAGGAGTGGATACTTAGGGCTCACTGGTTGGCTCTTCTGAACAAAGCATTGAGTTCCAGTTTCAGAACATAGCATGGAGAGTGAAAGATGACAACACCGAATTTTAACTTTTGTGTTCTGTAGGTATGACCGTTTCAATGTGAGCTGCACCTCTCAGGCTCACGTGTTGCCATCCTTACCTGTGTCAACATTTGGAAAGATACGGGCACCTGTAAGAGCTGGAGCCTTGCTGAAGGAAAGCATGTGAAGAGGGTGGGCCGTGAGGCTTGATAGCCTGGGCTTGCTTCCTCTGCTTGCTCCTGGTAGCTGCGGTGACCTGTACCAGCCTCCTGCTTCTGCTAAGTGACTCCCACCATAATGGACTATGATCCCTCTGGAACTGTAAGCCAAATAAGTAAGCTTTTCTCCCTTAAAGTGGTTTGCTAAAGTACTGACTTACAATGAAAAAAGGGTGACTGCAATAATATGCAATGCCCTCCCATGGCCACAAACACATATGTGCACACACTTACCCACAATCTAAGCTCTGGATGGAGGCCCCAGGCAACGGCAACCATCGCCCTCACCTCTTAGCATGGAACCTTCAAGACTGGGGAACAGGGTCTGTCTATCATAGTTAGGCACAGGTGTCAGTCAACTTGACAGTTGAGGGTTTGAGTTCTGGGCACATTTGTAGAGGATTAGTGGTTGGGTTAAGCCCCGAGGAAACCTGCAGGAGATTGTCTAGCTGATGGGGAAGGCCCAGCCCATGGTGGGTGATAGTAGGCCCTGGAATAAAGTAGCGAGACCTGGTTGAGAGAGTCAGCATTCTTGTGTATACTTGGCCAGACATGCTGGTCTGGCAAGTAAGGATCGCCCCATTACATAGAGATGGTGTGGCCAGTTCCCTCGGCCCTGGTGTTGGTGCAAGCTCTCCCATCAAGCTGGACTGGGAACTGTAACCAGAGTGTCATAAGGAAATAAACCTCTCGTTCCTTTAGGCCGTTTGATGATCATTTATCAGCAGCCATGCAGACTGACTACAATAGGGTCCTAATGTCCATGAAGTGTGCAGACCAGGACAGAGCCTGGGTGGAAGGGAGCCTGCTACTGCCTCGCAGAGACTTAGATCCAGCAGCAGGTGGAGGTTTCGGGAGAAGTCCCCAGCATGCCAAGAGGCTGGAGGAGCCCAGTTTGAGGACTGCGAGGAAGGGGCAGGGACAGGTCTGGGGTCCAAGGCCACAGACACTCACTTTCCTGACTGGAAGTCTGTGGATCTTCTTGGTTAGGTGTCTCTACTGGCTGTCCTTCTTGGAACCAGTTCTAGAGGCTTAAATTCTTTCAAAGTCATTTTACCAGTTTCACTAGAGGGTACAGAACAGAATCCCCCGTGTCACTGTGACAGATACTCAAACTCTATCTTTTTGATTTCTTTTCATGTGTACGCACGTGTGCATTTGTGTTTGCATGTGGATAGGCACATGTATGTATGTGTGGGATGCATGTGCATGTGAGCAAATCCAAAGGTGACATTGGGAAATCACTCTCTGTTGCTCTTCCGCCTTAGTGTTTTGAGGCTGTGTCTCTAATTAAACCCAGAGCTCACTTGTAGAACAAGTCTGGTTAGCCAGCTTGCTTTGGAAACTCCTAGGCTCTGCATTCTGAAGCTAGAATTGCAGGAGGAGCCTTCCCACCCACCCACACTGGGCATGGGGACTTGAACTTGGATTCTTTGGCTTTTGCCACAAGCCCTTTAACTGCTGAGACAACTCCCACTCCTCCATGATTTCTTTACACTCATTTTTAACAAATCACACTGCCAATTTTCCTTATCGTGATAATAACATTAATAAGAGAACATACTTAATCCACCCCATTAAGGTTAAACTACATGAAACTGATTAAATCCATTTTCCTCTATAAAAACAGGTACTTTATATGGCTTTACCTCCTGCGTACTGAGTGAAATCTCTTATATTCTTTAATCCTCACAGCTCAATGAGGTAGCCACGATGATTATCCCTGCTTTACAGGTGAATCGAACCTTGCCAGCGAGGTTAAGTGATTTGTCGCGTTGACTGGCAGTCAGTGCGTGGTGTGGGCGGGACGCAGCTGATGCATGTAGCAGACTCAAGAGTCAGTTGTGTACCTCTTTGCTTGTTGCTGTGTTTGCTGTGTGTGTGATGCGTGTGCTTGCATATGGACTCACATATGTGAATGTGTGAATGGCATGCATGTCAGGTAACAACCTGGACTGCCAGTCCTTCTATTTCATCTTGTTTCAGTCATATTATTTATTTATTGCATGCGTCTGTGTGTGTCTCTGTGTTGTATGTCTCTGAGTGTGTGTATGTGTATGTGTAGTGTGTGTACCTATGGAGGACCAAGGGTAACTTGGGGAGTCATCCTGGATTCTACTACCTCCTTATTGCTTTCCTTTGGGGTTTCCCAGGCTCTATCTTTCAGGGCCAGAAGTGCAGGCAGCTACCATTTTTGCCTGGCATTTTTACATGGAATCTGGGATTTGAACTCAGGTCCCTCTGCTTGTAAAGCGAAGGCCTGAGCCATCTTCCCAGCCCTGTTGGTTTTTCCTGCTGCATCCATCACAAGTTGGCCTGTGAGCTTGCAAGGATTCTATCTCCCTGTAAAAGCACTGGGGTTATAGACATATAGCACCACATCCGGCTTTTATGTGGATGCTGTGGATTCAAACCTAGGTCCTTACACTCGTGTGGCAAGTACTTTTACCCAGTGAGCCATCTCTCTAGCACAAGTTTACATTCTTAATGACAACATGTGATGTCTCTAATAATGGACCAAAGAAAGTCTTTTCCAGAGAAATCGTTTGTGAGAAGTAACCTTCTCTTCCTTTCCAATCCTGTCCCTGATGTTTATTACTGAAAATTACACCAGTTAGAAAACCACAAACAAGGCTGAATGGCTGTGATGCTGTGAGTGAAAAATCAGCTGGGGCACTGTAAAGGGTCACTCGGGATGCTGCACAATGATAATGGACTGGCCACCATCTTGACAACTGAGCTGGTAATAACTATGTGCGTGGGACAGGATACACAGAACTAGGCACAGACACATGCACAAATGGGGGGCTTGTTTAAGGTGGTATACACTTATCTAGGTATCTAGATAGGGAGATTGAATGAACATCAATTTCTTATGCTTCATAGTGCAATACAATCAAACAACACACCACCTCTGGGAGAAGCCAGAGGAGAAATCTACCCTGTGCATAGCGTTGGTTGCTTTCATTTTAAAATGACTAGCTGTGGCCAGAGTACATGTTTCTCTCTGTCTAGATCTGTATATGGATGTTGCTACAGTAGGGTTTCCATCCTAAGTGAATGGCACTTGAAGACATACATGACATATGGCCCCTGAAAAGGAACACTCCCATGAAACAGAGAAAGTGAGCTATGAAATTCCAAGGTTCCCCAGGATCTACTTGAGTCAGTTTGACAAAATTCATGAACTGAATAAAGTTGATCTCAGAGATGACACTCAACAAGGGCATGGAAATCTAGTACAAAAAGTAAGATTGGTGATTTATGAATTTTCACTTCTAAATTAGTAACATAGCAAATAGACATTGCAACCAGAGGTTAACTTCAGCTTGCACATAACACATTCCTGCCATTGGTTTTGAGACCTTATCCTTCCGCTCTCCCTCCTTTCTTCTTCCTTATCCTTTCTCTCCCTTCTTTTTTCCAAACGAGGGGCTGGGGGCGTGGCTCAGTGGTACAGCACCTTCCTGGAATCCCCAGTGAGGGACTGAGGGTGTGACTCAGTGGTAGAGAACTTTCCTAGAATCCTCAGTGAGGGGTTGGGGATGCGACGCAGTGGTAGAGCACCTGCCTCGAATCCCCCAGTGAGGTAGAGCATTTGAATAGCATTCATGAGGCTTGGGGTTCTAACCTCCAGAACATAACGAAGAGTAAAAAATCCTTAAAGAATAGGTTATGCTTTTAGCTCATTTTATTTTAATATTTGGTAAAATAGTTGATAATTTTAAAGAGAAAAGTCACAGCCCAGAGCAGGGACTCTGTGCTTCTGAGGAGGGAAACACCGAGAAGGTCCCGTGGGCTGCCAGAGAAGCTAGCACGAGCACTCCATAGTCCCAGACCACGTGAAATCTGAACCGCTTCTGGCCCTGGGCATTTCAGGTGAGGCATGGTGGAATTCGTTCCACTGCATCCTCTGCAGTGCTATGTGAGGATGGGATCAGTGGGATTGGCAAGTGAGAAGCTTTATCTAATTTACATAAATCTGCATGCTGAGTTCAAAAAACACACAAATCTGTTATATTCAAGTTAATTAGGGCAGACGTATTTAACATGAATCCAATATTCAAGAATTACCCAGATAAAACACAGGGCCGTTTAAAGAAACCAATTGTTTTAATCATTTCCTGATTAGGGTAGCTAAAATAAGCTTCACAACCCATATGGTGCTCTCAGCGGGGAGGCAGGGAGCAGGGGGAAAGATGGGAGTAGTCCCCAGGAGCTGAGCTTAGGGGCTGGGGATCACAGATCTGGGCTCTGGGGAGACAGGCAGTGGATAGGGGATCCCTAAGGCACTACCTGCACCCAAGCCTGGGGCAGGGGAACTCAAAGTCCTCCAGCTAGGCCCTGAGGGTGGAAGGACTAGTCATAGACAGTGCTTCCCGAGTCCTTCTAAAGGTGCTTAGCATAGTCCCTTATTACCTATTGCGCCCAGATGCCACCCAGCAAATACAGGAAGTGAATCTTTAAAGCTGCGTTTTATCCAGAGACCTGCCTGTGATGGTGGATGGATGCCTTGCAGCGCATCTCCAGCAGGTGGATTGGAAAGAGAGGAGGGGGCGGGGCAAAGGCTGTCAATCATTCACGAGCTCAGTCCTGCAATCTCTGGCCAGGTGAGGAGCATGCTTCTGAGACTTGTGATGTCTGCGACTCTGGCGTTACCAGCCCTCACACGCTCCCCAAGTTCTGTGAATGTTGGGGCACAGGCACATCTTAAAACGCTGAATCTAGCTAGTTTCTACAGATACCTGTCTCATCCTCTCCAGGGGCATCTAGCCTGGGATGTGGGAGACTGAGAACAAACCGATCATTGATACTATGTGTGTGTTAAGTTAGGTATAACACACATGGGTTGATACTGTCTATAATATGGATTAAAAGTGGGACTTTATGAGCAGGTTGAAAATGTTCCCAGCATCAGGAGGTAACACGGCCCAGTCCCCCAGTATGGATAATGTGCTGAGAAGACTTCTGACGGGAGGTGCCCAAGAAGGGGGTGGAGATTTTTTTCTTTTAACGTATAGACAGACCCCTCTCCTGTCAGACTCCAGAGAATTGGCTCTGGAAAGCACCTAAGCATATGCCACCACCAGTAACCCAGGTGGCCCACAGTGGCACCCGCACAAAGGGATGTGAAAACAGAAGGGAAGACAGGTGGGGAAGAAAGAAGTGTGTAGTGGGAAAAAGGAGGAGGGTGGGATTGGGAAATAAAAAGGGTGGAAATGACATGAATTCATTTTATTCATGTGACCCTCTGCCTACGTGGTAATGAAGGTGGAAACTTGAGGCTGCCTCATGGCGGCCGTAGCAGCTCCTCAGGTCTCTAACGTCGACTTATACTCGCTGACTGAGCTCCTAGACATTCCAGGGTTTCCACTGAATGGACGAGGAGATGAGGTGCGAGGATTAATGAGTGTTCGCCCCCTGGGTGAGCATGTCCCAAGGAGAAAGCAGCGAGATGTGGGGCCCATAAGGAGGCACAAGCATAATTATTAGCGCTGAACAAAATGGCAATGTGTGAACAGAGAGAAGCAGCGGAGACCGCGGAGGAGCGGTGGAGATTTTGGCGATGAGTTTAGTGTGAAGTGGGAATGGGCTTTTTGCGGTCTCAGGAAAATGTGATGGCTCCTTGGGATTTTGCAAGGCTCCTGCTTCATCTGAATATTAAGGCGGCTTCTCCTGACAAGATGCAGAAAAATGCTCTTGTTATTGGCTTACTCTCTTCCCCCTTTTTCATATAAGTGGGGAGCGTATGTGTGTGTGCTTGTAAGCTTCAGCGTGAGGCTGGTATAGGGGATCTTCAATTGTTCTTCTGCCTTATTCTTTTGAGGTAGGGTCTCTCATGGAACCCACAGACTGCTGATGGTGTTGGTCTAATATGGACAGCTTGTTCTGGGGATCTCCAACTTCAAATCTAGAATTACAGGCAGGTCGCCAGTCCCATTCATCATAAATGACACATGAGATCTGGAAATCTGAACTTCGGTCCTCTTGGTTGTGCAGCAAATGCTTTTAGCACTAGACATTTCCATATGTGTTAAGTATTTCTGCATTCATTGGGACTGGAGAGATGAGTCCGCGTTTAAGCCTTTGTCTCAAAAGCAAAAGGACCTGAGTTCAGATCCCCAGATCCCACATTAAAAAATGCCAGGAGGAAATGGTGGTCATCTATACTCTGAGTCTGGAAGACAGAGCCTGGGAAACAGCAGGGAAAAGCAATAAGAAGGAGGAGCAGTGCAGGATGATGCCCACTGTGGTCCTTGGCCCTCCGCAGTACACACAGTGCCCCCCCCCCATGCACAACTACACAAGCAGAAAAATGAATAAACACTTCTGATTTGGGAATTTACAGCAGGTTGAATGTTAGCAGCTTTCCCACACGAGTCCATTAAAGAGACACTCATAGCTGGAGCTGCGGAGCTGGCTCCCTGTCACCATCCCCTTCTAAAAGCTGCCAAGCCAGCAGGGGCTCTGCACAGACATGGCTAACAAATCTTCCTTCCTTCGCCTTCCGTCTTTCAGTCTCCGGATCTTTCTCCACGGGGATCCCATCGCTCTCCCTGGGTCTGCCTGTTTTTTCTCCTTCTGCTGGTGGGGACGTGCTGTGTCCCTCAGGTAGCTGTCATCCTCACATAGGCAAGACTGCAGAAGGACTAGAGACTGGGGAGCTATTTACTTGCAACACCTCGTCAAGATGCCTACTGCGGAGGATCCCAGCCACGGGGAGATTAAAACACACAATGCAGTACTACATCAGACAGCAACATCCTTCTGACCGCCAGACATTGACAACCAGCTCCCAAGAATTCCAGCAGTTATGAAAGAGTGACAGCACTGGTGGCCTGTCTTGTTTCCAGGCGACCAACACCCCCCTCCCCCCACCATCACCATCCCACATATACATACAGGCTTGACCTTGAGACTTGATTCAGTAGCAAACTGGACAGAAGAAGAAACTGAAAAAAAATCACTGGAACATTTTTGCTTTCTCTCCTATGGCCATTTCTGTGAGAACACAGTCATCCTTGCAGAAGGATGGGGGACAGATGGAAAAGAAACAAGCATCTCGTCTAAGATGAACCTGAATAGCCAGCCCTGGTCACTTTTCCATCTATCACTATGGATATCCGCTCAGCACAAACACCCAGCCAGTTGTCCACAGACTCGTAACACATGAAAACTGGTCTTTGAGGTCACTGACTTCGTGACGTCACCAAGGGTTTCCTACAGATTACTAACTGAAAAAAGAAACCGGAGAAATCTCTCAGTCAGTTTGACTTCCAAGTACAAGGACCTGAATTCAAACCCCCACCCCCCAACACACACTGGGGAGATGGAAATAGGCAGATAGATCCTGGGGGCTCACTCAGTGAGCTCCAAGTCACTGAAAAAGCTTGTCTCAAAAACCAACCAACCAACCAACCAACCAACCAACCAACCAACCAACCAACCAAACAAACAAACAAACAAACAAACCAAGGTGGATGGTCCTTAGCACGCAACAACCCAGGCCACAATGTACAAGCATACATACTTGAATAATACAGGTGTGTATCTATACAATACACAAACATATACACATATGCATGCATACTTTCACAGGTGTGTGCCTTCACAATACATACACATGTACGCACGCATACAAGCATACTTGTATACAAGTTTGTACCTACACAATGTGCATATGTGTACACACTTCCACACATACGCGTGACATAAATTAAAAACAAAAAGTGGTTCTAGGGTTCATCTGTAACCTTGAGCCAAATGCAGAATTTCAACAAGACCAATGTCAGAGCCAGGGAACGGCTAGAGTAGGAGCCATGGGGGAGTCTCCCAGGCCAGTGTTTGGAGCACTGGCTGCCAAGAAGGTCCAGGCGCTTGGCCTCTCCCTCCGCCACATCCCCATCTCCAGCTGGGAGTCTTCCAGTTGGCAGCGTTAGGCTCTGTTTGCTCTAGGGAGTTTCCTGGAAGGAACTCGGCCCTTCATTTTGTGTAAGGAAAACTGAGCTAAGACCTGGATGCTGAGCCACCGCCGCTGGCCCCGTCCCAGAGCAAAGGGTTGTTTGTCACCTCTGCCGCCCCACCTCACTGCCAGGACACTTAATCCTCTGGCTGGCTCTTCCACTGGCACGATTCTCCTTTCCCAGAGATCTTCCCCTGCACATCTCTATCGCCCTCCACTGCCTCCCTTCCCACCGTCCCACGTGTGCTCTTACAGATGGTCCCACGAGATTGAGAGACTTGAAAGGTTCTGTCTGCTCGCTGGGCTCCTGCCCATCCTGTGCCCAGCTATCCAACTCCTTCAGCCACAGTGACTGAACAGATGGGGTCCCTCCAGCAAGGCATCTCTGGGGTGCATTCAGGGATGCCCAACCACTAGGCAAGAGAGCATCACTCTAGCTCCACATGGGCATCCAAAGGCATCTGTTTCAACTACTCTTCCTTTTCCCTCATGCATGTGTATATGGAGTGTGTGTGTAGTGTGTGTGTGTGTTGTATGTACATGAGTGCACTTGAGTGTGTGTGCCTGTGAAGGCCTGAAGGTAATATCAGGAATCCTCTTTCATTGTGCTTCCACCTTATTGCTGAGCCTGCGTCTCATCAAGCCCTGAGCACTGCCATTAAGACTGTTCTGGTGAGGAGCTTGCTCTGTGATTCCCAGGCTCTGCCTTCCAGGACCAGAACTGCAGTCCACTGCCATAGCTGCTTGGCATTTTTACATAGGATCTGGAGATCTTAGCTCAGTCCCTTTGCTTGTGAGGCAAAAGCTTTGAGACCCCTCCCCAATCCCACAGAATGTTTCTGACACAAGAAATTCACTTGTAGAGTTGTGTTCTCGAGTTGGGCTGAGGGTCGCCTCTGAATCCACTAGGACACAATGATCATGCTGCTTTTGTTCCCATTGTTAGCTTCGCACCCCCTCTTGGCAGGTACTGGGGACAAAGAACTTCAGCTCTTCCACCCTGCCAGCAAGCTGCGTGGCTAATAGTAACACAAAGTGACAAGTCATAGAAAGAAGAACACGGACACGAAGGCTGGAGGTTACAACCAACCGAGAAGATCTGAGTGGAAGTTAATTGAGGGGAAAATTTTTTTCTCAGACACAACAGAGGTAAACAGAGCAGGTCAAGAGTAATTAAAAGCTCAGTGTGTGAGGAGAAGGCCTCCAGGCAGATTCACATGTATGATAGGCTGAGTCCTATGCTGTGTGTACTGCACACTAGTAAAAGTAGGCTGCAGACCCAGTAAAAGTAGGCTTTGCCTCACAAGCAAAGGGACTGAGCTAAGATCTCCAGATCCTATGTAAATGTGGAAGGTCTTGAAGGGTTTGAAGCAACCATCAGCTCCTTCGGATGCATACACCTGTGTTACCAGATGTAGGCCTTGGGGTCCCGGACTCACGCTGCCTGGTGTCCCCTCCCTGCAGGGCCTCAAAGCTCTTACAGGAGTTCTGAGGTTTTGCCACATATAAAGGTAAGACTGTAATTGTGATGACTTCAAATATGGGGGGGGGTCCACTCAACTAAGAGCTGGCAAACTTTCCCAGTATCTTTCTTTTTTTTTTTAAATTTTTTATTCAATTGTGCATGTGTGAGTGTGCGCACATGTGTGTGTGTGTGTGTGTGTGTGTGTGTGTGTGTGTGTGTTATGTGTGTAGAACCATGGGTGAATTCAGGAACCACCATGGACGCCTCTACCTCCTCCTTTACTCTGCCCCGGGATTCACAGGCTCTGCCCTACCAGGACCAGAAACGCAGGCTGCCCCTGCTTCCGCCTGACGTCTATACGTGGGGTCTAGGATCTGAACTCAGGACCTTCCACCTGCAAGGCAGAGGCTTAACCCCTGAGCCACCTCTCTAGCTCCCAGTATCTTTCTTAATGAAGGTTTCAGTATGTGTGTGTGTGTGTGTGTGTGTGTTTATTTAAATGTGTGTCTGTCCATATATCTATATCTGTTTGTTTGCATGTATACCTGTATGTATGCATGTATATGCAGGTGTATACATATGTATGTGCAGTATACGTATATGTATTTGCATGTATATGTAGGTGTATACATGTGTACGTGTAGCGTCATGGTTTGCGATGTGAGTTGTCCCCATAGGCTCATGTGTTTGAATCTTTAGTTGTTTGGGAAGGTCATGGCGCCTTTAGGAGGTGAAGCCTTGCTGGAGGAAGGCAGTCACAGGGGGTGGCCTTGAGGTTGGTTAGTTTCAGTTAGTTAGTCTGCTCTAGAGCTTGCAGCAGCTCTCAGCCTCTATGATGTCTGCAGTGACTTAGGTCACCTCCAGTTTCGACTGCCAACCATGCCTTTGCTACCATAATGGACTGTATCTCCCCTCTGGCACTAGAAACTGAGTAAATCCCCCTTTAAGTTATTTGCACCTCAGTGGTGTCTCACAGCAACAGAGAAGAGTAACCAGTACATGTGTATATGTATATGAGTATGTGTTTACATACGTGCTTTTTGTGTATATGTCTACATGCATGTGTGCATATGTTGGTGTGTGTGTGTGTGTGTGTGTGTGTTCATGTGCATGTGCCCATGTCTGCACTTGGATATGGACATCAGGGGATAACCTCTAGAGCCATTCACCTTGTGTGTTGAGACAGAATCACTTGCTGGTCTGGATCTCACCAATCTGACCAGGTTTCATTGTCAGTGCCTTTACCCCTGAACTATGTCACTGACCCTGAGCCCATTCTTCCACATAGGTGCTTGAGATCAGGTTTCATTTTGTCAGTGCCTTTACTCCTGAACTATGTCACTGACCCTGAGCCCATTCTTCCACATAGGTGCTTGAGATTCAAACTCAGGTCCTTGTGTTCCCTTATCAAGCACTCTGACTTGCTGTGCCCTCTCTGCAGCCCCTAGAGGATGAACTTTTCGTTATCGTCACTGGTAAAACAGAGAAGGGGACCTCACACCAGCCTTGCAGAAAGCATGAGAAATAAGGCAGGTGGTAACGAGTCAATGGGAAACCTTAACATTGTATCCGCTATCATACTTTCTGTCCAGAATACAGAGCGATGAAATGAACCACTTCCTATTTAGACATTCTGATTACACATTAGATTAGCAGACATAAACAAACAGAGCTCTGATGAAATCAATATGGCGCAAGTCAAAGTAACTGGCTTCTCCAGCTCCTGCATAAACAAGGAGGGAGACCTTTTTTCCCTCCTAACACCTACTTATGATGCAAGGGAAATTTAAAAAAAAAATCAATCCCTTCGATAGAGGGAAACCGTGTTGTCTTCCCTCGTGGCAGAATGGCTTTTCTTCTCTCCCACGCATGCCAAGACTGCAAAGACTGAAACACACAAGAGCCCGTCCGTCAAAGAGACCGACCGGATTCACAGTCAATTTATCAGGGAGACAGGCAATTACGGTTTGATTAGCATGGAATAAATGGTGTTTCTTTCTAGTGTGTTTAGCAAAGTGGATGTGCAGACACTGCTTGGTGAGATGCGCACCTCCCTGGACTACAGAGCACATGGGAAGATGCTTCATGTCTAGGGACTGAGTAGAGGGAAAGGACAGCGACTTAGCAAGAGGAGCCCCACATCTGCATGACGGCCCCCAGGGAAACAACTGCTATTAGCTATGATGTCACTCACGGAAATTTGAAGTGTCCAGCCATCCACATGGCCAAAAGTCTGTGGGCTTTTCTTGTTTAAAACTTCATGGTGCATTTATTTTATGCTGAATCTCTTCCTGCAGCGTAAGTTTTTTTGTTTCTTCAGTTTCTTTTGGGGGACATCGTCTCCATGTGGTGGGGGCTCTCGTTTGTGGATTAACTCTGTGGCACCCAGACCAAGTTCATGGTTCCATTTGCTTGGTGCCTATTGCTTCATCAAAGTGACTTCTTTCAGAGTCCATAGGTTTTTGGATGCATACCTGGATGGTCTGGCAGTTTTGGGTGTCCAGGTTAAGAATGTGTGTTCTTAAAGTGAACGTGCAAGTTGGGACCTCTTGATTTGCCTGCTTTTTTCTTTTCATTTGTGTTCGTGCATATGTGTGTGCACACAAGTGGGTGCTTGAGTGTATGTGCCTGTAGAGGCCGAAGAGTTACACCAGGAATCATCTTGGATTGCTTTACTTCTATTGCTTCACTCTGGACTTTCCCAGGCTCTGCCTCCCAGATCCACAGAATTGCAGACCACTCCTATTTCTGCCTGATATTTTCAATGTGGGATCCGAGAATCTGAATTCAGGTCCTTTTGCTTATGAGGCAAAGATTTTAACCCCTGAGCCATCTCTCCAGTCTCATTTGCATGATATTCTAGAACTCTCTGGGTCAAGTGAGCAGTGAACCATTTGCACAGCTCATACCACAGGCTGCTCCCAGGAAGTGGAAGCTGTGTTTTAATTCTGACTTATATCCTGAGAGATGATTCAGAACCGAAATAATAAAGTCAGAAACAATTGCCTCGGAAGGGACTAAACCAAATGAAGACAACGATTTTGAACACTGTAACAAAATGCAAATCAAAGAATGCATTTCTTTCCATAAAGGAAAATGTACAGGTGTGAATTGAGCCTCAAAATCTGTCACTATGCTTCCATGAAGTTTTTTTATATATATAAGAAACACCTATATCTCAGTCAGTGATGGGTTTGCCTTGCAAGCTCAAGACCTGAGCTTGATTTCCAGAACCTACATAAAAGGTCAGGTGTGGTGGCAGGTGCTTATAATCCCAACACAGGGACAGCATACACAGGTGGATTTTGGGGGGCTCACTGGTTAGTCAATCTAGCCTACTTGGGGAACTCCATGTAAGAGATTCTGTCTCAATTTTTTTAAAGGCATGTGAGTCTGAGGAATGAAGCCAAGATTGTCCTCTGACTGATATATGTATGTGTACATAAGCAGGTGTCTACACACACACACACACACACACACAGAGTCAATGGTTTGAATGGGGACTGTCTCCCACAGGGTCCTGTGTTTGAATACTGGTCTCCAGCAGGTGGTGCTGTTAGGGAGCTGTTAGGGAGCCTTTAGGAGGTGGGGCCTCACTGGAGGAAGTCTATCACTGGATCACTGGAGGTGGGCTTTGAGGTTTGGTAACCCAGCCCTACTCTCAATGTCTGCTTCTTGTTGGCTATTGTAACCTGAGCTTCTGCCACCATGCATGTCACCAAGTTGTTTGATGGTCCATCCTTACTTCCTGTTCTTGCTCTCTGTTTCCTGAGTAAGGCTGCAAGATGGCGGCCTGGTCTAGTAGCCACGGCTTCCTTGTCTGCCACCCTGTCTTCCCTCCAGGACGGACTCTAGTCCCTCTGGAACCGTAACACAAAGAATAAACTTCTTCTCCCTTGTGATGCTGGAATCAGAGTATTGTATCACAGCAACAGAAAAGTATTAGGGGCAGACACGCATATGGAATTGAGTTACTTGGTATCCCATTTGCCAATTATACGAAAGCGTTACATTTTTTTCTATGTTCACCCAGCAAAGGATTTTAATGCATATGCCTCTCATCTTTAAAGACCAGGTAAGGTTTCTGTCAGTCCTATGGCCACTGCATTTTACACGGATACCAAGTGTATCCATGAGTCTTAGGAACTGGGTTCTGAAACTAGTCCAAAGTGTTCATACACCGGTGCTGCTCAGATTTCTAGATTCTTCTGCTCTTTTGGGTAGGGGTTCCTACTTAGAATATTCCCCAGGATGGGGAAAGGCTGTACAAGGTTAAAATAAGGTGGTCTTACTTCAAGCATATTTAGCAAACCAAAGATTTACTTTCCCCTCAAGAATTCTCTCCGACACAGAGATAGCGGCCCCAGAATGCAAGCTTATTTTTCTCAAACCAGTCATTATTTTGTGATGTAAGCATGTTTTGGCCCAGAATCAATCGACTGTTCAATACAATTGGATTTCAACTGCAGTAATTTTAGAAACTTTATTACAGTAGTAAATTGTGGTTTCAAATCAGCTGTCATTCATGACTGAGCTTATAAAAGCAGCAAGCAACAGAACAACTCTCATATTGTCACTGGCAACCTTCTTTCTCAGTGGTCTTGGCTTTGGGCAATTGTGATGTCTGACTACTTATGGCGGATACCCCCAGGGAAGAGATGAGTGCTTCTCCAGTATGGCTGGTCTCTCTGTTCCTGGGCTTCCTCGTTCTGTGTTTACACTCTGGAAAGATTTTCAGTAGTTAAAATGCTTGTTGTGTAAGCAAAAGGACCAGAGTGTGGATACCCAGAAACCACATTTAAAAAAAAAAGTCAAGTGGTATGGTGGCCTGCCTGTCATTACAGTCCTAGGAGAGGGCTGGGGAGCCCCAGAGCAATCTGCTTCGCCAGATTAGCTCCATAGGCAAGCTCTGCTTTTAATGAGAAACCCAGCCTCAAAAGAAGGTGGAGGAGTGAGTGAGGATGATTCTAGATTTAAACATTAGGCTTACACACACATTCGCACTCACATACATTGTACCCATGAGCACTCAGATATGTATACAAACATGGATACACACATGCACATACCGTATACACACATAACACACGAGAGAAAGAAAAAATGAAGTACAAAGACAAGGGTAGCAAGGATGGGCTAAAGTGCTAGAATAATAAATGTATGAGCGCATTCATGTTTTCTTACTGGGAATCTCTCTGCCGCTTCTATAAAAAAACAACAACAAATGAGGGAACTTAACCTTTAATAGGAAACTTGCTCTACCCTTAATACTGTGACTTCGAGGCTCAGGCAGAGGACTACTTACAAAGCACCCCAATTCAAGTCGTTGTCCTCCATCTAGATGATGTTTGGTGTTTGTTGTTCCTTATGTTGAAGGACCGAGGAGGCACAATTCTGCTGGGGGAAGGGGAAGTTCCTGGGAGTGACCCCCAAAGTCTATCTTGCTAAGTCCTTCCTGTTTCTATGTCTGCAAAAGGGGACAGACTCTCCAGCAGTTTTTAGACTACCTTAGCAAGTTTCCTTTCTTAATTGAACTCTAATCAGAAACATGAATTCCTCTGTCACACAAAATGGATTCAACTTTCTGATTATTCTCTGAATTCTAGGCAAACAGGAGTAGCTGATGCAACAAAGAAAGACTCCTTGGGGTGGTGCCGTTGAGGTGGCTCGGCAGCTAAGAAGCCTACTTGCAAATCTGGACACCTGAGTTGGACTCTCATAAGTCCACATGGTGGAAGGAGAGAACTGACTTCTGAAAGTCGTCCTCTGACCTCCACCCACGGGCCGTGGCAACAGGTGTGTGCCGCCAAGATGGCTCCGTCTTTTACTGGGTGTCACCTCCATCCATGGCCATGGATGTATTCTCTCTCTCTCTCTCTTTCTCTCTCTAATTAATTTTTAAAAAGTCCATGGATGGCTCAGTCAGTAAAATGTAGTAAGTATGAGGACCTGAACTCAATCACCTAGAACCTACATTGAGAAAGAGAAAGAAGAGAAAGAGAAAGAAAAGAGAAAGAAAAGGAGAAAGAGAAAGGAATGGAGGGGAAAGAAGGAAGATGGAAAGAAGGGAAGGAGGGAGGAAGATAATTCAGATAGTTCTGATAACTCAGAATGGGGGGAAAAGGCAGGGTTCATTTCCCACTTTCCATTTTACAGTCTAATTGCATGAATGTGGCTCAAGTAACAGGACAGTTACTTAACAGGCCATGTCTTCCATTACAGATGCATAAGTAGCTTTCTTTACATTTCACTAAAAGAAATACACATATATATGTGTGTGTGTATGTATATATTTTTGAAATCCCAGTTTTACAATGAAAGTTCACAATACTAACATGATACCAATGGACAGAATTCTCTCCCTGACTTCTGCCATTGGTCTGCTAAGAAGAAATCCTCTTTTTCCAGCCTCCCACTTGCTACGTCATTGATATGCCCCAGCAGCACTCAGGTGTCTCTTGTTATCAACAGGCACCTCATTTTCAAAGCCTTAGATTTAAGTTATAAAAACTGCTGTCCTATTATTTCAGGAAGGGGCTGTCTGATTTTTATGATAACCGTAGGAATTTATGCCTCACACCTTGGTAAGAATGAAGAAGGAGACTTTACTTATTGGGTCTAACTTATTTACTGTCTCATTTCGAACTCCTGATTTATGGCTCTGTGGAGACGGAGTTACAGTTTGAGTGTAGACACTGTTTTTTTTTTTTTCATTTTAGAGCTCACTTGAGAAGAGTGTGAGAATAGAATGCTAAAGGCACTAATCACTTCCTAACTCTGATGCGTTGTCTGGGATGGGAAAGGTACTGAACGGGACAGTTTCTGTTTCCTGAGCATGGAAATGATATTGCCCATCCCTTCATTTCTTCTCTCAGGGACACACGGAAAGCCTCAGATCCCTAGAGCAGCTTCAAAGTGAAAGAGTTTACCAGTACTAAACAGTGGGGGCTATTCTCTTGTCACGTGGAAAGAGGCATATGGGGAAGGGCTATGGAATGGGGGGGGGTCGGTAGGAGGGGACACAGGGCAATGCTAGCTGGAAATAAACCCTGCTTTCCCAGCATGGAGGCAAGATCAAGAAGAAAATTTAGCCTGAGCCACACAGTGAGTTCAAGGCCAGCCTTGGCTTATCAGTGAGACTCTGTCTCCAAAGAAAAAAATGTAAAAGGAAAACTGGTAATATAGGCTAGTGGTAGAACGCCTGCTTGGAATTGCACCATGAGGGGCTGGGAGCATGACTCATTGGTAGAGCACCTGCCTAGAATACCCCCCAGTGGGGGGCTGGGGGCGTGGCTCAGTGGTAGGGCACCTGCCTAGAATCCCCCAGTGAGGACTAAAGTTGTAGTTCCCTGCTAGAGTAGAATCTTCCATTGAGGATCTGGGTTCATGGATCAATGGTAAAAGATATGTGAGATCCTAGGTTCCACTACTAGCCTTGCTGAAAAGAATAGATAGATAGATAGATAGATAGATAGATAGATAGATAGATAGATAGATAGATGAAAAACCAAGGGATGTGCTGACCTCCTGTAGCTTAGCCATACCTTTTAGGGTCTGAATGAGGTGGTAGAGGTGTGATCTCATCTTGCACAAGCCTGGGGACCAGAGGATGCTGGGTAATGCTAAAGACCTGTTATGGCCACACTCTTAACGTTATACTAGGAAGTCTGCAATGGTGTCCCACCCCCAGAGCACGCAAGAGACTTGTGGCCTTGAAGTGCACACAGACGAGCATAAAGAGAGGCTTTTGAGATGCGTCAGGATTCCTGGGCTCTCTCCCTAGTACAGATACAGATTCACTTGGGGAGATTACCATTGAATTTTTTTATCCACAAAAAAGGCAATTTTCTCCAAGTTTTGGGGTCTTCTCTTTTATGATTTTGCTTCTCGGCATTTTGTAATTTTTGGCACACTACTTCTACATGTTTTGCTAGATTGATACCTCGGTATTACATTTTCTTTTGAAGAACTGTATATGGCATTGAGTTTTTAATTTGGTTTCCATATGGTTATTGTGATTATGTTGAAACAGGATGGATGTTGGCGCAGTTTGGGATCCCACAATCTTACTGTAATCGCTTTTCAGCATAGGATGTCTTGCAAATGATGCTCAATTGTCTATGTAGATAGGATCACCATCTGTAGACAGGAACGGCGTTTTCTCTCCTACCTAGTCCACAAGGCTTTTCTTTTTAAAATATCCCATTTACTTGAAAGGACCAACATCACATGCCATAGCACATGGGTGAAAATCATAGGACAACTTTCCGAAGTCGGTTTTCTCCTTCCACATTTGGGATGGAACTCAGGTGTCCACATTTATGCTCAGGTGCCTTTATCCTGTAAGCCACTGCCTGCTCAGGCCCTGCAAATTAAATTCTTTGGTGACTACCAGATAATTCAAAGTATCTAATTCACATAGTTTGAATTTTAGCAGTTTGTTGTTTCTTAAGAATTTGATCCGGTTCCTATCAACACAAACTTGCCTGAAGCCTATTATTGCTTTTTTAAAAACTGCACCAACTGGGCTGGTATCTAATCTCATTGCTAGTATTAGTGATTTTATCATTTGAAAAAAAAAAATCTTCTAGGTTCCCAGGAGGGCAGTTAAAACTATTGAAGTTTTGCAATATAAACATTGAGAGGTATGTTTTTTCTCTTGGTATCACCTTAGCCTCTCTCTTCGATATTGTATTTGCATTTTCATGTTCATTCAGATGTGTGTATTCCTTGTACGTGTGTGTGTGTGTGTGTGTGTGTGTGTGTGTGTTGTGTGTGTGTGTAGGGAACAGGACGTAGGCACATGCAGGCCAGAATTCAATGTCAGGAGTCTTCTCAGTCTCTTTTCTACCTTATTTTCTGAAATAGGTTCCTTCTCTGCACCTGGACTTTGCTGATTGGGTTAAAGTGGCTAGTCGGTGAGATCCAGAGACTTCCCGTCTCTGGCTCCTCACTGCTGGGATTAGAGATGCGCAGTGTGCCCAGCTTTTTACATGGATTCTTAGGACCGAACTCAGAACTTTGCCAATTGAGACATATTCCCATCCATGAGTTTCAGAGTTTACTTTTTTAAACCTACTCTGTTGGGCTCTGCCTTTCATTCAAAGGTCTGCTTCCAAGGTCAGGTTGCCGGCTCCCTCTGGCTCTTGCTGACGGATTTCTGGGGTTTAGGTGAATCATGTTTGGGACTCCATTTTGACTGATCATTGGATTCACCCAATGAGATTCTCTGTGTGCCTTCTTAGCTGTGACCCCAATCTGCATGTCCCGCTTAGGGCAGTCACTTATACTACCCTTCCAGAATAACTGCAAATGAAGGACTGAGGTGCCTGTATCTTCCCCACGCTTGAAATCGAACTGTCCAAAGTACTTCCTGAAGCATTTTATTTCCTAAGCAATTTAAATGTGATTATAATAACTATTTCCTCTACATACATTTGGCCTCATTCAGAGGGTAATCTGATTTATTTCATATGTAATTCCAGCTGAGCCGCACTGCACCAGCACAAAGATGAACAGCTTTCAATCCCCAGCCAAGAAGCTCCATTTAGGAGATCGATACTGAGAACATCAACCAGCCAAAATGCAGAGAAAAAAGTGCAGCTGGGTCCTATGAAGGACATCTAACCCTCACACTGGGATCTGAATTCTGGTCCTTATGATTGCGGAGCAAGCCCCTTTAACTGTGGAGACACCCCTTGTTGGTTTTGTTGGGACAGCGTCTCACAACATTGCTAAAGTTGGCCTTGAACTCACAACTATCCTGTATTTACCTTCTGAATGCTAGGATGATAGGCAGGTATCACCACACCCAGCAAAATACCGTTTGATACAATAATATGTCTGGCACATTGGACACATGCATGGATTCATTTATCCTCCATATTGCATCTGTAGAAAATGAAATAGAGCTTCACATATGCAGTGGTATTTGGACAATTTATGATATTTGTGAATAGGATAATTTCATATCTCTCATTAACTGATGCTAATTATATGTGCAATTATTTTGGAATAGAGTGAACAATAAGGACAATTACAGACTTAGCACTTAGCGTATTTTAAGTCATCGTTGGGGAGGTTGAGCTAACCGGGAGATGAGTGTTTCTCTGTACTTGATTCTTCATTTATTTTTTATTTAATTGAGTTTTAATGCTACATAATATTGAATCATAACCTGAAAGATTAGCATTGCAATCAATCTCAGTCCACACTGCATTTTCTCAAAGCCCATTTGAAATGCTAAAGTAAAATGGGTGCCACTTATTAATTTCATTATAATTTGCACTTAATTAGGTTCTCTCCATGCTTGAGACTTATATACAAAACAACACAAGCCTGCAATGGGCAGAGAGCGATCCCACAAAAGTGCCTTTCACACACACTCCGTACCTCATGCTTCAAGCTTTCAGACTTGCTTTGGAACTACTCTGCAGAAAAAGAACTCAGTCATTTATATTGTTGTGTATATATGCATGTGAGTGATGTGTGTGTGTACTGAGTGAGTGCATAGGGGTGCATGTGTATGTGTATGAGGTAAATAGGTGTATGTAAATATGCATGTGCATATGTAAATATGCACTGTATAGGGCAAGTGTGCATATGGGTGTATGCATGTGTACATGGGTATGTGTGTGGGTGAGTGTAATGTTGGGCAGTGTGTATATGGATGTATGTATATATTGAGTGTGTATGTATATGGGTGTGTGTGTACATGTACATGGGTGCATGTGTGTGTGTATGGATAAGTGTGTGTGATGGGTGACTATGTATATGTGTATAGGTAAGTATGTGTATGGATGAATGTGCATATGTGTGTTTGGGTGAGAGTGCATGTGTAAGCACAGATATGCACATATTGTGTCACACCACATATATAGAGCTCAGAGGATATGTCCTGGTGCATTTCCTGGTCTTTTTGCCTTGTCTGACTGGCTTCTTCACGGGGAGAGGCTCTGACTCCACCTGGTGCACTGGGATTGCAGACACTGCGTCTGGCTTTTACGTGGAGCCTGGGATTTGAACTCAGGTCAGCAGATGTGCTGTACCCACCAAGCCATTTCCCCGCCCCAAACTTTCTATGATGTATGTGAAGTATATCAGATGACATTTAGCCTGTTCTGGAGGTCTCCGTGAACACATACTTTGAATGCCCTGCTGTAAGGTAGCGGCGATGCCATCACGCACTTCTATGAGACATTTCAGCACATGAGCGCATTTTCTCACTGGGGCGAGAGAGACGACCAAGATGAAATAAGTATCTATTTGGGAGGATGTGTAGGCGCAGAGCAGGAGGATAAGTTCACAACTCAGAGACTAATGAATGGGTGGGGGAAAAGCTAGCTCTCCTGTTAATTTTAACAAATATTTTAAATTAGTTGACAAAGTGACCGGCCCCCACATGGCATCAGTGTATCATCCTCTACCTCCCCTCTTCATCTCCTGCCTCTCTCCCCCCACACCGCCTCCTCCTTCAAAACACTTCAAAAAGACTGGAACTTCTTTCCAGGCTAATGGGCTCCTTGCAAGCTCTCTGGTTCCTACCCACATTTATTCCAGCTAGATACACATGCTTACCAGTTAGAGGCTAGGGTCTGCATGTGACAGAGAACCTATGACGGCATTTTTCTACTGATCTTTATATCCATATATTAGGTAGCTCTTGGCCTCCTTCAGAGGAGCTTCTTTTTGCAGTGTATGGAGGTTCATATAGAGTCACGGCTGGTGAAAGTGCAGAGAACAAGAGACTGTGAATTATTTGACCCTAAAGACAACATCTGTATTACTTCCCCGCCTCCCCCTCCCCCGACACCCAAGACTCAGGGAATACTGTGGAAAAGAAGGAGGAAAGAATATAAGAACCAGCAAGTGGGGGCTGCCTGACAGTGTCTCCTGACATGACAGAGCCTTTGCACTCGTGAACTCATTGCAGTTGTGATTCCTAAGCAAGACCTGCACACACCTGGGCCCCTCCCATTTCCTGTGCAATAAAAAAGGGCCTTGCACACACATATAAACATGCACATATATAATACACACATGCACACAAGATACACATATGTACATACATGTATGTGCATGTATGCACACAAGCAAGATGGAGACTTGAAAAGGTTTCCAATGGGAGAAGGAAGGGGAATGAGAGGGGTAATATGGGCTGAAAATGACTAAAAGTCATCAAATGTCTGCATGAAATTGTCAAAGAGTAACATAGAAGAGAGATGGACTGGAGAGATGGCTCAGGAGTTAAGCCTCTGCCCCGCAAGCAGAAGGACCCAAGTTCAAATCCTGGATCCCATGTAAAAATGCCAGGTGGAAATGGCAGATTGGACTTCCTGCTCTGGAAGGAAGAACCTAGGAAATCGAGAGTAAAGCAAGAAGGAGGTAGAAGCAATCCAGTATGATTCCCAAAGTCACCCTTGGTCCTCCATAGGGACACATAATGCCTTGGACAGACAAACAGACACACACACAAACACACACAATAAATGAAAAGATTATAAATTTTTTTAAAAAGATGAAAGAAGAGAATAGAAGGAGAGGGGTGGGAAAGGGAGGGGAGGGAAGAAGAGGAGGGGGCATGGGAGGGGAAGGAGGGGATGGAGGGGAGGGTGGGAAGGGAAAGAAGCCACAGTGTAAACCTGAGAGCAGTTTAGGGAGCGCTAGTGAATAAGATCTTCCTAACCTGTTGGAGCTAAGTGAGCATAATATTTCTTAGACTGTAGCTTTAATTTTGACTGTGCAAAATCCAGATATTAAGTTAAAAGAAGAAAAAGAGAAGGAGAGTTCTCTCTCGTTTGAGGAGAACAGAAAAGGAGGAGGAGGAGGAGGAGTAGAAGGGGGGAAAGAAGAAGGGGAGCTGAAAAAGGAGAAAAGAAAACATAGCATTTGTCTTTTTGAACCTGGTAACCCAGGCTCCCATGATGCAATGCTTCCCAGCTCCGTCCATCCTCTTAATTCCAAAGCCTGGTCACAGATCCTTCATTTAATTCTAGTAAGAACGATTCTTCACATTTTGCCAGGAGGAGAGGGAGGTCCAGAGACCGCAAGGAAGTAACACTGCTGGTCACTGAGGGATGCGCCTGCCCCCCCTCCCAAGGCACTATTTGTACTGTGTGGACTTTAAACGCTCCTAAGCTCCAGGCCTGCAGGCTCACTGGCACTTTCAGGCCTTGGCGCTGACCCCTCTGGTCCCACAGTTGGGGTGCTGTTGGGTGTGGGGGAGGGGCATACCTCCCTCTTGGCTCTTTTGAGTCTGGTGCCTCCCGCAGTGTGCTTATTCACTGACAGGAACCAGTCTTTGAACCAGGTCTGAAGCACTCTCTCTTTGGAATCAAGTCATGAATGGGAGTGAGGTGAACTTAGCACCAAGTCTTCCCTGTGCCGTCCTGAGCTCTGGGTTCTGTTCTCCATGGCACATGGACCGTGCCAACCAGCCAGGTGCTCTGACTGCTTCCTTAGAGTCCCCATCGCTGCACATGACCCTGGTCTCAAGCCCACTGGGACTCAATACCTGCCTCTCCACCACCTGCCCTCAGTGGCTGCCCCCTGCTCCCAGACCACACTGGGCTTCTGTGCTGGGTAAGCTGAGGCTGTCACCTCTGTGCCCTGACCCGCTCCGGCCTGGGCACGGTCAGCTCACTCTGACATTTCGGGGATAGATATCCAGAGCATCCCTTGGATACCCACCAAAGTTGCTTCCTGCACCCCTCCCACGTGACCCACTGTGACCCTCCTGGCATGCAGTCACCTGTCATCAAGTGCGGTCATGTGTTAGCTTGCTAATTGCCTGTCTGTCCCATGGCAACCTCATGAGATCCACAACCTTATTTGTCAACTCTGATGTATCCTGGAAGTATAAACCCAGTGCTAAATAAATATTTGATGGCAGAATAAATGAATCCTTAATAGCAAGATGATGGATGGTATAGCTTTCAAAACTAAGGGACAGTATTTTCACTCTAAGGAAAACAGAAGCCACGTGTGGACCTGTAATCCCAGCATTCCAGAGGTTGAGGCAGGAGAATTGTATGTTTGAGGACAACCTAGACTACAGAGGGAGTTCCATGCTGTCTGAAAATAAATCAAGGGGTTGGAGAGAGAGGGGGAAGGCAGGAGAGCAGAGAGGAAGAGAGCAAGACACAGAGAGAGGTGCAAAAGAAGAGACGAGAGAGAAAGACAGAGAGAAAGGAGAGAGAAGGAGTGAGGGAAAGAAAAGAGGATAGAGAGACAGGAGAGAAAGGAGAGAAGAAAAAGAGAAGGTGTGAGAGAGAGAGAGAGAGAAGGTAGGAAACAGGGAGAAAGAATACAGAAAAGAGGGTGGACAGAGAGAGAAGAAATTGTAAAAATATCTGGAAATAGCTTTACATTGCTTATCAAGTTCGATTTATCCTCTTTGTGATGTAAGAGAAAACATATCAATTTTTCAAAATTATATAAAATCTGAGTTTTAGATACAAAACTATTTTATCTACTAAAAATGATATAAATTGCTTTCAAATTATAACATCATTTCACACGCAAGCACACACCCCAACCTTGAAAGTGTCCTGGAAATAAAATCTAATTTCAAAGTTAGAAATTGGTATCAGTGCCAGAAAACAGGTTTTGAACACTTCCTGTTTGGGGGGAGTAAAATTCTGGCCCTTTACATGGAGCTGTAGGACTCCAGATCTCAGATGAGGGATTTATTAATTAAGCAACATTCAATAAACCATCAACTGCATCAGGCAATGTGCGAATAGAAACGGAAATGAAGGAACAGTCAGAGTGAATATGCCCAGAAAATTCCAGTATACAGACACTGTGTCCGCTTTCTCAATCAACTGGGCTGTTGGTTCAGGCAGTAACAGAGTTGGGCTAGAATTAAGTAGGAAGTAATTGACAAGAGTGTGTAAGCGATCTTGGAATCTTCACCTTCACTTTCGGAACCGAAGAGAAACAGCTACTGACAATGGCTGTTTAATTAAAAGAAAGTAATGGCCCAGCACCCAAACAACTAAGATTTTCCAGGCTTGTTTTGAGATCAAAACTAGAAACGTCTGTCTGCAAGCAGATGTCTACCTTTGATAAAGGAAAATCAGATCCAGGCACTGCTTCCTCCCCTTCCCTCCAAGTCTTCAAGAAATAGCAATCAGAGGCTGAGACAGGAGGATTCTGGTTCTGAGGTCAGTGTGGGCAAATAGTGAGGCCACAAAAAAGGTGGAGGGTCAGGGATGGCTCAGTTGGTAAAGTGTCTGCCTTGCAAACATGAAGACCAGAGTTCCATCCCTAAAACCCCGTATGAAAAAACTGGGTGTGGTAGTGAACATTTGTAAGCCCAGCACTGAAAGGCAGAGATAAGTGGATCTCTGGATGTCACTGGAGTGTAGTCTACTTGATGAGTTCCAGACCACTGAAAGACCCTTTCTCTAATCAATCAATCAGTCAGTCAATCAATCAATCAATCAATCAATCAAGTAAACAAACCAATAAGGCTCAGCAGGTAAAGGCTTGTGCTCACAAACCTGTGGCCGCTGAGTTCAATTCCAGGAAGCTCACATGGTGGGAGGAGATCAGGTTTCTGAAAGGTGTCCTCTGGCTTCCACCCATTCACCAGAGTTTCATTCTCATTCTCTCTCTATCATGGTTTGAATGTGATTGTTCCCCCCCACCCCAGTCAACATGTGCTTCTTCCTTAGCTTGTGTTAATGTCCAGGAAGGTTCTGGCACCTTTAAGAGGAGAGCCTTGCTGGAGGAAGGCATGTCCCAGGGGGTGAGTCTTGAGGTTCGGTAGCCCCACCCTGCTTCCTCTCAGCTTGCTGTTGCTCTCTCCGCCTCCTGATGGCTTTGGTGACATGAGCCAGCCTCCTGATCCTGCCTCCAGCCACGCCTTCTGTCATGAGAGTCCAACCATAATGGACTATATTCACTTTGGAACTTTAGTCAAATTACTCTCCCTTTATCCCTTAAGTTGTGTCTGAATAGTGTCTCACAGCGGCAGGGAAAAAAGTAACTATAACACTTGGTCCCACAAATAAATGACAATACAAACAAAATGAAACAACTCTCCACATCAGCATCCATATACACATGGGCATCTGCACACACGAACATGGACTAACGTGACACACAAAAGGCACGGAATGGCTGGATAACCAACTGATTCGCGCATTGCTAAGGATGTTTAGACATTCTCCCTAGCCAGCCTTCTCGCGGAGACATGGGATGGTCACACAACTGACCATAAGAAATCCAGGTGAATAAGCAAATTGCTAAGACCATGACGACAGAGCAATTAATTGTCACATGTTCCTGCCATGGCAATTGCAGGATGTTGCTAGGAAAGGAAAGGAGAGAGAATTCTCTGACCATCCCAGGGAATTTCAGATATAAAAGGTGGTGAGCAGGGGCTGGAGAGGTGGCTCAGGGGTTAAGCCTCCGCCTTGAAGGCGGAAGGTCCTGAGTTCGGATCCCAGATCCCACGTATAGACGCCAGGCGGAAGCGGGGGCGGCCTGCGTTTCTGGTCCTGGTAGGGCGGAGCCTGTGAATCCCGGGGCAGGAGGTGGAGGCGTCCATGGTGGTTCGCGAATTCGTCTGTGGTTCTACACACACACACACACACACACAGACGCACGCACGCACATGCGCACAGTTGAATAAATAATAATCATAAAAAAAAAGGTGGTGAGCAATACCAAGAATTTAGTAAGCGCCAGGAAGGGAAGGGGGAGGGGCGGGGACTCCATAGCTCAGTGTGTAGAGCACTTGCTGACCAAGATTTAGGACCCAAGCCTGGCCTCTGGCATCCCTAGAAAAAAGGCAGGGTGTGGTGACACCTGTCTGTAATCAGAGAGCTGGTAGGTGGGGCTGGAATTAGGCACATTCCAGAAGCACACTGACTAGCAGTCTCAAATGAGCAGCTCCAGGTTTAGAGAAAAACACTGACTCAAAAGACAAAGTGGAGAGGGACAGAGGAAGACGAAAACACACACGCAGAGTTTATATGTTTGTTTATTTATTTGGGAAGGAAGAAAGGAGGGAGAGAAAAGAGAAACAGAGAGAGAGAGAGAGGGAGAGAGAGAGAGGGAGGAAGAGAGGAAGGGAGAGAGGGAGAGGGAGTTCGCATACATGCAAACTGTGACACATGGGTAAAGGTCAAGTAAATGGGTCAGAAGACAACTTTTTGAAGTCAGTTCTCTCTTCCACCATGTAGGCTTCTAGGAATCGAAAATTCAGGTCACCAGGTTTGCAAACAGACGTCTTAACCCCTGAGTCATTTCAATTGCCCCCACACAGAGCATAATGTTTAAAAAGAGTCTTATTAAGGGGCCAGTGAGATGAGTCGATGGATATAGCCATAGGCTGACAGGGACCTGCCTGTCTCCCCCTCCCATCTCACCTTGGCTTTGATGACAGACATACCCCATGGCTTCTGGGCTCTAAACTCAGGTTCTCACACTCACAAGGCAAGTGCTTTCCCAAATGAAGCAGTCCCCAAGCCCCAAATTAATTATTTATTCTTTCTGTTATTATTTTTGTCAGTGGTGTTCCATTACTTTAAAAGTGTATGTTAAAAAAGACTTGTCTATGCAGGAGCAGCAAAACTGCAAAAGAAAATCAACAAACCACAATCCAGAACTTCAGAGACTCTATATCAACCACATAGAACTAAGCCAGCTTAATCTCCCCCCATCCTGAAGCTCAGGGACATTTGCGGAAGAGGGGGCGGTAAGAGTGTAAGAGCAAAAGGATGGGAGGAGCAATGATCTGAAGATTCTCCACACTAGTTAGGGCTGAAGCAATCATAATAGGACTTTGCATGCCCTGCGCAATGTCCAACACACTATTGACCTCACAAAGTCTAGCATCGGCTAAAAGCACCAAGATCCTTGGAGGCAAGGGATTGACAGCCACAGTAGTGTTCCTATGCTTAAGGGGAACACGAGAAAGGGTTCAGGGAAATGCCACTGGGTCCTTGTACGTCATCGGAGAGGAGGACCAAGAGGAGAGTTAGGCATACACAATAAAGGACTCTCTGGGAATTGGGGGGGGGCACTGGGAGATGGGGAGAGGGGGGGAGCAGGGGGTTCGGGGGGAGGAGGAGGGGGCGAGGGAACTGGTCTACCTATTAAGTTTGTATGAGCGGAAATAATAATAAAAAATGTTAAAAAATTTAAAAAAAGACTCGTCTATCAATTGCGTTTTAGGCTTATGCACAAAATCAATTGCCTGAGTTCGTGTCAGCCTTCCTCCCTACTCTTCTGATGATCTATGTGTCTATTTCTATAAGACCTATGTCACAGATGATTCCTGTGATCCTCCAGAGCTATATTGTATGAATGCAAACACGTCCATAACCACAATTTTTCAAAATTATCTCACAGTCTAGCTCCTTTATTCACGAACACACATTTTAGAATAATCTTTCTATAACTACAGAAAATATGGCAGGATTTTGACAAAAATGACTGTAAATCTGCATATGGACTTAAGGAAAATTAACTATTTTTTTTTTGCATGTGTATGTGTGTGTTATGCATGTGGTTCTGTGGGCAAGTATACAAACAAGAGGGCACTTGAGTGCATGTGCCTGTGAAGGACCAAGGGTGACATCGAAATTCATCCTGTATTGCTCTACTTCCTTATTGCTTTGTTCTGGAGTTTCCCAGGCTCGGCTTTCCAGGGCCCAACCTGGAGACCACCGCCATTTCCACATGGCATTTTTTAAAGAGAATTAAGGTAGTTTATTAGAGGATAGAAAGAATGGAACTCATGGACTCCAGACGTGGAGTAACACAAGGGGTTAGGGCACCCTGAAGAACTCATGAACTCAAGGCATGGAATCAATGAAGGATTCCAATAGGAGCTGAAAAAGAACTCTTGGACTCTAAATGTGGAGTGCCATAAGGGGCAGGCGCCTCCACATGGCATTTTGATGTGGGATCTGGGGATCCGAACCCAGGTCCTTTTGCTTGTGAGGCAATCTCTCTAATCCAAACTGCCCTCTGCTCCTATTCATTGAACACTGGGCTTGCTCTCATTGGTATTTCATAGTCAACCAAATTGTAGCTCTGAGACTTTGTTAGATTTATGCCCAAGTGTTTCATTTTTTAGAGCATCTGTAAATAGCTTCATGTCTTTTATTTCAACTTCTGTGATGATTTCACACCAGTGTGATTTTATCTGATTGATTCTATATGCTGATATTGTGTCTTGTGACCTCGGTGAATTTACTTATCCTATTTTCTAAAGTAGATTCTTTGTGACAGAACATCATGCTAACTATAAATTGAAACCATTATTGTGTTTCCTCTTTCTAAATTTTTTTTACACTATGCCTTTTATTCCTTTCAGTTGAAGGATGAACCTGGCTGGAAAAAAGGGGCTACTAGTAAGATTGAAGCCCCTTGGCTGAGTCGCTAACTCGGGAGAAGGTATTCAACATCCCTAGGGTGAATGGTGTTGGTGGCAGGTGTGCTTCATGAACAATGTATCAACTTGACAAATTTCTCACTATCCCTAGTTTGTAGAGTATAAGAAATGGCTGTAGAAGCTGGGGAGATGACTCAGCTATTAAAGCACTTGCCACACAACCAAAAAGAACAGAGGCTAGATCCCTAAATCCCACATAAAAAATATTGGTGGGTATGGTCTCCTACCTATCATTCTAGCCACAGGACATAGAGCCTGAGAATCCTCAGAGCAAGCTGACTAGTGAGACTAGCTCTATCAGTGAGATCTGGGATTGATTAGAGACTCTGCCTCAAAAAAATAAGGTGAAAGAACGATGGAAGATGATTTCTGATATCCCCACGTACACACAAAAAATAGAAAGAAATGGTTGTAGTATTTTGTCTAACGACTTCTCTGCATAATTCTACAACCATCCATCCATCTGACTGAGCTAGCAGACAAGTCTCCCACAACATACATATACATAGACAACTATGGAATATAATTCTTAGTAAGTTGCTAGATTCTGATTGGTTATAATTAAAAATATTCATTCATACTTATAAGGGATGTTGGTTTATTCTTTGTATGTCTGTGTGTGTGTGTGTGTGTGTGTTTCTAAATACTGATTTATAAAGTTCATAGTTCATAGATAGATATTCTGCTTCAGATACTTTGCAGAAGAGATGTAACAGGGGTGCTTTCTTTATACTTTGGGCACAGTCCTTGATGATATAATCTGTGGCTAGAGCTTTCTTTCGCAGAAGGTTGGAAATTCTGCATTCACTTTCCTTAACAGTTTCAGAACTGCTCACGTGACCTATCACGTGATCAGGTGAGTTTTGGCGGCTGAAGCTTGTTGTGGGATTGGTCTGTTTGTGCCTGTTCCTACGCCTGCAGGACCTGGAGTAAAACCGCCTATGCATATCGAACGTTGGAAAGTTTTGTCTTCTCCTATTAGAAGTCTGTCACTTGGGGCTGGAGTGGTGGTTCAGGGGTTAAGCTGCTGCCTTGCAGGCGGAAGGTCCTGAGTTCGGATCCTAGACCCCAGGTATAGACGCTGGGAGGAAGCCAGGGTGGCCTGCGTTTCCGGTCCTGGCAGGGCGGAGCCTGTGAATCCCGGGCAGAGTAAACAAGGAGGAGGTGGAGGTGTCCATGGTGGTTCCTGAATTCGCCCGCGGTTCTATACACACACACACACACACACACACACACACACACACACACACACACACACATACACACACACACACATCTTTGCCTCCCAAGCCTTTGGGTCCTGAGTTCAGTTATCCAGATCCCTTAGTTAAAAAGCTAGCGCTGCGGTCTGCACTTCTGACTCTGGAAGACAAAGGAGCTGGGGAGTTTCAAATTCCAAAGCAAAGCAGTGAGGAATAGGATGGCAGAATAAAAGAATGGTCAGGAAACAGAATAAATAAATGTAGAATAATCCAGGATGATTCCCAATGTCGCCTTCGATCTCCACAGGCACACATACTTAAGTGCACCCTTGGACACACACCACACATACCAACCACACACACACAAGTTGGTCACTTTTTGGTTCTCTTTGAAAGTACTTTGCTTTTCCGCTGATTTCTCTCTATTGTTTTTTTCAGGTTTGAATGTTATTATTATCCTCTTTTACAGGAAACTCTTCTTTTTATTTTCTAATGTAAGCATTCATTAATTATTCATGGTATAAATTTTCCTCCAGGTTCTCACGGCTTTAGCCGTGTTCTACAAGTTGCAATATGCTGCATTTTGATTTTCAAAGCATTTTGAGATTTCTATTCAGACGGCCTCTTGGATCCACGGGTTACTTAGAAATGAAATGCTCAACTGTTTTTAAGGTTTCTCTGTGATCCATCAGTTAGTAATGCCTGATTTGATGCCATCGTGGTTAGAAAATATACTCTGCTTTAAATTCTTTCAAATTTGGGGTCAGCAAAATGACTCAGTGAGTAAGGCGTCTGTTCAGAAGCCTAGTGGCCTGAGTTCAGTCCTCAGAATTCCACAGGGTGGAGGGAGAACTGACTTCTGGAAGTTGTTCTCTGGCCTCCTCCATGCACCATGGCATACATTTATGTACCTCTCTCTCAGAATCACTTTCTTCTCTCTCAAATAAATAAAGCTTTAAAATCATTATTTATTATTGGTGCCTGAGACTGAATGTGGTCTATCTGCTGTAGCCCTTTATTATTTGTGAATTGCAAGTGTTTTTTTTTTTATTTCTCTAGAAATTACTTCCTAAGGCTGTTCTCTCTCTCTCCAAATAAATAAATAAATAAATAAATAAACAAACAAACAAACAAATAAATAAATAAATATTTTATGAATGTGGTGGTAAGATTACATTTATGCCCCAGAATAATAGATTTTCTTTTCCAGTTTGTTCTTTGACAATAGCACACATGTATAGAATGTATTCATTCTGTTGCTCTCCCTCCCTCCCTGTCTTGTCTCCATCCCCCATCCCTCCTCACATCAGTGGATGCTGAGAACATGTTGTGCTCTGTTGTTCACTACTAGAGGATGATGTGAACAGTTCTCCAAATTATCCCATTCAATGCTTGGCTGGGAAAGGTGTGGCAGTTGGCTTTTGATGTCAACTTGACAATTGAGAACTGAGTCTTGGGCACATCTATGCAGAGTTAGTAATGAGGGCAAGCTGTAAGCAGCCTGTCAAAGATGATCTTATCAACATGGGAAGACTCGGTCCCTAGCTGGTGAGACTGTTCTCTGAGAAGGTGGGATTCAGCCGAGTGGCAAGTAGACTGCTCTCTCAGTTTGTCCTGTGAATACGGGTTGGCCTGTCACCTCGGTCCCTGCTGGTGGCACTCTTGCCATAATTGGCTGGAGTAATAAACCTCTAGACTGCTTGGGTCATGAATTCCTGTCAGCAGCTGAAGTGCAACATCTGAGGTCAGTTCTTTGGGCTGAAGGGCTGTCCCACATTTATGTACTCAACGATGCCACTTTGGGAAAGCTTCAGCCATTGAGTTGTTTTTTTTTTTCCTGTAGATCTGCCCTTTAAAAATATTCTATCTATCTGTTTGAGAAGAAAAAAAGAAGGACAGAAGAGAAGGACAGAAGAGAAGGACAGGAGGAAAGAGAGAAAGAGAATGCGTACTGTTGTGCATAAGGTCAGAGGACAACTTTCAGAAGTCAGTTCTCTCCTTCCACCATGTGGGCTTCTGGGGAATCAAACTCAGGTCGCCAGGTGTTTAAGCAGGTCCTTTACCCACTGAGCCATCTTATTGGTCCCAACCACTGAGTTTTCAATGCTCAGCCCTAAGCTCTTTCTTTCCTCTCTGACATTCTATGGCAAATGTGATAGTGTCCATGAGTAACATCACGCTTAGGAGGTAGGCCTGCAGGCTCACCTGAGAGGTCTCTACATAAAGCCAGCTCTCTGAGCATGCCTCTGAGGGATGGTTTTGATGACATGATTGATGTGGGAAGACCCCAATCCATGGTGGATGAGACCATTCCCTAGGCAGGACAACCAGAACTGTACTAAGAATAGGAAGAGGTAACAAGATGGTTAAAGCCTTTGCCTCAAAAGCAAAAGAACCTGAGTTCAGACTCTCAGATCTCGTGTAAAAATGCCAGGCAGATATGATGGTGGCCTGCAATTATTGTCCTAAAGACAGAGCTGGGAAACCCCAGAGTAAAGCAGTAAGAGGTAGAATGATGCAGGATGGCTCCCAATGGTACTCTTAGTCTTCCACAGGCACACACACTCAAGTGCCCTCTTGTACACACACACACACACACACACACACACACACACACACGAAAAGAGTAGGAGAGCTAAGCACTAACAAGTATCTATGAGTTTTGATTCACTGCTCTTCTGCTCTTGTGGAATGGGGTGAGCGGTTCCCTCGGGCTTTCCCTGCCATAGCTTCCCGTAATGACGGACTGTCTCCTGGAATTGTGAGCCATGCAAACCCTTTCCCCCATAAGTTTGCTTCTTGTCAGGCACTTTGTCATAGCAACAAGATAAGTAACTAAAACAAATGCTGGCTTCTTATCGGATTCCCTGAGGTACTGATGCTCTGAATTTTTTTCTAGCCTGTTTTCTTCTCTTGTTCATATTGTTGAAGTTTTTCCATTCCTGTCAACTTTGCCTTTGGGCACGTCCACAGGGATTTTTATTTGCTCACTGTAATTTTGAGCTGTAACAGCTCCATTTAGTTCTCCATCCTCTTTTATTTATTATTATTATTACTATTTGTTTTCCTATGATTTTTGCATGTGCACGGGCATGCGTGTGCACCAAAGGACACTGAATGGTTTTTCTGTGGAGGTCCAAGGGGGACATCAGTAATCATCTTGGATTGCTCTACTATAGACTTGTCTTCCAGGGTCAGAACTGCAGGCTTCATCATATCCATCCAAAATTTTTACATGGGGTCTGGGGATCTGAACTCAGGTCCTTTTGTTTGGGAAGCAAAGGCTTTAATCTGTGAGCATCTCTCCAGCTATCCATTCTCTTTTACTCCTTAGCTGATGTCTCCTGTTTTTCACACAATGCTCTTTTCTTTCTATGTCTGTCTAACATGTTTGTAACTGCTCTCTGAAAATATTTTTAATGATTGTGTTTTAAAGCCTTGGCCTGATCCTTCAGGAGTAATGGAAGAGAATGCTCCATGAGGGATGGGGGACAGTGCCCTGGGAGTGATAGAGAAGAATGCTCCCTTGGATGATGGGGGGTGCTCCCTTGTATGATGGGGATGCTCTCTTGGATGCTGGGGGGTGCTCCTTTGTGTGATGGGGGTGCTCCCTTGTGTGATGGGGGTGCTCCCTTGTGTGATGGGGGTGCTCCCTTGTGTGATGGGGTGCTCCCTTGTGTGATGAGGGTGCTCTTAGAGTGATGAGGAAGAGGTGAGGAAGGCATGAGCCACACAGCAAGTTAAGAGGTGACCACAGCTGCCTCTTGTCAGCTCTATTGAAGACAGACTTGCAGATGGAGATGACTGGAGCTAGACACGACAAGGAGGGCATGATAATGATTAGGGACCAGAGCAGACTAATGGTGCCAGGACCCAGGAACGAAGCCAGGAACCTGGCTAAAGGGCTCACGGCTTCTTGCTAAAGTGGAGCAGAAGAGGTGTTTCCCACACTGGGGCAGATATGTTCAACCCCCTCACTGGACATGCCATAGAAGGGTCAATAATTAGAAGGCCAGAAGCTCCAAAGCAACCTCTGCCTCCTGAAATGCCTGGGAGCTAAAGACAGGAACAGTCAAGAGCACCAGACAGGTCTCAATGCTGTGTGACTTTATGCTTCTTTGAGTTGCTCTCAATGTAGCCTTGACTCGGTAGTCAATGATGACCTTGAGCTTCTAATCTTTCCGTCCTGCCTCCTGCTGGGGTGACAAGTGCCTCCTGCACTTGCACACCTGAGTATGCAATGCTGGGGATGCAACCCAGGCTTCCTGCATGCCACACAAGCACTCTGCCCACTGAGCACATCCCAGACCCTTCTGGGCTTTTCACGTAGTCAAGAAATGAGTAGTTTAAAAGCCACTGTGTCCCACACAGAACCACAATGCCAGCTAGTTCCTGACGGCAGACGAGGAACCTAACAAAGGAAAGACGCCGGAGTCATTCCATCAACCTCCTTGGGTTACTCAGTAGGTCAAAGACCGCAGAAGGAGACTCTGAAAAAAAAGAAGTTCCTTCCATTGTAATTCTTACACTTCAGAACCTGAGAGAGTGCATTCATCCCATTCAAGATCTTCAAAGGGTTTCTGGAGTACAAGCTCCAGTTAGCACTACAATTCGACTTACAAAATTAATTTGTCACACACACCATGAGCCTGGTGTTTTCTTTCAGAGATTACAATGGTGTAGATGTGAGAGGTCTCTCAGACATGACTTACTGGAGACCCTGGGGTGCTACAGACAAGGAAATGTACCTCCTTTAGAGTGAACTGCTTTCTCATAATTACATTTTCACCCCTATATTTGATACAGCATTTCATATATTAGAGAATCAATAAACTCAAAAACTAATTTAATAACTGATCTGATTTCTTTCACCCTTAGATTAATGTTCTCGACACTGTTTTAGGTGTGCACACCAACACGGAATTAAAAATGTAGGTAATAATTACAGAAAAGATAATTAGTGCTGCTGTTGAGTAAGCTTAACATGGATGGTGAATAAACACAAAGGAAAGCATGCTCAGTGAGAAGATGAATGTGGATGACGTATTTCTAAGCTGCATCATTACATTGGGGTGGAGTCAAGGAAAGTTCCAGAATTAGGGAGGAAAGATCTAAGCATCAGTCAGTGGCTCAGGGCATCCAAGGAAGCAGGACATTGCAAACACACCTGGATGCAAGACACAAAAGCAGAAGTGCTCATACTAGAGGTCTAGAAAGAGGGACGGGAGTGACTAAGGCTCATAGAGAAGAGTGTGGATCTGAACCTGATCTACAAGGAATGGTTTGGGCTAAAACAAGCGCAGAGGGAAGGGCTGGGGAGATGGCTCAGGGTTAAAATCTTTGCCTCACAAGAAAAAGGACCTGAGTTCAGATCCCCAGACCCCATAGAAAAATGCCAGGTGGATTCGATGGTGGCCTGTAATTATGGTCCTGGAAGGCAGAGCCTGGGGAACCCCAGAGCAAAGCAATAAGGAGGTAGAACAATCCAGGATGATTCCCGATGTCACCCTTGAGTCTTTGTGGGCACACACACTCACACTCAAGAATCCTCTTACACACACACACCCACAGAGAGAGAGAGAGAGAGAGAGAGAGAGAGAGAGAGAGAGAGAGAGAGAGAGAGAGAGAGACAGAGAGACAGAGAGACAAGAGAGAGAGAGAGATAATACAAGAAAAGGTGTTAAATGGAATACAAGTTGGAAGGTGAAATACACTATAGTGAGAAGAAACCACTCAGGAAGGAAGTTTAGGGTAAAGAGAAGACAGAGCCAAATCCAGGGTAAAAATGGGACCCAGCAGAGGTTAAAGAGAATGAGGAGGAGCAAGAGAGAAGAGAGGGGATGGTTTTGAGGAAGGCCTGTACCAAGAGTTAGTGAGCGGACAATCTAGGAGCTGAGTGGCAGAAGATAGGACATGGATCAGCTGTCTGGACAGAGGAAATGAGACATTCATGGGACCCAGGTGTTTGGCCAGCTCGGCTGTAGACATTAAAGGTGTTTGAGCTAGCTAGATACAGGTGTCAACTTGACAACCAAAAGCTGAGCTCTGGGAACATATGTGAAGAGTTAGTATTTGAGGTAAGCCCTGAGCAAGTCCTGCATGAGTGTATCTAACTCAGATGGGAAGACCCAGCCCATGGTGGATGGGACCCTGGGCAAGTGGATAGGATGGAGGGAGCTGGTTCATTAAGTTCGGCATACTTTGGCATACCGGAACAGACTTGTGATCTGACACGTGAGGTTTGCCCCTCAATCGGCAATCCCTGGGTGTATGGTGTGGCCGGTTCCCTGGGATCCTGGTATTGGTGTGCACTCTCTTGCCACGCTAGAGTAAGAACTGATGGGACAATCATAAGCCAGAATAAAACCCTTTGCTCCCATGAGATGTTTGGTTGTGAATTTATCTGCAACAAGGAGAGTAACTGCAGAAATATGCTACTCTATTAATAGGTTACATAAATAATATGCTAAATTATATTCATGCAGTATGTAACATGACACCTGTAATTCCCTGCATTATGTTTGACTTAACTCTATCCACAGGTATCATAATAGCGAACTGGCAAATCACAGTCACACAAATACAACAGGATGAAAAATAAACCCAAGTGCTACATTAAGATCTCGAGGATGCCTGCTTTGTCTAGGTGATCGATATGCATTTACAGTATAAAAACATCAGTGTTGTTGAGGGTATGTGAACTGGGCATTTCCATATTGTTGGAATCCAAGTGTAAACTAATGGCATCCTAGCACATGGAGGAATGTTCTGTGTATATATTATACATAGTAGGTCAATATTTTACAGGGTGTCACACATGATACCTGAGGAGGAAAACTGGGCTGGAGAGATGGCTCAGGGGTTAAGACTCTGCTTTGGAAGCAGAAGGTTCTGAGTTGAGATCCCAGGTCCCACATAAAAATGCCGGGCAAACAGCAGCCTGCGCTTCTGGCCCTGGTGGGTGGAACCTATGAAATCTCAGATCAAAGTAAAAAGGAGGTAAAGGCAATTCAGGATGACTCCCAAAAGTTACCCATGGTCTTCCACAGGGACTCACAGTTCTCTCTGAGACACATACACACAAACGCGCACACGTGTGCACACACACACACACGCGCATGCACACACACATTAAAAATAATAAAAAGAAAATTATTTATACCCCTTTTTCTGGCAATTCCAATTTTACATTACATGCTAAGTGAATAATCTAGAATCCAGACAAAAATCATGTTTTCAGTAATGCATTAGTTAAAATGACACAGAAATAGAATACACCTGAAACATACCTGTACCCAGAGAAATAGATCCATTTATTTTATTTAACGAAATAAACAATGTAGCAAAAATCAGTAACATTTCTATTATTATCTATCATCTATTTATAATAATCTATCACCCACCTATCATCTATCTACCTACTTATCTATCTATAATCAATATAATTGTCCACCTATCTATCATTTATCTGTCATCCATCTATCATCCACTATATCATCTCTCTATCATTCATGTATGTAACTACCTACACATTTATCTATAATCTATCAATGTATCAATCAACTATCATTTATTTACCAATCACTCATGTATCCATCAATCGATTGATCTATCTACCTATGTATCTTCGACCTATCATCTATCATTCATCTATCATGTATCTATCTACCTACCTATTATCCATATATATATTTTATTTGAGGTCCCACTTGCCCCAAACTCTCTATATACCCCAGGACAACCTTGAAGTCTGTATCTACCTTACAAATGCTAGAATTGTAAGTGTGTACCACCACACATGGACCCAAACATGTTTTTAAAGGATATTCAATACTGTGAAAAATTCTAACTATTTAATAATCAAAGAACCAGAAAAACTTTATACACGATATAATCTAAATATAAGCACACACATACACAGAGAGAGGGCAGGGGAGAACAGCTTCATGTTCACAATATCAACAGAAAGAAACCAGAATAAAAAAGTTACTAACTATGAACAGGATGCTGGAATATCTTAGTTGAGTTTTTCTTGATTTACCCTTGTGTTTTCTAAATGACCTATAAAGTACTAGAATCAGGAAGTTCTTAAGAAGAAAAATATGGAGATCAGACCTTATTTTGGTCTCTGGACGGGAATGAAGAGTATAATAGAGTTATTTATGGACTTATTCATTTAACGTCAGTTCCTAATTCAATTTTAAGTTAAATGAGAGTAGTGATCATATTTATCCTGCCCTTAGTTATCTTCTGAGTGCCTGGATCAGTAAATAAGTGTAATAAATATTGATGAGTGAATGAATAAATGAAAGAAAAATATAGAAGAGGAGGAAGAAGTGTGTGAGGGAGCACAGATGAGAGAGACAAGGTCCTGTGAATGAATCAGGGTAAGAAGACCCCGATGCAATCATTTCTTAAGACATGCCCACTGCCCTGTTTCAAAAAGCAAGATGAAAAGTAAGAGAGGAAGACATCCAACACTGACCTCTGTATCCACATGCGCATGTACAGGCTAGCACCTCCCACTTTACCCCAAGTGCCATGTACTGGAAAACTATCATGGTCTCTTTGCTTTAACAATTTCCATATTTAAGTTGAGAGGGGGGACATATGCATGCCATGGCACACAGGTAGAAGTCAGAGGACAGTTTTCAGAAGTCATTTCTCGCCTTACACCATGTGGGCTTCTTGGGTTTGAACTCAGGTCACCAGGTTACAGGCATGCACCTTACCCACTGAGCTCTCTTGCTGGACCCAGCCTTCTTCTATTATTATTTTTTTATTGTGACTATAACTGCTTCCTTATGGAAGGTCTTGGGAAAGGAAAGTAGCTTCCTGCCTTTGTGTCACTCATTACCTGCTCCCAGTCCCGAGGGGGAAGCCGTACCTGCTCTATTCTGCTTGGCAGTTGGTGACATTGTGACTGTGGATGGCCAACGCTAGGAGTGACAATTCCATCTTCTCTTGAATTAATCCAGAGTTTCATCTTGCATTTTAGGGAATGCCCCCTCTCCACAGAAACTTCCCATACTCTGGGTGACGTATTTGTCACTGCTCTGTTACAACTCCTAAGCTGCCAAGAGAGAAACTGAACCATTTGGGGAGCCGTGCAAATCTGAAATTCAGAAATCTCTAGCTGTTCTTCATGCACCTTTGAATGTATTCATGTTGAAAAGTGATTCTGCAATTGGAAACATTGGTGTAATTGTCTGAAAGGAATTGGTAAGCTTGCTGCTAAATGATAAGAAGATGAAAGATGTAAGTTTCCACTCATAAGCTGGAGAAATTTTCTTCCAAATAGTGTTGCTGAAAGGAAGATGCATCAGCTGAAAAGAACAGGCCTGCTATGATTCTGACAGACCACAGACTCTGAAGGCCCAGCAAGCCAGACTTGAAGATTAGAATATTTTACTGTTTTTTGAGATGGGGGTCTCATGTAGCCCAGGCCGACCTTGAACTCTTGATCCTTCACCTCTCCCTCCTGAGTGCCTCCATGGGTGCCCCACCCATGCCTGCTTTATGCACTGCTGGGGAAGAAACTCAGGGCTCTCTGCATGGTGGGCAAGTACCACACTGGGTTGGCCACATTCTTAGGCTCTAAAATATTTTACTCCTGAATAGTTTCTGACATATGTGTCTGCATGTGTGTTTGTGAGTTTATGTGTATGTGTATATACATTTGTTACATGTGTGGGTTTGTGTGCATGTGTGTACACGTGTGTGTATTTATGTATGTAATATATATGTGTACTCTCCCATATGTGCATGCATGTCTCTACTTCTGAAGTGTTTTAAGACTGCATATTATGATAGATTTTATATAGATTCAAAATATTAGCTTTAAAAGCTTGTCTAAAAGCAAGGCACGTGGTTCTTATTAGCATCATATTTATCTTGGCCTTCTAATGGAAAATATAATCAATTTGAGAAAAAAAAATTTCAACATACTCCAAGTCCCTCGGTACAGCAGGGCACCCAAATGCCACACAACTGTCTCTGCCCAGCTGTGGCCAAGGGACTGGGCAGGCACCCATTGTGGCACCTGGGGTGAAAGCAAAGTGGACCTCGAAGAGAAGGAAGTCTACCAGACTTTCTAAACAAGATGGACTGAGGTCCACGTGCTGGGTGATTTATCTGTGAAAGCTGTGTCATGATCTCATAACTCAATATCAGCGGGGCCCAGTCCGTGGATGATTTATTGTTTTCTCTTTATGCTAAATGCCAGCAAAAAGAATGTGCAACTCAGAGGTCTTACTTTATCACGGGCCATGTGAAGCATCTGAAAGAGGAGTAATAGGTTTAGAAAACAGATAAACACAAGCCACTACCATAGAGCATTTACAATAAGCCTCTGGTGAATCATATTCTTGAGGGAGAAATCACAGTTTTCTTTTGATCCTCAAAAAAAAACATATATTTGTGGTAAAAAAAAGAGAATATGATAACACAAGCAGGGAATAACTATAATGTGATATTTAGCTTTGGATTCATGATGTCAGATGAAAGTTCGGCCAGACAGCAATGGAAACAACCTCAGAGATGTTCTAAGGAATGGGAAGCTTTCTTTGCATGCCTGTGTGGGCTGCTTCCCGCAGCTTCTCTTCCATGCTTTCTAGAGTTCTTTGATCTGTGCTTAGTTATAAACTCTAAGCCTTGTCTAAGAGCTGAAATGCCAGTGGGTGCTTCTCCAAGATGAGATTCTAAGAAATTGATGAATATATTTGCCAAAAAAAGCTATTTAGCAAACATATTTTATAGCTTTACTACTCAGACACAAAACATTCATTTCCACACAGACGATCAAAACAACGGCTGGAAATATTTTTGTTTGCAATTGAAACTCATGTTCTAGCTGTCAAAACATTTCTAAATAAAACAGGATACTTTTTTTCCCTCACAAAAGGTATTTAATTTGGCAAATCTGTGCCCGTGTAGACACAGACTTGAAGAAATTTAGAAACTTGTATGAGTTCATCAGGAGGCAGAAATAATAACTTGCGATTATTTGCTTATTCCATGGAAAGAACTGAGCCAAAAGCCTCATATTTATCATCCAATTTAATCCTCGTTGTTATTAAAGTGAGAAACAGGAAAGCCGAAGTCTAGAGAAATTAAATAATTTGCTCACAAATAGCAAAGGGCCACAGCAGCTGGGCTGCATCAGTCTTAGGCAGCAACAATAAATAATTTTAAAGCTCCTTTGTTTGATAGAGAGACCGAGACAGAGAGAAGGAGGGGAAGTTCATGCATGTCGTGCCACATGGGAAGAGGTCAGAGGACAAGTTTCACAAGTCAGTTTTCTCCTTCCACCACATGGGCTTCCAGGGATCAAGTCAGGCGGCCAGGTTTACCAGAAAGTTGTATTATCTCTTGAGCTATCTTGCAGGCACCTACAGCTTAATTTTAAAAAAATTAAAAAGCCTATTCTCATATCATAGCAAAGAAGTGTGAAGTCCTGTGTGTGCACCCATGTGGGATATTGGTTTTCTACTTTCTGAAATGTTTGGAGACTCCATATTATGCTGTATGTACTTACATAAGTCAGGACGGCTAGTACCCCCTTAAGTTTCCTACCTAGATGCATTTCGTGCAACCAATAGCTAGGGTTTCTAGGCAACAGCTACTCAACTCTGCCCAGAGAGCTGGGAAAAAAACCATAGCCAATATGTAAAGGAATGAGTTAGCTGTGTTCCAATAAAAGTTTATTTAGAGAAACACTAGACAGGCAGTAGGAACACAAGCAGATTAGCCTTTTAACAGTAGTTTGCTCAACTTAGAGTATACATGTGACGTAGTGCTTGAGGTGGTTGGGTGCACACAATGCTGTTCTGAACAAAAAGATAGTACTAGAGGCACTCAGAGGGAATTGGGGGTGCAAAGGGAATTGGGGGTACAGAAAGCACCTGAGCAGCGAGGCAGAGGCAGCATTGAGACAGAGGCCCAAGCATCGAGACATTACCAACTTTAGAACATTGACTTTTAGCATCTATGGTGGTGGTTCATATTAATTGTCGACCTGATACCTGGGAGTCAGGCCTGCAGGCCCACCTAAGAGGGATTTTTCTAGACCATGGCTGCCTATGAGGGACTGTCTTGATACTTCACTGATGTGACAGATCCAGGCCACGGTGGGTGGGACCAGCCCCCGCTAGCATACGCTGAGCTGTATGAAAATGAAGAGCACTGTGTACCACCAAGCAAGCAGCATTAATTCTGGCTCTCTGCTCTTGGCTGTGAAGATGTTGCGGTCAGCTCCCTGAAGCATTGGTCACCTGCTTACCCTGCCATGATAGACTATAACTGGGAATTGTGAGCCAATGAAACCTGTCTCCCCTAAGTTGCTTGGGTCGGGGGTTTTGTGGCAGCAATGTGTAATGAAACTAAAACAGAATGGGAGGTGGGAAAAGCTCCAGACTCTACGTGGGGATGCTAAGGTCTGGAAAGCCAAGATGAAGGGAGTCTTCCAAAGAGATTTGTTCTGCTGCCACTGCGCCTGTGTCTGCAGAAGCAGCCTAAGGTGGCATTTGCGGAAGACATGAAGAGCTTCCTACGCCCTTCTGTTTATGCTTCAGACCACAACGAAGATTTTTGAGGCTGCTTACTAGAAATACGAAGTGAAAACCTGGGGCTGGGAAGATGGCTCAGGGGTTATAGCCTTTGCCTCTCAAGCAAAGGACCTGAGTTCTGATCCCCAGATCCCATGTAAAAATGCTGGGCACCTATGGCAGTGCCTGCAATTCTGGTCCTGGAAGGCAGAGTTGGGAAATCCTAAAATAAAAACATGAGGAGGTGGAGCAATCCAGGATGATTCCTGATGTCACCCTTGGGTCTCCCCAGGTACACACACTCAAGTGCCCTCTTGTACACACACACACATGCACGTGTGCACGCACACACACACACACATACACACACAAACTGAACAATGTATTTGCTGAAGGAAAGTCTCATGTTTCCCAGACTATATAGCATATATGTTACCCACTATATAGCTTTGGACTTCTGATTCTTCCCAAATCCAGGATGGTAAGAAGCCATGCAGAGTTTCATGCAGATGGGACCCAAGACTTGGTGTATGCTGGGTAAACACTTTGAATAGTCTCGGGCCCCTGGGTCACCTTCCCAGAAAAAGTCTGTGTCCAGATTTCTTTTCGGACTGGGATGTCATGGGGACCAGACATCTCTTATAGGGACTAGATGCCAGAAAAACAGACAATTTCTGTACTCTGAGACCCAACAAACTGTTCAAGCTATCCAGAGCGTAGGGAGTCTCAGAAAAAAACTACCACCCAACTCCATGCTGACAGACACCCCTTGCTACTAAGCTGCCCTGGGTCCACAGACTCCACTGTAGTCCTACTAGTGGTCTAGCCTTCTTCAAACCTCTAAGGAGTTCTTTTTTTCCCCCCAATTCTAGACACAGGATATAGTATCCTGTCAGTAAACACTGATTTTCAAATTTTTCTCTTCTCTTTTCTCTCTCTCTCTCTCTCTCTCTGCTCAAGAGGACACTTGAGCATGCATGTCTGTGGAGGCCCAGGGGTGACTTCAGGAATCATCCTGGATTGCTTTACCTCCTTGTTGCTTTGCTCTGGGGTTTCCTAGACTCTGCTTTTTAGAGCTAGATTGCAGGCCTCCATTACATGCATTCAGCATTATTATATGGGATCTGGGATCTGAACTCAAGTCCTTTTACTTGCAAGGCAAAGGCTTTAACCCCTGAGTCATCTCCCCAGCTCTTAATTTTCTTAAGCAATGCAAGAATGCATCTGATGAGATGGACAATATGTTCATATTTAGATTATGAACACCTTCCAAGCCCCTGTCCACGGGGCTCACCAATACAACTGGACAGGTATGACTGACAAGGCTGTCTTCTTCTTTGGGTGGTTTCTGTTGTGCTTTTCTGAGTCAGGGTCTCACTCTGCAGCCCAGGCTGGCCTTGAACTCATGCATCATCCTCAAAGTAATGGGATGGCAGGGGCTACTATGCCTGGCTGTAGATAGTATTATCACATTGAGTTTATTCTTGACCTTCTAGTTTCCTTGTTTTATTTAGTTGGTTTTTTAAGTGAAAACTGAGTGTTGATTTCACATTTTTTTGCTTAAAACAATATGCTAAATTCTTCTGCCTGATGATGTGGTTAGAAATGACTTTCAAGTATTGGACAAGCCTTTGATATCTGGAGCAAATCCTATTTAGTCATGGCATGCCATGTTTTATACATTTCTGAAAACCATCTATTGATGTATGGATCTAAGTCAATGAGAACAAACTATGGTTTTATTTTTCTTTGTAGATTTTCCCCCATTTTTATGTATATGTATGTATGTATGTGTGTGTGTATATATATATACACACACACATACACACACACATGTTTTGCATGAGGGTGGCCGCATATGTGGGTGCAAGTTTATATGTATCATATGCATGTATGTGTGAAAATCTGAAGGTGATATCAGAAACCATCCTTGCTTATTTGTCGACCTTGTTGTTGTGAACCTAGGTCTCTAATTAAACCCAGAGCAGCCATTAGAGTTAATTTTGCTAGTCAGCTTGCCTTGAGAATTTCTAGACTTTGCCTTTTGGGACTGCAATTTCAGGCTGACCACCACAGTTGCCTGACATTTAACCTGTGATTTGAGGATCCGAACACCAGTCCTTTAGCTTGAGTGGCAGGTGCTTTAACCACTGAGCCATCTCCGTAGCACCAAGCACTACCTGCAATATCAAAGTACCTATCATCTTTCTTTAGAAAAAAAAAAGCAAAGTAATGTCTTTTCTTTTAATTTTGCAAGGGAATATTACCAATGTGCTTTTAATTCTTTCCAAGCTTGGCAAATTCCCCCAACCCAAACTTACTTTAGATTATATGACATGCAAATTGTACGGAGAGCACAAGAGGCAGCGTGATAGTGGAGCTCATGTCTGCCATGTGAGAGGGCAGCAATATCAGGAGGAAGAAATGCAGGAGAATTGCTTTCGCCCAGGATAAATTAGAGATTCAATTTCTTTGCAGGCTATTGGACTATGCAAATCATCTGTTTTGCCTCAGTGAGGTTTGGGTGAGTCCTCTGGAGGTCAAGTGCCCTCTGTGCACCTGCGGACACCTTCCTGCAGTTCCCTCACTGTCCTTTGATTGCTGCAGAAGCTGCAGTGATCATCCTTCCTCACTCTCAGTCTGACAGCGTGCGTCTTGCACCTGTTTTCATTATTAATCTCGCTAAAGGTCTGTCTACTTTACTGATCATTTCAAAGGATTGGCTTTTTGCTAACATAGATTTTTCCTCTTTTCCTTTGTCGATTTTGATCATTTTTTGGCTTTATGGCTCCCTCCCTTCTACCTATGTTTTTTTTTCTCTCTCTCCCACAAGCCAATACACCCTTAGCTGTCTACTTTGGATTTATTTTGCTCCTCTTTTGTGGTTGCTTAATGTGGGGATATAAGTTTTTTTTTCTCCAGATGTAGGTGTCTATCTTATAGGCTTCAGATATGGCTCAGAAACAAAAGGAATGGTGTTTGGTTCCTCAGAACCCATCTAAAACTACTGGACAGGCACGGTGACCTGTCTGTAATTCCAGTCTCAGAAAACAGAACCTGGGAATCCCAGCAGCAAGCCGGGTAGGCAGACTAACACTAAAAGCATGCTCTAGTTCAATTAGAGAGTCAGGCTACAAAAATAAAGTGGAAGAGTGATGAGAATGATTCCCGATATCACCATTTTTGGCCCTATACACACACATGCACTCAGGTACACATGCGTCCCACACACTTATAAAAATGGGAGGAGCATTTTCTGCTCTAAATTTTTCTTTCAGATCCACCCCAGCTGCATCCTGTAATTTCAGGTATAATTCTTTTTTAACCAGTTGTCAATATTCCAATTTTTTTTTTCCTTTTTGATCCATGGGTTCTTTAGGAATGTGCCCATTTTCTAAGTCTTTGGAGATTTACCTATATTTTTTTATTGTTTTGAGTCTACTGGGAGAAGATTTCTGCATAATTTTGCATTTTGAAATTTTGTTAAAGTTCGTTTTCTGGCCCAAGATTATGTCTCAGTGTTAAATGTGCCATGTGTATTTGAGAAAAGGGAAGTGTGTTTTTGTTAAAGCATTCTGTATAGATTAAGTTATGCTGCATTGCTTGGTTGTAAGTAATCTTGGCTGATTTTCTGACAGTCAGTCCCATGAATGACATGTGGGTTTCTTTGTTTTAACTTTCTTTATTTATTCATTCATTTAGTATGTGCGTGTGCGTGTGCGTGTGAGACTGCACATGTTTTCCATGTGGAGGACCAAGGGTGACTTTGGGAATCATCTTGGATTGTATCTACCTCCTTTTTGCTTCATTCTGGGATTTCTCAGACTCTGCTCCACCAGGACTGGAAGTGCAGGCTGCTGCCATTTGTGTCTGGCATTTCTTTTTTAACGTGGGACCTGGGATCCAAACTCAGGAACTTCTGCTTGCAAGGCAAAGTCTTACCCCCTGAGCCATCTCTCCAGCCCACATGTGGGTTTCTCGGTTTCTCCTTTTGATTTTACCCACTTTTGCTTCATGTACTTTAAGCTTCTGCTATCTGGTGCATACACTTAAAAGAGTCTTAGCATCTGGGAGATTCTCTGGTAATTCTATGCTGTGGAGACAACTATGAGGAACTCAAACCCACCCTTAAGCTTCCACCCCACCCAAATGTTGAAACACAAACACTGAATAAGAGACTCGGAACATGATCAGAAAATGTAACTATGATGAGGTCTCATTAGAACACAATGGATCGAAGCTCAGTAACATTACCTGCTCAGCTTCCTGACCCTGCAATTTATGGTGCTGGGAACCTGAGGGATTTTCAGATGCTATTCCAATGACAAAGAGCACCTTCAACCTTCTTCCTCACCTCCTTCCAATTCTGAAGTTATGGATGCTATCTTTTGCTACATGCCACTGGTTTCCAAGGGCCTTCCTACTGTTTCCAGTCTATTTTCATGCTGGCTAAAGTCTTGGCTGTCCTGGAGCTTCTCCGCTTGTTTGGTGAGTTTTCTATGTCACTCATTATATTGTTCAGCTCTCAGCTTTCCTGTTGTCACTTTGTTGAGATCTGCAACGTGAACACATCAACGACTTCTCTGAATGGCTATCTGAGATATGCTAATGACTGACAGCTCTAAGAGCTTTTCAGGTAGTCACAGTATCTCATACACCCCCCACCAGGGCCTATAGTGAATGCTGTAGCCATGTTGGCTGTTCTTGGTACGATATATCTTTTCTGCCCTGAGGATTGTGGACATCATGTATCCTGTGGAATCTTCTTTTCAGCACGTGTTCTCTGTGGCATGAGGCCCTGCAACATATGTGCTTTCAGATTTGCACTTGATTCCTCAACATGCCCCTCACCCCGAACACAGCAGCGGTTTCCACCACCTGCTTGTCTCTTTGTGGGCATGATCAGCTCCAGCATGGCCGTTCAGCCACCAGGAGGGAAGCAATCACTGCTTGCTCTCGCAGCCTCATGCCTGCAAAGTGGGACAGAAGCTCAGCTTGTAGTTGAGCCCCATTGAGGATGTGTGGGTGAAGCTTAAACAGCAGCTTACGCCACCTGTTCCAAATTTTTGAGTCTGCTGCTATCTGGGGTGGAAGTTCAGCTCCATGCCAGACTTACGTCATGGTTTGAACGTGAGTTGCCCCCACAGCCTCACGTGTTTGCATCCTTAGCTGATGCTAATGTTTGGGAAGGTTGTGGCACCTTTAGTAGGTGCAGCTTTGCTGGAGAAAGCATGTGGGGGGGGGGGAGATTGAGATTTGGTGACCCAGTCCTGCTTCCTCTCAGTTTACTCTTAATCTCTGCCTCCTGATGGCTACAATGATCTGAACCAGCCTCCTGCTTCTGCCTCCAGCCACACTATGTGATTCCTACCATAATAGACTATATCCTCTCTGGAATGTAAACCCAAGAAATTTCCCTTACTTCCTGGGTCTCAGTGATCTCACCTTAAAGGAAGGATAACCATGACAACTGCTAGCCCTGGTGTGGTTGAGGGGACAGACCATCCCCCAGCTGAAACTCGCTGCTTAGTCCTGCCACCAGCTGACGGAGACCAAGGGCACCAGTGTGCTTCAGAGGAACATAGTTTGGTTTGGTTTGGTTTGCTTTCCTCTACCAATTGGCTGTCATGAGATGGATGCTGGCAGACTACATCTATGGATGCACTACCCATTCATTGCCTGTTCTTTCACCTGGAGGAAACATGCTTTCGTGGATTTTTTTTATGCCTTTGTCTATCGATGACAGTTGAGGGATTTCTCCTGGGTCAGGGCATGGGAGACGGGGCAGCAACTCAGACACTGGCACGTCATTCAGATCCAGACTTCTGAGTGAGGCAGCCACTTCTCACCTTCTGAGAGTCACTGTGTTTCCTGTTCCATTATGTTCAGGCAATTTTAGTTGTAAAGAGAAGACCTGTACCATCCTGACAGAATACGAGCATGTATCTGGATGTATATGTGATGTGTGTATGCAGATGTGCAAACAGGTGCACATACAATGGCCAAAGAGACATCAAGGGTCCTGTTCTGTCACCCTCCACTACAGTACCTTGAGACAGGGTAGTGGCCAGCAAGTCCCAGCAATCCTCCTGTCTCTGCTTCCACCTAGCAGTGGGGTTACAGGAGTTTGTGATTGCACTGGTTTTTTTTTTTTTTTTTTTAACGCACGTACTGGGGATTTGAACTTAGGTTCTTGCACTTGCTCAGCAAGTATTCCTACCCTCTGAGCCATTTTCCAGGCTCTATCAGTATACATTCTTGAATGGCTGCCATATGGCAAGGACAGATGAGTCTTTGAGAGAGAGAGAAAAGAAACGGGGGAAAGGGGAGAGAGGTTGCACACATGCAATGTCATGGTGCACAGGTGGTCAGAGGACATCTTTCAGAAGTGATCTCTCTCCTTCCACTATGTGGGCTTTTGGGGATCAAACTCGGGGTGCCAGGTGTGTTAGCTCTGTCACTGGCTCCTGATTACTTAATGAAGCAAATATTTGGTATCGTGGCACATGCTCGGAATCTCCTGAAAGCAAAGCAGATACACTGGAGTTAAAAACAGAAAAAAAAAAAAAAACACCCTGTCTTGGGCACAAACAAGCACTACGTGTAAAGGGGAAGGGTGCCCTGCTCCCCCATCTGATCATCCTGCTGAGTGTGACACCTTGCTGAAGCCTGAAAGGTGCTTTTAGCGCGATGCGCTGCTTCATATATGAATCCAAATGTTGAGGTCAGATTTCCTTCTGTCTTGAAAGAAGAGACCAAGCCAGAGCGCAGTGGAAAGTGCTCTGGGGCTGGTGAGGGGAAAAAGTTTTCAAGGAGGAAAAGCAGAACACTGGAGGGGTCCAGCATGATGTTGGGGCGACCTGCTTCTTAGGGCTCAGGAAGGTAGCACATGCTTCCCGTCACAGACAAATGAATTGTGACCTGGGATAACCCGGTTCACACCCATGGCTGGGTGGTAGGAACAGCGCCATCAGCTCTGTTCCGAATCTCGGGACGACCGCGTTTGATTTATGACAGCTTCATTATAGCAAAGCTCTTTTCCCTCTGGAAATGCTAATTTACAAATCATAGAAATTGCTGCTTTTGTCAATAACCCACAGCTGCGACATTAGAAAAAAAAATAAAGTATTCGACAGAATCAAAAACCAGGTTGCTTGGCTCTGCTGTGGGAAGAATCTGCGATGGGGTCTTCGTGTGCTGGTGCTTTAAGGAGCTGAGCTGTAAAATGGATCTGACAATATCTCCTTTGCTTGGCCCCTCACAGGACCTGCAAGGGAGGTTAGTCGTGTTATAAACACTGATGTGTAAGCTGCAGTGTAAGGACCCCAGAGGCAGATATTTTACATATATACTAATCAACCACTTCTACTGATTCCCCTCCTGTCTAGTGACTACTGTGTGGACATTAATTTTCTTTTTCCTTTTTCATGATGCATATATGGGGAACGTGCATATATGTGTGTGTGTATTTGGATGTAGATGGATGCCCAAGCATATGCAGGTGCATGGAGGGGAGTACACTTGAGAGTATGTGCCTGTGGAATCATTCTGGATTGTTCTACCTCCTTATTGCTTTCCTCTGTGGTTTTCCAGGCTCTACTTTCCAGGGCCTTTCAGATCACCACCATATCCACCTGGGAATCTGAACTCAGGTCCTTTTGCTTGCAAGACAAAGGCTTCTCACCAATCTGATTTTTTTTTTATAATATGGAGAAGGAACACACATGCCAGAAAATTGTTGAGTCAATTCTCTCCTTCCACTTTCAACCTGGATCCCGGGTATTGAACTCAGATCATCCAGCTTGAGTAACAAACACTTTAGCTGTAAGCGCATTCAGCTGCTGAGCCATTTTGTCAACCCAAAGGTTTTTATGATGCGCCACTCTCAGAGAACATGCTTCTGATATCAGGTTATATATATCAAGTGAACTGGATTCTTTCCAATATGAAAAACTGTCCTTTCTAAACATATCAGGTCCCGAGGGATTCCAAATATCAGTGTAAAAATTTTTTTTTGGTTTTATTTAATCAAAGCTGTTGTGTGAGAGTTGTCAGTCAGACAGAAAATTTTGGATGTAACACCCCTGGGTTCAATCAACAATAATCATTACACAGCCATTGTGTTCCAGGCCTGGGCACGGAAACAAAGTAGAGAAAGCATTACATGTTGTTAGGAATTTATGCCTCAGTGATAGAAGACATGGTAATTGTGAACTACAAAACAGGGATGGGGAGGGAAGGAAAGAAGGAAGGAAGGAGGGAGGGAGAGAAGGAAGGAAGGAGGGAGGGAGGAGAAGAAAAGACAAAGAAGGCAAAGAAAGGAAAAGTAGAAGTCAGAGACGCCTTTCTCTCCTACTATGGGCTTCTTCAGGTCGAACTCAGGTCACCAGGTTTGCAAATAAGTGTCTTACCTACTGGCCAACTTCTTTTTTTTTTTTTTTTTACTTTCTCTCTATCCTGGTTATTTCAGACACCGGCTGTCAATAGAATCATGTGACCTCTGCTAACTCTCTTCACTAAGAAGGAGACATCTGAACAAAGACCTAAAAAAGTACAAAATGAGTTTCCTGGACCGCTCAAGGAAGATGAGAGAAACAAACACCCCAGAAGAAAAGAGTTACGAGGATCTTTTGTGTGCTCAGGGGAGAGAAATAAAGATGAGGTCAGAGAGATGACAGGGGAGAGTGTGTGTTGGTTTTCGGAGCCTCTGTTGGTACCCTGGTTTTTATTCTGAAGGGGGCCATATTGATGTGGAAGTTGCGAGATGTAATTTACATGGAAGAAACAAGATGAGGTCAGAGCAAAGGCGGTTGTGGATAACTGTGGTTTGGTTTATCATGATAGCGCTAAATGTCACGTATGAATCCCTGAAACACAGACATGTTCAGAAGGGACGGCCAGGAGCTTTTGCTTCTCTATGAGCAAGAGATGGGATTCGCCATGAACGACAGCAGGTTTCTAGAAAGAACAATTTCACTGACAGTGTTGCTATCACTGCTATCACACATATTGCAGGTGAACTTAAAGTTTGGGCCATAGAGGGAGTTCGGAATTTGAAGCATCCATCAGCTTTCCGACTGGCCTTATCCAAGGCATGAGGTTCATGGTGACGATTGTAAGTCACAGCCAAGCCATTTTGTAAAATTCCTCCACCCTGGCTGGAATGTGGCGATTCCTGGAGCCAATCAAAGAAGCCACCCTGATCTATTTCCAACTTACCCTCCCTAGACTCAAGACCTCTCCACCCTCATGACATTCTTACCCAGCAACATCTGAAGGCCACAAAAAGGAGGAGCCTCTTTTTTGGGGGGGTCATTTCTGATTCCACCATCATGCCACCCACGTGGTTCTCTGCTATTCCCTCTGACTTTAAGGTAGCTATAATGCTTTCCTTCTTTAATTCTAAACTACGGTTTTCTTGACCACCCTTAGCTCTAACGAAGCTGGTTCCTTAAGTCTCTCCCACATGTTAGAGTCTTTTTATAAATGGACCTCCAAGTCAAGCTCATGTATTGTGATACAATTGTTCTCTATTCCTTCCTCCCACTGATCCAACAGAGGCAACTTTTTGAAGGCCTTGTGAGCCAAACCCTAAACAAGCCTGTTCTGACCTGGCTTGTATACCCCAAAGACTGTCATCTCTCTTCGTGGGGAAACCAGGGGAGTACAAACACCTGCGACTCCTTAGCCCTCAGTCTTGCCTGGTCCTCTGCCTGAGTCATTGTGACGCATCTATTCTTTTTATCCAGCACGTGCGGAAGCTGGCTTTTACTTTGCTTGTGAGAGCCAATTCTGGGATTCTCTGTGCATCTTCTGGCAGACTAATGTCAGTGGGTATGCTGTGATTGGTTACAGTGGGAGTACTTACACCACGGAAACTGACAGGAGCTATAAATCACAACTTTTCCATGCCAGGTACCAGTTTTTCAATACTTGACAGCAAGTAGCCACTTTTGTTGCCATGCAAGAGACTGAGTCCCTGAGTCTGGATGCATCACTCATGAACACAAAAGCCACACCTTCTGGGACTCACAGACCAGACACTTCCTGAGTCTCCTGTCACTTTGCTCCACTAGTATCCTGGTTCCCCTTCTGGGACTCACAGACCAGACACTTCCTGAGTCTCCTGTCACTTTGCTCCACTAGTATCCTGGTTCCCCTTCTCGGACTCACAGACCAGACACTTCCTGAGTCTCCTGTCGCTTTGCTCCACTAGTATCCTGGTTCCACTGTGGATGCTCCTGTCCCCGCATCTCTTTCTAGGGCCTCCTTCTCTTACTATGAGCTTGGAATAGGTCAGATAGCTTTCTATTCATTACCATGAGTAGTCCATTCCTGGGCTGGTGAGATGGCTCAGGGGTTAAAGCCATTGCCTTGCAAGAAAAAGGACCTGAGTTCACACACCCAGATCCTATAGGAAAATATGGAGTAGACATGGCAGCAACCTGAAATTCTGACCCATGTGTAGCTGGAAAACCCAGAGCAAAGCAATAAAAAGGAAGAGCAATCCAGGATGGTTTCCAAAGTCACTCTTCAGCCTCCATGGATGCACATATAAGTAAATTCTTGTGTACACACACACACACACACACACATATACACACACACATGCATGCACACACAAAAGAACAGTCTACCTCTCTCTTCTCAAATCACCTCCACCCCAATTTTTAATCCATGCTATAACTTTATTTCCCAGTGTTTCTGGATCTCCTGTCACCTTGTGAGGCTATCTTACCCTGAGTGTGACAGTATGGCTCTCAGCCCACAGTATCAATATGTGTACATCCCTCCATCCAGATACTACCAACCTGTGTTGTCTAGAACGATTTCCATTCCTATGGGCTCCTCCATACCTTAGAAGATTGTCCTCTACAGGCTCCTGTGTTTAAACGCTTGGTGCCCTTCAGGTAGTGATGTCTGAAAAGGTTATGGAACCTTTAGGAGATGGAGACTTGCTGGAGGAAGATCTTGAGGTTGGACAGCCCAATAATCGGCTTGTCTGTCTCTGTGTCCTGTCATCTATCCATCTATCTATCCTGCTATGCTATGGTTTCCACTGTGTGCTCCCCACTACAATAGAGTCTATTCTTTCACACTAAATCCTTTTTCACTTAAGTGGTTTGAGTCACAGTGTTTTCTCACAACAACAGAAAAAGAACTGCAACAAATACTCATTCTCAAAACTCTCTGAGTTTTCATGAGTGGAATTTGCTTTGCTCTTTTTTTGTAAGAATTAATTAGAATCATTTCATCAGCCCTGATTTCAGTATTCAAGAGGAAGTATTTAGAATTTGGCTTTGCAATTCTCAAATGAAACACACATATTCTTCTTCCTACCCTGGAATGCCAACTACTGCCTGCAGTGTCATAAAATGAGGAGGCACAAGGAGGAGGCAGGGAGCTTGGTACAGAAGGGACAGTCCACATGGTTATGACTCTTTGGCTTTCCACAGTGAGACAAGGATCCCTAGTGCACCAGAAAAGCAGAATGTTTGAAACACCATGAGGAAGACATCAAAGAGTAAGAGTCCGGAAGCTTCACATGCTGGATGGTAACCATGACATGTGCAAACACGTCAGCAGGGGCTGAACCTAGCGGTGCTTCTATGTTAATATATTTAAATAACGTGCTTTGATGATATTATATTTAAATAACAGTGCTTCTATGTTAATATATTTAAATAACAGTGTTTCTATGGTATTATATTTAAATGACAGTGCTTCTATGTTAATATATGTTAATTCTATGTTAATACATTGATACATATGTATATATAAATACATGAAAATAAATGTATATGGTGGGGGTTGTACATGTGTGTGTGCCCACGTGCATGTGTGTGGTGGCCACAGAAGAACCTTGGCTGTCATTCTTTAAGTACTCTCTGATGGAGTATGTGTTGCTGACATGTAAATCTCTGAATTGCTTCCTGAGGTAAATAAATAATTGCCTGCCCTGAGCACAGTTAAGGTCTGAGTGACAGAGAAAAACCAGAGTTTCAAAGCTTTATTTTTAAGCAAATGTTAAAGCTCCCTTTGGGAGGGAGGGGCTCAAAAACCGTAGCACCATTGAGGGGAGATGGTATCTTGCTTTTATCCCCTCGTCGGACACCCCTCCCCAGCTACCATAAGTCTCATATTCTCATATTTTGTTTGTGTATTTGGGCCACTGGGACTGGGTCACAGTCAGTCACTATCAAGTGACTGCTAGATCAAAAAAATGGAAAAAGGCAAAGACTAAATCTCTGACTTAAGGGAAACCCCAGTTAAGGAGGAAAAAAATCAAAGCTTAGTTACCACTTTACCCTACTGACCTGCTTTGAAATGCTCCTAACATCCACCTTTGTTGTGAGTCAGGGTCTGTGTGGGGTTCAAGGAAGGAGAAGGCTGAGTTGGCTGGCCAGAGAGTCTCAGGGATTCTCCCATCTCCGCCTGGCTCTGTGGTGTGTGTGTGTGTGTGTGTGTGTGTGTGTGTGTGTGAAGAGTGCATGCACCTGAATATGTGTGCCTGTGGAGGCCCAACAGTGACAATAGAAATCATCCTGTATTGCCCTATATCCTTATTGCTTTGCTCTGGGGTTTCCCAGGCTGTCTTCCAGAGCTAGACGTATACAGCCACTGCCATTTCTGCCTGGCTTTTCTACACAGGTTCTGGGGCATCTAACCCCTTACTGATTGAGCCATCTCCCCACTCCCATATTTAAATCTCTGAATATAAATGATCAGTTACAGATCCTCACCAGAGTGAATGGAAATGTATGAATGGATAGAGGAAGTGTAGAGGAAGTCAACATCTCCCTGAGGACATCCAGAGAATGAGTCTTTGAGAACCTAATGCTTCCCTCCCCTTTTCTGTTCTATCGATATTGTCTGGCTCCCGGATCTTTCTCCCCAGTAACCGATCCTGCTGATCGAGAGTTGTTCCTATGGGATTTGCTGCTGCACCGCCTCACTCTGGTTTTTACACTGCTATTCTATCAAACACAGTCAATAACCTGTCTGCAGGATGAGAGCATTGCAGATAAAAATCAATTCCCTTTGGAATGCGTTTTCTGAAAAGCTTAGTGCACCACTGAAATTTGGGAAGCACTGCCTTGCAGATTGGTCAAACACTACACAAAAAAACTTTGGTATTTTTAGTATTTATTAACCATCAGCAAAAGCTACCTTGTAGTCAAAGGAATAAAAGAAAAAAAAGCAGGAAAAAGGATTATTTTGGACTCCTTTGAAAGATGAATCCAACAAAAGTTTGTTTCAAGAATTAGAGTCTAGGCTGACAAGGTAGCTCAGTAGGTAAGGTTCCTGCTCACAAACCTGAGCATTTCCCCAGGGAAACTGTCACACAACATTTTCCCTGTGGGTAGCCATCTTGAATTGTACCTCAGTCACAAACAAGTAAGCAATTCATGGGGCTCAGAAGTTCAAGCTTGCGGGGAGGGCTCACTCCAGGATGAAAACGACAGTTGAGGAGGAGCCTCCCCTGCCAGTCAAGCAGATGGGGGTGGGGCTTGAGCTGTGTAAGCCAATCTGAAGGAAACCCTTGAGCAGTGAAGAAGCTACAGGCGACTGCCGAATAGTCAGGGAGTCTGGAGAGTCCAGTGAACAGTCAAGACTCTGGAGCAGGCAAGTCTGGAAGCTTCTGCTAAGCAGGCCAGCCGAGAACCCGGAGAGAGGTTGTGGAGCCGTCCTACAGTCTGGGGGAGACTCTGAACAATCTTGTGGTGTGGGGGAGACTCTCCTCGGATCAAGTCCAGCACAGAGTTCCAGGGTTGTAGCTTCCGGGAGACTCACCCAGAGTGCTCCTGTCGGTAACCTTCATCCCTGTTCCCCAATAAAATCACTGGTTTGTCAGCTTAGACCTTGGTGTCATTGTTACTTTGGTCTGTCATCAAACTCCTATCTGGGTTTTGGTCTCCTCAGAAAGACTATTCACACAACACACACGCGCGCACACACACACACACACACACACACACACACACACACAGAGTTTCCACCTGAACAACACTACAGGCAGGAAAGGTAAGACAAGGCAAGTGTCTTTCTGAGCCTAGTGTGCTCTTTGCACGCCTAGCTCTCTTTCCAGCCTCCTCGCTTCTGTGTTTCCGGTGCTAAGACAACCCCTTCGGTCTCTCACTCAGGCCTGGCTCCCGACCACCTGCATGCCCTGCTGGTGATTCCATTTTCCCCTCTGTGCAAGACGAGGACCCAGTTGTTCAGCACTGGCCTACCTTCCCCCTCCTCCCCCAAGAGGCAGGACACACAAGGGCACCTCACAGCTTGGTGGGTGCTCCTGATGCCCAAGCACTGTGGAAACAGCCCTGCCGGGGGAGCTGCTCTGGAGACGTTTCTGTCCTCTGTTGCATTGGGGGCTTCAGGCTCCCTCCGCACAGTGACCCAGCCTCTTGCCTCTTGGTCACTCGCAACTTGCCGAGAAAACATGTGCGGAGGCCAGAGGTCAACGTCAGCTTCCGCTCCTCAGGAATCATTCATTCCCCTTGTTATTTATTGAGACAGGTCTCTAGCTGGGACCTGGAACTCCAGTACTGGGATTATAAGTACATGCTACATTATCCACTATTTTTTTTTAAATGCGTGTCCCGAGGAATCAAACTCAAGTCCTCATGCTTGTGTGGCAAACACTTCACTACTGAGCTATTTCTCCAACCCAAGAAAATTTCTTGAAGATCTCAGAAGGTCTTAAATCCTAAATCTAGAACAGCTTCGTGTCAGGATTCTGTTTCTGTTCTAAGCAACGACTATGCATGCACGCATGCATCCATCGATGTAAGGGAACAGTCGACCGAGGGGAGTTTCTCATGTTATTTTTAATATTATCTTTTATGTTGAGGGGAGAGGAGGAGGAGGAAGAAGAATAGAAGGAAGAGGACAGAGATAGAGAGAGCACACATGTGTGCCACTGTGTACTGATTGAGGTCAAGGACAACGCAAGTCACCAAACAAAACTCTCCTCCCTCCCCCCAAATCCCACACATGTTAGTAAGACATTCCACAGAATCCAAAGGGGAAAAGCCTATCGAAACGGTTCCCCCATTTCCCATCAGTGTTGTGGACTTCAATACCTGCTCTTAGCTTCTAAGATTTTTCACAAGAGTATGTCTTCCAAGATTATATGTTTTTTGAACAACAGTAATAGAAGAAAAACAAACAAAAAAATTGTGTGATTTGCTAATCTCCTGGGGAAAGGCAATTTTATTTTGAATAATTTTTACTTGGTTTTTGGTCCCCATTAGCTTAGGCTTAAATGTGACAGTGAATACAGCAGCGATTGTACAACTGCAAAGACTGTTTTCTGATATGCCTTGAAAAGAAGCGGGCACGAAGAGTGTCCACATTGATTCATAAGGAAAGCACCACACAGGACTTTCTTCACTGGGGACGAAGTACATCCTTCTGTCTTTGGGGACACCTCAAGCAGTTCCAGGTCTTTCTCAGAATGAACAATGATTAATTTATGACTTCTTTACACATAGGTAAGGCACTGTCTTCATATGCCCAGACTCAGCAAATACAGAGGGCAAAGGAACTTCAGAAAATGTTCCATCCAACTTTCTACTCGAAGGCGAGAAAGAGACTGAGGCGCGGAGATGTGAGATGTTTGTATGTTTGTGGTAGAATGCTGTCATCTGAGCATTAGCTGCCATCTTTGCCTGATCAGCTGTGACTACTTACAAAAGACCATCAAGATCAGACCTGTTGACTATTGTTGAGAGAGAGAGAGAGAGACAGAGAGAGAGAGAGAGAGATCAGACTGCTCCCCCATGTATCTCCAAACCATCTGTGCTGATCACATGTGGCCCTGAGGTCTCAGGAGGGTCTTGATTACAAAGGCTGAGAACAGTCAGCTGAAGAAGGGGGGCTCCATCTATACAGATATGGGGGAGTCATCACCTGGAATAAGGTAAGATTTTCCAGTGTGATTGTTTTGGGGTTTCTTGTGTTCCTCAATACCCCCTCCATAAACTCATTGGTTTGCTGATTTAGTCTTTGGTGTAATCATTACTTTGGTTTGTCTTCAGAACCCTACCTGGTGGGATGTGGGGTGGCATCCCTCCAGGAAAAGTGTCGCATGAAAATATTTAGGATCAGAAGCAGGCAGGAAGGCAAGGGTTAGGCCCCTACTCTGCTTTCTGCTCCCATATTTAGCGAGCAGTGTCTGCAAGTAGAAGCAATTGCTGGAGGTGGGGGGTAGGGATGAGGCAGAAGGGTCAGGTGTGGGCAATGGCCAGCTGTGAGTGTCCAGCCATGGGCAGTGGCCGTCTAGGAAAATTCCTTGTCAAGCCAGTCCCAGGAGCAACCAAACGTTGTATTTGACCAGCCAGGAGTTGAAGGGGGCACTCAGAGCTGATTAGTAACAGACACTAACCTGGCCATTAGTCCAAGATCATCTATGTGCCCTCCTGACCCAGCAAGAAGCCATCATGGACTTCAGAGCTGCCAGAACCACAGTCAAGGGAATGTTCTGCCATTTATGGTTTACCTGGGAGGTAGCATGCTGCTATAGGACATGGCATGCTGCCACAGGACACGGCAGTGCACACACTCAGATGGATGCTAGAGTCGTAGAGACACAAAAGTTCCACAAGCAGAAAGTTACATGCTTTTATTGCTTTTCTTTCCCTCTTTGTTGAGAGAGAGAGAGAGAGAGAGAGAGAGAGAGAGAGAGAGAGAGAGCATGTATATGTGTACATAAGAAAATACCTTAGTATATGTGCCTATGGAGGCCCCAGGGTGACACTGGGAATCATTCTGGATTGTTCTACCTCCTTATTGCTTTGCTCTGGAGTTTCCCAGGCTCTGCCTTCCAGGGCCAAAATTACAGACCCCTCCATATCCACCTGGCATTTTTATGTGGGATCGGATGATCTGAACTCAGGTCCTTTGGCTTGAGATGCAAAGGTTTTAATCCCTGCGCCATCTCCCTAGACCTGTTTTTCTTAAATATTTATTTATGTGAGAGACATAGAGAGCCAGAGAGAGAGAGAGAGAGAGAGAGAGAGAGAGAGAGAGAGAGAGAGGTGAGAGAGAAGGCACATACATATACGCATGTCATGGTGCACAGAGGTCAGAAGACAACTTTAGCAAGTCAGTTCTCATCTTCCACCATGTGAACCTCTAGGATTTGAACTCAGGTCACCAGATTTGCCCGAAGGTACATTTACCCAGTGAGTCCTCTTGATGATCCCACTTCCATTGTGTTTCATGTCATGTGTCACATTTATTGAATCCCACAGAGTGACTTCACTAAGGCAAATTAGCTCCTATGAAATCAAGCAGGCAAGTAACCTTTCACCTCTGTACGCAGGGATTGTTAAAGCCTCAATGTGCCTCTAGGCCTGTGCTAAACAAAGCCATGCCTAGAGAAGTGGTAGAAAATCTTCTGGAAAGCGAAACCTTCAAGGTCTTTGATTTTCACACAGCCCGAAAAGGCAAAGCAGTGTGAGTTTCTTACATTCTGTCAGCCATACCCACACTTGCCCTTCTTTGTGAGTCGACGATTTATTTATCGTTTTCCACTTAGCTCCAATTTTTCAAAAACTAGATTTGAAAAAGAAATCATTATAGGCCTAACTATTGTGCTGTAAATGACTCATATAAAAAAGAAATAAATGATGCTCTTGAAATAATGGAATAAGTGGAGAACTGCAGTCTTCTCTATACAAAGATATATTTTCGATAATATAGTTATAAAAAAAACTTCATGGATATATTTCTCAAATGAGAATTTCCTACAGTTAGGTCAGAATAATCTAGCAAGGTATAGAGACACACACAAGAAATTGTACATGTCACAATTCATTGAGATTTTATTTCGGTTATCATTTATTTTTCTTCTAGGAGCACTTAGTGGAGAAAAAAAAAAGCCAGAGTCCTCATCATAAAATTTTACAAACTACAAGAACATCCAGACAGAAGACAAGTCCTTAAAAGGAAGAATAAATTAAAAAGTCGCTGTAGGTCCAGCTCAGCAAAGTGGGGGGCAATGTCACTGTGAGCTATGGTGTGTGTGTGTGTGTGTGTGTGTGTGTGTGTGTCTAGGGGAGTATAAGGCAAGGCCCTGCCTCTTCTTCCATCCTTCATCAAAGACAGGTGTGAGACAAACTGGCTGCCTGTCTCCTGCCATTGCTACAGCATGCCCTCTGTCACTGATTTTCTTATTCTCACCGATGTGCTTTAACACATTAGTATGGAGAGAACATTTCAAACATGGAGTCTCTGGGTGGAGTGTGGGGAGACAGCACACTGCCAAGGTAGGGGCACTGGGGACCTGGCTTTGGCTCAGAGAGTGAGCACTATGTTCTTCCTTGATCACAAAAAAGTTGCTGCTAGCTGTGTATGTCAAAGGGTGATCCCTTCCATGCCCATAATGAAAAGGAGAAAGAACCCAAAAGAAAAAGGTTGATTAGTATATCACTCAATCAAGCTCTACAGTCAATGTTATGTAGTTGTCAACACTATACAGTTAGTCAGTGTTATACACAACACTAATCAGCTAGTCAATGTTATACCATCAATCAACACTACACAGTCAGACACCACTACACTGATCTTCACCCCTCTGCTGTGGGTAAGGCTCATATCAATACTTCCTGAAATGACAGATTGTCCTTTCAGTGGTAAGGTCACTCAAACAAGAAGTTACTGGAGATAAAGCTTTCAGTTCCCTGGGGGGCAATGCCCCTGTATGGGACCTGGGTTTCAGGGTCACCACTTCTGGTTCTCAGACACTTCGGCTCAACAGAGTCCACCTGGGTCTGACCCAGGATCACATGTGGGCACGGGCTCACAGGGGTTCACACTGTTAGCTAGTTCCTCATGCTTTCACACCATGCAAGTTGCCTTTCAGCTGGAGTTTCTCAGGGTGGAATTCAGCAGTCTGGTGTCTCTTGTTAGAATGATGTAGATTATCTGCTGACAGGGATGTGACTCATTGACACCCTTCCCCTTGTGACTTGCCTTATATTTTACCTTCCTTCCAGGCATGTGTGGTCTTGTCAAGCGCTCTGCCCAGAGAAAAGAAAATGTCTCCCCGTGTGTGACAGGCAACACTCGCCAGCCGACCTCCACAGGTAACCACAGGCAGAACTCCACATCGGCTGAAGGGTGCTCAGAGTGGAGGGGGGTGTGACGTGTGTGTGGAAAGGTGTAGTGCTGTTGTCAGCAGTGGCTAGGGGTCGGGGAGAATGTGCGGCAGACGTGCTGGCATTTCGTAAGTCCAGCTTACTGTAGACGCGTGTCAAGTGCTGCTTGTGTGAGAGTCACGCAAGAAAAACACTTGGAAAATACATTTGGCTCCGTGCAGAAAACATTTTTACCTCACTTAACTTTTACGGGATAGTTAGCAAATCTCAGCTTTGCTCAGTAGCTAGGTCAGTGGGTAGACCCTCTTGGCTTTCCTAGAAATTAGTTGGAGGCTAGCTAGACTGAGCTAGCTGGTCACCTGACAGCTCACACACACACTTTCTCTAGTTCTATGGCGTGAACAGGACCTCTGTCCTTTTGCTGTGGTGGTAGCGTACAGAGCCTGAATCCTAGCATAGCCCCCCAGAGGAGAGCTTTACAGAAAGGCAATCAAGCAAACCCAAGAACTAGCCTGGAATCAAGGAGGACCTCTCCAACGCAAACCCCACTCCCTTAAGTATTTACTTAGCTAAACACTCAATGCAGGAAAGGAGATGAATGAATGACACTTAGCTCGCCACGCCCCAGATGGGAACAAAAGTATGTCATTCCTCATGCTACTACTTTACTATTGTTATAAACCTCACTCTGAAAGTCTGGATCACAGTTCCACTGACTTGAAACATGGATGCAGACAAGCTTCCCAGCCCTTTGCCCGATGACAGGCTTTAGGAATGAAAACAAAATAGTCTAATGATGCATTTTTTTCCAAGCCACTGAGATAAAATGTGTACTAACAACCTAAAGTACATGTAACTCTCCATCCATGTGTCATATCATTGTGAGTTATAAATACCATACACCGGAGGGACATTTGAAGGACACAGAAAGCTAAGCATCTGCCACTGTCTTTCCCATCCCTCTTCAGCCTGGGACCCTATAAGTGTGGTCCCCTCTCTGCCGCGGTTCTTATCAGCAAGCATCATTCTTTGCAAACTGTCATAAGAAAGTTCATCTTGGGTGCCTAATAACATCTCTTTCTGCTAAGATGGAGCTCCCTGGGCTTTGAGGGGTGGGGGTGGCTCGGTCAGGAAAGTACATGTTGCACAAACATGAAAACCTGAGCATGATCCCTCAGAACCTGCATTAGAAATGTCAGGCATGATGGTACATGCCTGTAATCCCACCAGTGGACAGGGAGCCAACCGAGCTGTACTGGTGAGCTCCAAGCCACTGAAGAGACCCTGTCTCAATATAGAAGGTGGAGGGTATCTGAGGAATGACATCTGGGTGTACACACGCACGAACACACACAATGAATAAATAATAAATAGTAGGTAGATATGTGATAGAAATAGATAATAAGTAGGTGATAAGTAGGTATGAGTACATGGACATTAGACTAATGACAGATGACAGGTAGATTGATATATGCATGGATGGATAGAGATAAAAATAGAGAAAGAAAGAGAGAGAGAAAGAAAGGAAGAGAGAGAAAGAAAGAAAAGAAAAAGAAAAGGAAGGAAGGAAGGAAGGAAGGAAGGAAGGAAGAAGAAGAGAAAGAAAGAAAGAAAGAGAAAGAAAAAGAAAGAAAGAAAGAAAGTTTTGAAATGGACAAATGGAATCTAGGAAGGATGGTCACTCCTGCAGTTATTCTTTTGTTAGTTGTGAGACAACACTCAGACTCAAGCAACTTAAGAGAAGAAAAATGAGATCTATTTGGCTTATGGGTTCCAGATGGGAGAGATTCCATTATGGTAGGAATTCCATCACAGAAGGCACGTTTGAGGCAGAAACAGGAGGCTGATTCAGGTAGCAGTCGTCATCGTGGAAAATGAAAAAGCAAGGCTACGTCGTGAGGAAGCAGGGCTGGAATACCCCCGTGACACGCTGTCCTTCAGCAAAGCTCCACTCCCTAGCGTTGCCACAACCTTTCCAAACATCACCACCAGCAAAGGATGCAAACACATGAGGCTTTGGAAGACAAGCCATATTTAAATTACGACAGTCACGGTGACAGGTTTACTAATGTCATGGGTAACACGTAAGCTCAGGCAAAGGACCGAGGAGATAAACTCCTGCTCCACTGCACACTGCAAGGTATTCTGCTGCCGCAAGGCTTCTGTGTTACAGGTGAGACGTGTAGACATGTAGACAGCAGACAACATGCGTGACGTATTCACATGGCATATCTGAAGCCAGCGAAATTCAGATGCAATCACAGCCCTCACATCATACTTGTTTCATCAGCTTCATCTTACCTGTTGCTATTAAGAACTTGGACTTGTGTTCACATAAAGGATTAAGGAAATAATTTGCATGCCTCCAGATGGCATGAAAGTAATCAGATACACAAAATGCAATTTCGTTTTGCAAAATATCCTTGAACTGACACCAAGAGGATAATAGAACTATCGTGCCTGCCTGTATTGGAGACACTGAAATGAGCAGAAACACAGCTGTACTCCCCCGGCCCCCTCATCGAAGGGACACATTCCAAGACCCCGGGATGTCAGCCAAGCAGGGATGGTACAAAACCCCCTATGAATGCCGTGCATCTCCACTGCCACACAGAGCTTTCTTAGTGTATACCCTGGGGCCCCTGGCACACCACTGATCTCTTGCTTTGGGCCATTATTGTGCAAAATAAAGGTTGCTTCAGCCACAGCCTGTGATGATATATCAACGTAGTAACAAAAATGGCTGCACAATGACTAACAAGTATGTAGTAAAGACAGGCGGGGCAAGGCCAGGAAAAGGGGGAATTCATGTCCTCAGTAGAATGAATGATATTTCATCACATTATAACAACTGCAAGTGCTGTGGTTTCAATGTGAGATGTTCTCCTACAAATTCATGTGCTACAACATTTGATGCCCAGCTGTGTTGCTGATTGGAACCTTTAGGAGGTACTGGGTGGGTCTTCAGTCCTCACCCTCAAGATAAATAAATGAATGTGAACTAAAAAATAAATAAATTAAATAAAAAAAAGATTGCCTCAAGGTCTGATTTCACCATTAGAATCAAAGAAGGGCTAAACCATACCCAAGACACTTGGCATTTACTTAATTCTCCCAAGAGTGCATGGCTAGGCTCCAAATAAGCAACTTTATCCTCATAACCAAGGGTCAGAGATAAGCCAGTGGCAGGAAGCTGGGCCTCTGCTTTTCAGTAACAGGACTCCTGTTTCACATTCCTTTCCACAGATAAAAATGCCTATACTGAATTGAAATGAACTCAGTAGCTAATTCATGAACAGCAGTATCAAACCCAGTGGTGACACCTCTGCATATCTCCATTTTAAAAATAAGAGAAAAGGGTTGGGGATATGGCTTAGGGGTTAAGCCTTTGCCTTGCAAGCAAATAGACTTGCATTTAGATCCTAGGCCTTACGTAAAAATGCTGAGCAGAAATGGCAGCAGCTTGTACTTCCAGCCCTGGAGGGCAGAGCCTGGGGAACCCTGGAGCAAGCCCATCAGAGCGATCTAAGTTGATTCCCAAAGTCACCCTTGAGCCTCCTCAGGCACACACAGTGTCCTCTTCTACACACTAGACACACACACCTACAACATGCAATAAAACAAGGTAAAAATAAGAAAAAAGCTAAGAAAATTATTGAAAATGAATTAGGTGTTTAAAGTTCTTGGAACAGTGTATGATATACTTTTTCAGATACCACACCAAATTCTACAAGGCATATGCTGACAGCAATCAAACTGCTCCATTAGGTTATAGTGGTTTCCCAACAATATTATGGAATGAAAGACAGGTGTTAAAATGGCCATGAACTCAGACACACGCACGTTGGTGACTTCTAAATGGCCCAAATGACTCAACATGGGTAATTTCAAAATTGTTTCATACATTAAACCACAGACACTGACTATACAAAGAGACTGTATACAGGGTACCTGTCACCAAAGGACATATATTATCTCTCAGATATAATAATTTATCCTGTCTTATAATGAATTGGTGAGTTGAGATCAAGGGAAGAAAAGATTCGCGCTCTCAGAGATAAATAAGTTCTGGGCATGCCTCTTCATTTATAAGCTCCCAAGGTAAAACAGCATGATCCTGTCAGCTCTGATAAAGACCAAGCACTAAAACATGCAGAAAATCATCCTCGGTGAAGAAGGAACTTCCACTGCTTGGGGTGTCTGATGCTCAACTTTCTAATCTTTCCAGCACATTTTCCCTGGGCTTTTCTAAATGTACAGCTAACACAAAGAACAAAACTCGATTTTTTTTCCCCAAGGTAGCTGCTGAGCAGACCCAAGTTGAGTGGAGCCCAGGTGAGCCCTGGGCTCAGTCCTGGGGTGATGGCAGACTCACCTCGCCCTGCCTCTCCTTCCTTACACCCACTGCTCCACACATCCCACTTTCCACCTATGCCTTCTGATTTTCTGTTGGTTGATTGCAGCAGTCAGCCTGTGTTGCTGCCCATGAAGTCATGACCTGAGGACTAAGGGAACGAGGGGTTTTATTCTGACTTACTGTTCAGTTACCGGTCCTGTCCGGTTGGCAGGAGAGTTCAGGTCAATGAGAGGAACGGTCCTCACTTACTAGAACAGCATGTGTGGCCAAGCACAGAGAAGGACGCCAACTTCCTTAACCAGTTTCCTCCACCTTATTCACCTGCCCAGGGACTAGTCCCACCCACCATGGGCTGGGACTCCCCATCAATCAGACAGTCTCCTGTGGGCTTATCTAGGGTTCAAATCAACTACCAATTCTTCATTACTGTGCCCAGAGTTCAAATCTGTAACTGTCAGTTGAGACCTGTATCTAACAATGACATTCATTTTGGGCAGGAATCTGCTCCTTATAAAGTACTTGTGGGTCACCTACAGGTGGTCAATGCTCTGCCTGGTAACTTTATAGCCTTTCCTGGTGCCTCTTCTCCACCTACCCCCCCCTCCTTTTTGGTTAATTTTACTTAATTTTTAAACTTAAACTTCCATTCACACAATAAAGTTAAAGTAACTTTGATCCATCTTCTGGCATGTGTCCGTAAAGTAAAAATGTAGTTAAGCAGCATCACATGGATTCATTGGAGAGACACTGAGTGCATATTCTCAAAATTTCAAAAGTTGCAAAGAACTACAACTTTAATTTTACCCTTGTGCATAAAATAAATAAATATATAATGAGTGTATGTGTGTGTGTGTATTATAATGACTATGCCCACATATATATATATGTTTCCTCAGTTTACTCTTAGCAGACTGGGAACTCGTTTGGAAGTGAAATCAAAGTTACATCACAATGACACCCACTAGAGTGACTGACATAGAGGAGGCATCATACACACACACACACACACACACACACAAACACACACACACCATTTCTTTAAAATGATATTCCAGACAGAGTTACTCATGAGTTTCCCAAGTAGAAAAATTCATGTGTTTCTCAGGCAGTCAATTTTTATTTATTATCATGGTTGTGTGTTGATGTGTGGGTGTGGGTGCCACAGCATGCATATGGGGGTCAGAGGACAACCACAACTTTGTGGTCAGTTCTCTTCTCCCGCCTTCTACTCATCATCGGGCTTGGGTGGCCAGTGCCTTTACCCACCGAGCCATCTTGCCACCTCCCTCTTCCCTTTCGATGTCCCTTGCTGCTCTGCTGGAAAGAGCTCTTTCCTTTCACTACCTCTAAAGGTAGTAGTTCTTCAAAGCTCACATCTCTCCTCTCAGTACCTCTCTCCCTAGAAGAACCAATCTATTCACACACTTGTAAACACTGAGCAGACCCAAGTTGCTCAGTGGGGGTGTAATTCAGAGGGTAAAGTGCTTGCCTAGGATGCAGGAAGCTCTGAGTTCTATATCTAGTACCACATAAACTGAGTGTGGTGGTACATGCCCAGCACTCCCCACTGGAAGGTGGGGGCTGGAAGATCAGGAGTTAAAGGTCAGCCTGGACTACATCAGACATTGTACACGTGTGTGATTGGTCAGTTTCTCTTAGCAGACTGGGGATTCAATGGGGAGAGAAACCAAGGCGACATCACACTGGTATCCACCAGAGTGGCTGACAAAGAGGAGGCATCTGACATGTACTTGGAAGAAAGAAGGCTGCCCTTTACTTCACAGAGCTTAGAGTCAGGAGAAAGAAAGGAAGAAAGGAAGAAAGGAAGGAAGGAGGGAGGGAGGAAGGGAGGGAAGAAAAGGGGAAGAAAGAAGGAAGGAAGGAAGGAAGGAAGGAAGGAAGGAAGGAAGGAAGGAAGGAAGCGAAGGAAAAGGGAGGAAAGGGAAGGAAAGGGAGGAAAGAGAAGAAAACGAAGAAGAAGAAAGAAGAGGAAAGAAGAAAGAAAAGGAAAGAAAGGAAAAAAGAGAAAAAAGGAAGGAAAGGAAGAAGAAGGAAGGAAGGAAAGGAAAAAAAGGAAAGAAGAAGGAAGGAAGGAAGGAAGGAAGGAAGGAAGGAAGGAAGGAAGGAAGGAAGGAAGGAAGGAAGGAAAGGAAGGAAAAAGGAAGAGGAAGGAAAGAAGGAAAAAGAAGGAAGGGGAAGGAAGGAGAGAGAGAAAAGAGAAAAAAGAAAAGAGAGAAGAAAGAAAGAAAAAGAAAGAAAAGAAAGAAAGAAAGAAAAAGAAAGAAAGAAAGGAAGGAAGAGAAAGAGAGAGGGAGAGAAAGGAAAGAAGAGAGGGAAAGAGGAAAAAAGGGAGGGAGGGAAGGAGGAAGGGAAGGAAGGAGGAAAGGAGGAAGGGAAGGAGGGAGGGAGGGAGGAAGGATGGAAGGACCCAGTGACATATGTGTTGATCAGAAGAGGGCAATAGGAAAATGAAATAATTGCTTTGAGGCCATGTTCCATGTCTAAAGACTACATAGGGTCTGGTTCCTTCTATGTTAGAGATCTAGAAGAGACCAATCCACAGAGGCGCCAATTCTAGAGTCAGAAGGCTGGGGGGGGGTGGCAGGCAGGGGAAGAGAGAAGATGAGGAGTGGATGCCAACAGCTTGGATCTTCTCTGGGCAGGAGGCAGTGCTCTAATGGTGGCTGGTGCTCCACAGTCCTGAGGACATGCCAAAGTCACTGCAAAGGAAGTTTCCTAAATGGATTTCATCTCATGACAGCTGTTGCTTACCAGCAAAAAAACAAGAGAAGAGGTCCAGGGAGATGCCTGCATAGTTGAAGCCTTTGTCTCGCAATCAAAGGATCGTGAGTTCAGACCCCAGATCCCATGTAAAAGTGCCAAGTGGATATGGCAGTGGCCTGCAATTCTGGTCCTGAGAGGCAGAGTCTGGGACTCCCAGAGCAAGCTAGCTAGCCAGACTAGCTTTAATAGCATGCTCTGGGTTTAATTAGAGACCAGGCTCACAGCAAAAAAGGGGAAGAGTTACTGAGGATGATTCCCAGCATCCCTCTTGGACCTCCACGGCACATGCACTCAAGTGCAATCACATGCACATACCTAAACACACTTGTACACCCCCACATGCAGACACATACACAGACACATGCACAAATACCATACACACATATGTGGAAAAGCAAAACGCACACGTGCAAAGAAGAGGGAAACTGAGCTGCGATGGGATGGCACCTACGTGTCCTGGAAGGGACGTGGTCTTTGATGGGCAGAAATTAAGGGCACCATTATGTTCTCCCACATAATGAAGGGGAGAAACTGCTTTCTCATCTTGAAATCAGTGACAGCCACTTGGAGGCAGTGTTGTGTAGGGTTTTTCTCCTAACAAACAGCCGCCATCTTTGTTTGAGACCATCAAGTGTGTACCCGTTGCCCAATGAGCCTTCCTCAGAGACATGGGGTGTAGGTGGGGGCCTGGGGATTATGACCTCTCTGGGATGCCTCCAGGCCATTAGTGTGTGATTCTGTCCTAATCACATGCACCCTCACACACATGCCCACATGCCCTCACACACATGCCCACATGCCCTGGGGGCCTTGAATTTGAGGGTGTGTAGGCACAGGGTATGAGACAGAGGAAGGTTAGGGGAAGAGGGGAGTCCATCTATGTGGTCACGGCTAAGCAGTCACCCAGACTGGGGTGTGTGGCACTACCGATTCAGGGAGGCCCTAGCCCAGGCTCCTGGTACAGACATGTCCCAGTAGAGGAACCATACAGGCAGAAGGATGAACAACCAATGGGAAGCGGCCATCTAACCTGCCCCTGCAATGGACACCTAGTAAACAGTCAAATGATTGGTGGCTATCCCCTGAGTGGAGGGATGGCAACACTTGACTGGATCCCGATCCTATATAAGCCCAAACATTTCCTGAATAAAGCTGAGTCTGCAGCCAATTTGTCCTCTGCCTGCTGCTTCTCCCGTGAGGATTCGGCAACAGGGGTGAATTTTGTGGTGATGGAATGGCCTTTGAGACACTCCTGCTCTTTCCTGTCAATAACCACCACCCCTACTCCTATAAGAAACCCCGACTTGCTGGTTTCTCGAGTTAGATCTTTTTGTCATCATCGTCACTGCTACTTTCAGTCTGCTGCCGAACTCCTCTGTGGGAGAGAAAACCAGTTGCATGGCATCTCCTCAGGAAATGTATCTGCGAGCAGATATTCAAACAGCTCGGCTGGCTTGACTACAGACTAGTCTGTTGGATTGAGTTCTCCAGAGAAGATGATTCTGTACTAGCAGACAGGATACATGGTCATTCACAGAAGCCCTGCGGATGTGCTGCGGGATCTGACTATCACCCACAGACGTCCTTATCGCTTAGCAGTAGCATCAGAATTCAAGGCCTGCTTTGCCCTTCAACACCTGGCTTCATGGAGCCTTACTGACCCCATGGCTGTGTACGGGATCCCTTTGCCACTCTGCCATCCTGGTGGGCCAGCTGAGAGCCACTGCCAGGAGCAGTCACCAAACGAGCAGAAAAATTTCGTTTCCCAACCGAGGTCCATCCACAGTTCCATTACTCATGTCTTATTTGACTTTAAATCACGGAGCTGCATTCTCTCTCATGCCGTCATCCACAAAATTGGTGTGATAAGACCTGGTGTGCTTCTTTACTGGCATGCCACGAAGATTGAGAGCAGCCCTGCAGAAAGATAAGGAAGGGCGAATGCCCCCACCATCATTTGCATGGGCTGCATATTACTCACCCTGGCTTCCGGGCACACCCCCCCTTTGGGCAGCTGGCTTCCTCCACCCCGTATCACAGCCCTGGCTGACAGATGCCAGGATGTGTTCACACGAGGCCTTCACTGGAGCAGCATGACCCAGCTCCACATGCAAAGACCCCGAGTGCTCCCAGCACTCAGCCAGACCAGCTGGGAAGCAGAAGTCAATGAGGCAGGACTGTTTCTCATGGCCTGCTCTAATCCAATGCGCTCCCACCAGGGTCCTGTGCCCCCATCCCCTGCTAGCCTGTCCCCTTCCTTTTCAGATAGCAGGGTGCCTGGCCTCTAAGGGCCCTTCCCCAGGAGTACCCAGTCATGAGATGCCAACCACAGTAGTTTCTCCAGCTGGCCTATCATGCCTGCTTCACCTCCTAGTATCTATGCCTCCCAGACTATCTATGTCCCAAAAGGGCACCAGTGCCCTGGAGAGGGACAATGTTTCATGGCTCCAAGTGACCTCTAGGCACAGTTCTACCTTCCTACAGCTCCTTCTTCAAGGAATGCTTCCCTCTTTCTGCCCAAAGTGCCTGGGCCATGATCAGATGCCCCTCTAAGATTGAGACTTCTCAGAATACAAGTGCAGACTGAGTCCCAGTGACCTTGGATCTCCCTGGACATGCAGGGGCCAGGCAGCATGGTCAGAAGTGATACTTAAGGACGCTACCTCTGTCTGGGGACAACTGAAATGACAAGATTCTCCTCTTGGCTTTTTTTTCCAGCAAGATTTCCTCAGCTGGGGTCAAAGCACACATGCATTAGGAGTTTGGTGCTTCCGAGGCCAGCTTTCGGCAATGATGCCAAGGCTGATTAGGTAGGGAAGGGATGAAGACCTGGGGGAGGGAAGTTTGACATCGATGTTGCAGACCTGCAGCAGCAGAGAGAAATCACTTACATTTGACTGTGAAACGAACTGGACATGAGATGCACAGTTCCCATGCCTCCCTAACCACCCAGCCACATTTGGGTTTCCTGACGACATTGCAACTAGAAGGGAGAAGGGACAGGACTGAGCTGCTCAGAAAAGGCAGTGCAAGGTGCAGTAAGTTCACCCAGGGTTGAAAATCTGTCATGCAATAAAAAGGGGGAGCTAAAAAGAAAGCTCCCAAAGAGATGGTGAAGGGCTGACCCAAACTAATACCTATCTGTGTATAGTTAACAAGTGAGCAAGAGAAGCAGAAAAAAAGCAATATCAATGATCCACTGCATTCGCTTTGTGGGGTAGAATGTGTTTTCACACTTATGTCCCCTAGCAGTAATTCCAAGAGGGTGGCAGGGTAATCTTTGAGATAGCCCATTAACTCAATCCCATTGAGGACAGTTCCAAAGTCACACAGTCACAGAAAATCTAGGCACTGGGGAGATGCACAGGGGTTAAAGCCTTGGCCTCTCAAGCAAAAGAACCTAAGTTTGGATCCCCAGATCCCTCATAAAAATGCCAGGTGGATATAGTGGTGACCTGAAATTCCAACCCTGGAAGGCAGGTTGACCCAGCAACACAAGTTTCCCCAGCTTCTTCCTAAGTAAACTATTATTCATTCATTCAAACATTTATTTATTTATTCATTCAAGAAATATTTATTCACATAGTGTATATTCACAGCTTATAGTGGCCAATCACTATGGTAAGCTGTATATCTTCAAAGACAAAATAACCCTCAAGACATCAGAGTTAGTATAAACAACCACCAAATGCTAAGGGAGACACACGGGCAAAAAGCATCGGATTTCCCAGGGCATGTTAGTGTATGGATAAAAAAGCGCTTCTTGCTTTTGATGGTCAGCGTGCCAAACAAAACACAGGCACAAATTTCAGAGCCCAGAAAGGAAAAGGTATGATTCAACTACCACATTCTGGGCTTGGCAAACTCGGAATTTATTGCTCATTAAAAGTGTATTTTAATTACACCACTTTTAATTAAAGTATTATGTGGAGTTGGCGAAAAGCAATTATGTGCAACTGACTTAAGATGTATAATAGGCTAATATTTGTAAAGAAATGCATTATTGTCACTAGACCTGCTCCCATAGAATGAAGTAGCATTTTATTGCAAATGAAAAATTGGTACATAGCATATTAAACTCTTGCCATTAAAGTTAAACACTGCATTGCCAACTCGAATGGAACCATGTCAGTCAAAGAGCACCCCTCCCTGGGGTGGCTCTCACACACACACACACACACACACACACACACACACACACACGCACGCACAACTGCGCACATGCGCAGCAACACTTTCCCATGAATGTGCATGCACACACATATACACAAATACACACATACACACACTAATGAATGAATTGAATGCTAAGGGGCAGCCATGTGACAAGGTTCTAAAACCCACTATGAGTCATAATTTCTTGCCACCAAATGCAGGTTTGCAGCCCACATGTGGATGGATTTTAATCTGCTGTGATCACCAACGCAGTCTCCATCCTGGATGAGAAGGGTTCCTCGCACTTCCTCTCCCCCCACCCCCCACTAATCTCATTTCTCCTAACCTAGGCTCCTAACAGTTTGCTCTTCTAGATTGGCATAGCGAGACAGTATCGAATGTGAAGTCTTTTGTGTCTGGCTGCCTTCATTCAACCTAATGCCTCCCAGATTCTCAATGTGATATTTAATAATAATAATAATTAGCAGATTTGGAGTGCCGGGCAGTGTTTCAAGCGCTCCATTTATAATGATGCCTTTAATCCTCACAGCACTGCCCTGAGTGGGGATGGTGATTATCCTTCGTCACTGGGGAGTAGAAAGGTCCATTCGGGTGGTGCAGGGACCTTAGGATTTCACAGTTCACACCTGCCTGTCTGGGGACTGTGATGGCCTCACAGGGTGGTGTCTGGAGTGAGGAAGCACCAGCCACGCCCAGAGCCAGAGGAGGAATCTCTTTGATGCGCGTGCTCAAGTAGCCATGTAGGCGGATCAGCTGCAAGCAAGGAACAGACAGGAACAAAAAGGAGGCCCCTATGGAGACTCTGTGGGCATTTTATTCTATATACGATAGAAACTTTTTGTTAAGAAGGTCTCCCTTTTGGAAAACTTAATTGTGATAGAATTTATATAGCATACAATTGAATATTCCAGCCATTTTTATTTGTGCGGCTCAGCGGCGTCAACCACATTCACATTCATATTGTTCGCTACCCGCCTCCACAATCTTTACCTTAGGCAACTAGAGTCTCTACTTGTTAAAACTCTACCCACCCCCAATCCTGTTCTCAGTGCCTGGAATCACCCCAATCCTGTTCTTGTCTCCACAAACCTGACAACACTTTGGAATGACAACAGACTCCTGTGCAGTGAGAGGAAGCAATAGGGGGTGACCCATGCTATCATCTACTGTATGTGTGTGTGCATGTGTGTGAGCCCTTTAAAAGTGCCACCACCCCTGCTTGGCATTCTGTGGTCTTTCTCTGGTGGGTCCCTCAGCATTCATTCCCACTTGGAAGGACTAACTGGTATCTTGATTCTATGCTAGAATATGGCCTTTGCATTGGTGGCACTTCCAACGTTTCATTTTCCTCAGTGTACTTAGGCACCAGAATGGAGCTTGGTACTAAGTAGGAACATAGTAAATGTAGGCAGATAGAATGGAGTGAGGAAAGGAGGTAAAGAGAAAGAGAGGGAGGGAAAAGAGGAAGGAAAAAGAGAGGAGTCCTTGGTCTTCCTTATCAGCACTGTGGAATGGAAATACCAAGCAGCATCTTGGCCCTATCTGACACACATCCTGACTTTTGATAAAGGGGCTGAAGTTTCCTGACCACAGCCAGGGGTCCAGGGGCCGCTGGTCTAGAACCCTGTCTCCTAGTCTGCTACACCGCACCCTATAACCTCAAGTCACCCACACAGATAGGTTCTATAAGCAGTCACACAATGCCTATAAAAATAATATAAAATTTTTAAAACCACATTATTTTGCAAGCTCCATTAACTATAAAAACATTATTATAACCAATTCTTCTCCATCCAAGCATGAAGTGGCAGCTTCCGGTGCAAGTGCTAATTTAAATAGATCTTCCTCTGTACCACTGACAGGAAGTAGCAATAAGTTAATGGACGCCCGGATGTTTAAGCGTGGACGATTACGAGCTGAGCTGTTTGCAAGTCACCTGGGACACTGTTTATTGCCTATGTTTCACAGTCCAGATCGCTAGTGGCAAGTCGTCTATTGCAAGACTGACTGGAGGTTTGAAATATGTTAACTACAAACTTCTCTCTAGGAAAGCACGTGCACAGATGTTGGTGCATATGTATTCCTGTCAGCTAGACCATGGGAGGAAATTTGAGCGCAAAACAAAACAAAACAAAACAAAACTGCAATTAGGCCCAAAGAATGTCATGGAACACATAACGGGTTTGGGCATTCTAACCTGATAAAGTCCATTATAGACTACCTCTTGGAGACTAAGAGAAATGCTTCCTAGTATCAGAAATTCACATCTCCAAGCCTGAGAAATGGAAAGGAGGAAAGAAAATAGATCTAAGCCAAAATAACTGTGCTTCATTCATAAGACAAAGCTAAACTCTGCTTTGAGATACAAAATCGGCAAATGAACTGTTTGGATCCAGCAAATCAGAGAAATAAACATGCATTTCTTTCTCCATCTTTCAGATACATAAAACCCATAATTACCTATTCAAATCACTCAATATAACTTACTCTCGGCTCTTTCAAGACTGCTGAATCCCGCCTTCCGCCATTCTCTAGGTACTGGAATAATTTACTTTTAGAAAACACACACGCATAGGTACACTCGCAAGCACATGCCCACATGTATGAACGCACACACTCACACCAGCATGCGTATACTTATACAAATGCATACCCACATACACACACGCAAGCATGCTTGCACACACACAAAGCATATAGTCAACCTCTGTGGCTTGCAAGAGAGTACCAGCTGACAAGATGGAGCTGTTTGGCCTAATTCTACTGCTTTGTACATTTTGTAGGTCTAAAGAGCTGGAAACACATGGATAGGCCAAATTTAACCTACAGCCTCTGCTAGCCTCGATTTTGATACATGGAATGGTTTAGTCATTGGCTGTACTTGGTCATGCGATATACATCTCCAAACACATGCCAGACATAACTTGTACAAAAGGAACTGTAGATACTATTACTACCTCTTCAGCACAATCTCTCTCACACATGCATGTACACACACTCTCACACACATACATGTACACACACTCATACACACACATACATACTCTCTCATACACACTCACACACATACACACGCATATTCTGACACACATACATATACACACAAATATACACACTCTTTTTGACATGTAAATGCACACATACTCTGGCATACACAGGTACACACACTGACACATATGCACACACACACTCTCTCTCTCTCTCAAACACACACACACACACACACACACACTTGCTGCCCTCAGGAAATAACAGCTCCATGCTGTGAGCTGACCAGATCCACTTCTGAAGAACTCATCTCCCACTTTCTCAAAGGAAATCTCATCGATTCTCCTTTCAAAATCTATCAATGACCGACACTTCTCCCCACCTCGACGCAAATCCACGTTAACCTGCATTACTTTCCAATTGAAAGCCGGTCTTCTAAACACAAGGAAAACCTCCCTAGAGCAGTGTGTGGAAGGAATGACAGAAAGGACCAGGCAAACCTTAGCAGAGTCTTAGACCCTGCACACTCGGGCTCCAGATCCCCGCTGCCCTCAGCCAGCCCCATGCCCTGGGGTGAGGTGGTGGCTCTCAACTTTGGATCTAATAGTCCTAAGTGGAGTTAATCATAAGTGCCTCTGAAGGCAATTCCGAGGATTACGGAAGATATGCTTCAAGTAGGCACTCAATAAATAATAGCTACTCGCATTATTAATAGACTAGTTAACTCATTTTTTCAAGGTGGGGAACATTAGAGCTACCGTTTGTCTTTGAGAGAAGGGAAAAAAATGTACTTGTAAGCCTAAAGGTCACCTTTCACAGGGTATGAGATAATGTTTAAAAAAAAATTAGGAGGGAGGTTGGCAAGATGGCACTGTGGGTAAGAAGGCTTGCTGGGTGGGCACGGGGTCCTGAATTTGAATTCCTAGGCATGGCCACATATGCCTGTTTGCCCAGCACTAAGGGCTGTAGACAGGTGGATTCTGGGAGTCAGCCAAGCCCAAACACCAAGTGTCAGGTTCAGCGAGAATCTCTGTCTCGAGAGAACAAGGCGGAGAGTGGCAGAGCAGGATGCCTGACATCCTCTGCCCTCCCAGAGAAAAGGGGCCTCGGAAAAACAAGCTCCCATTAAAGGAACTACAAGCAGGGGCAGCCTGACCTGTGCTCAGTGGGCGTGGTGCACCCAGAACCCGAGATCCCACGTGTGAGAAGTGGTTGGTGGTACAGAGCCGACCCAATAACCTCTGACCTTTGTCTACACCATCTGCCCTTCTAAAGGCAATCAAGACGCAGAACTATCTTAGAAGCACAGAGCACCATATCTCTGAACAGTGTGTAAACTCAGGGGGAGGGGGGACCTTATTGATGGATGATCACTTGCCCAGGGGGATTTAAAAAACATGGGCTACATCCTAAAGCTCAGGGAATATTGCGGAAGAGGGGGTGGTAAGATTGTAAGAGTCTAAAGATGGGGAGGAGCAACAATACCCAAGATACTACACCCAAGTTAGGGCGCAGTAGGCATAAATGGACTTTGCATGACTTGCACAATGACTGGTATGTCATTGACCCCCAAAGTCTAGTATGGATCACAGGCACTAGGATCCTTAGAGGCAAGGGATTAACAGTCACAATAGTGTTCCTATATATACTAAAGGGGAACACAAGAAAGGGCTCTGGGCAATGCCACTGAGTCCTTACACCTCATTAGAGTAGAGGATGCAGAGGGAAGTTTGACATTCACACTAAAGGATGCTCCAGGGATTGGGGGGGGGGAGAAGGGGCACTGGAAGAAAGGGAAGCAGGGGGGTGAAAGGAACAGGAAAAATGGGGGAGGGTGCAAGGGGGACTGGGGAGGGGTGGAGAGAGGGAGAGGACCGGAGTACCTATTAAATTTGTATGATTGGAAAAAAAAAACAAACATCAGTTGTTCAAAAAAAATAATATAAAGAAAAAAAAAGCATGGGATAATGGTGAGGTAAAGAATATGAAACCAAGGGCCTTTTGGAAGCATGAATCGCCTCATGCCATCTCTTTAAGGAAAGGTGTATCATCTCATTATTTTACAGAAAATAAAGATTTATAAAGAGTCCCAGACTACTGTATGATGGGACACTATGTTAAAACTCTGATAGCTTTGTCCTTTTAGTAGCTTGTTAGGGATTAAATAGTCTTTAGTGTGGATCCACAAGTTCAAAGAAAAAAAAAAAGCCTATGAAATGAAGTTGTCTTACTGTAAAAATTAAGAGTCATTTCCCCGGATATGGGTCTGTATTTCTGGAATAAATGTTGTCTTGTGAACACAGCTAGGCTCGGGGCCAAGTCATGAGCCCATGCATCTTTCCTGGTGACCTCGTTAAGCAATCCTGCCACCATGAATCTGCCTTTCATAGTAAGGGTTCCTACGTCTAAGAGGAGGCCCCACCGGAGCCCACCTCCCCAACCAGCTAATCCCACCGACACCCGCCCTCCTGCACTCCACACTGGAACGTCCCAGAACATTACCTGGAACTGCATCTCAACTGCCTTTTGTCCAGCACAACAGCCTCCCCTGGCAATGAGATATCGATCCTTCACATTTGTCTTACCAACCCAAGAGGCATCTTTTATGACTGCGATCAATACAAAGGTGGATGTCTAGGGACCTTCTAATGAAATTAAGAACAATGGCAGGCATGCAATTTTTTAAAAAAGTATAATTGGTATTTTTATCAGTATTCTGAAATACAGATTTTATATTATATATAGACTATATATAAGTGTATATTTTTCCTGTTTCTGACCATCAAAATAAATGCAGTTGGTAAATAAACTTACTAGTATCTAGGCTTAAACGGGATTCACATGTCAGCTTAGGGCAGAAGGTCCTTCCATGGTGAGGTAAAAATGGATGGAGGTTTGGGGGCTGGAGAGGTGGCTCAGGGGTTAAGCCTCTGCCTTGCAGGCAGAAAGTCCTGAGTTTGGATCCCAGACCCCACATATAGATGCCAGGCGGAAGCTGGGGCGGCCTGCGTTTCTGGTCCTGGTAGGGCGGAGCCTGTGAATCCCGGGGCAGAGTAAACAAGGAGGAGGTGGAGGCGTCCATGGTGGTTCGCGAATTCATCTGTGGTTCTACACAAACACACACACACACACACACACACACACACACACACATACACGCACAATTGAATAAAAAAAAAAAAGTGGATAGAGGTGTGTACCCCATGGTGAACTTTCATGACATTAGCCCAAACCCACTCAGAAGCCATCATACACAAAACCTTCTCATGCAAAGCCTTTCAGAAAACAAACAAACAAAAATAAAAACATTTTCTGGGAATTTTTGAACAAATGTGACTACTTTGCAGCATAAATATTAGTCATAAGCATTTTGTGATTCTTTCAAAATTTAAATCCTTGAAACCTTTATTTGTGAAATGTTATCTTTAGATTAGACTGTAAGATGTCTGATTAAGAAATTGAGAGCAGGGGCTGGAGAGGTGGCTCAGGGGTTAAGCCTCTGCCTTGCAGGTGGAAGGTCCCGAATTTGGATCCTAGACCCCACGTATAGACGCCGGGAGGAAGCGGGGGCGGCCTGCGTTTCTGGTTCTGGTAGGGCGGAGCCTGTGAATCCCAGGGCAGAGTAAACAAGCAGGAGGTGGAGGTGTCCATGGTGGTTCTCGTATTCGCCCGTGGTTCTGCGCACACACACACACACACACACACACACACACACACACACACACACACACGCACGCGCACACACACACACACGTACAATTGAATAAATAAAAAAAAAAACCTAAGAGCTGAAAGGTAGCTTAATGGGTAAAGTGTTGGCCGTGCAAGTGTGCAGATCTAAGTTTGGATCCATAAAATGTACATAAAAATGGATGTGAGAAGAGATCTATAATCCTAGTGGGAAGTTGGAGACAGGAAGTGTGGAGACAGGAAGTGTGGAGACAGGATATGAAGATGGGATATGAAGATGGGAGTCTCCCCAGAAGTCCACAAGCCCGTTATCCTGATGCATTCAAAGAGGGACAAAAGACCCTGGATTAGATAGGAGGAAAGTTGACCCACATCTGAGGCTGTTCTCAGCTCTACACACGCGCACACACACACACACACACACACACACACACGTGTATACATATACTACATGCATGCACATATGCATGTGCACACATGTACATGCACAGTACATACACATATGAACACACTTATGCATATACATGCACACATGTACACGGACAATCACATATGCACACAAATGCATACACATGTATACACCACACATGTGCACAAGAGACAAAGGCACATATGTGCAGCACACACACACACACATGCACACCACATACACAGACACATGCACACATTCGCACCACCCAAAACACCACATACACATAAGCACTCATATAGACACACAAACACATGTATATGTGTGTGTATATATACGCTTTACAAAAAACTAAATATAAACATCCTTTTTAATTAATATCAAACAGTCTTTTTAAGCACAGCTCCAAAAAAGGAAAACCTACAGGGTACTGGACGAAATCTTGAATGTGGGTTAGGGAAGAACACTTAAGATAATGCTTAACTAATCGCAACGCAACTCTTCTGCAATAGGTCAAGGAACCACTAATTGGACACAAGGAAATAAAACTGTCGAGGTAGGATAAAAGGAGGAAGAGAAATAAGCAGTAATTATCTCTATCTTGTCGAGGAAAGCAGTACCAAGCATGCTCAAGGAAAGAGAGGTGCCCATAGCTGCTTACACACACCCCAGCCCCGGGAACAAGGCAGGACGTGACTCAGGGATGACAGCAGCCGGACACCCTCATAAACACAGGGGATGTGGGCTGCAGCAGCCCTGGCCACTGGCTAGAGTCGCTTACAAGAATAAATCTCAAACCAGCTCATCGTGAAGGCTAGAGGAAGACTCTGTTCTTGGGTGCTCCTGGCCAGGTCGGGTCACTGTAACTGGTTTGTTCACGATGGCACAGAGCGGGAGGTTTCATGAACAGCCCGGAAGCCCTGGGACTTGGAACCACTTACATTCTGCTGCTGGGGATAATCTTGTGACCTTCTCGAAACCAAGTCACTTGAGGCCTGGGGCAGCTGGCAATGGGTAGCAAGTTCAGCACTGCGGCGTGTCCTTCAGATACCGTCTGCCTCTGGTCTGCAGGTTGTGAAACTCCCCATATCTGCAGAGAAAAATGAGACCCTTTAAGAACTACAGAACACTATGGAGGAAGGGCGATGCAGGAGTCCGAGAGGGATTTGACAGGAATGTCAGAAACATTGTTTCTAAGCACAATCTGCTATGAGTGAAGGCCCAGGCACAGCCCTGGGTCACGTCTATCAACGAGGCCTTGGGTCTCTGTCTAACTGCAATAATATAGTAGGATGCTCACAGATGTTTGTGAGATTGAAGCTTCTGGAAGCCATCACAAAACTGCCTGCCTGGCAAAGCAGTTTTCATGAGAGATGCAGTAAAATCATTCAGAGCATCTCCCAGATATCAAGTTTTCAAGTTACCCTGTCCAGGAATCTCCTGGGTACCAAGTCTTTCAAGCTAGACCTGTCTGGGCATCTCCTGGGTACAAAGTATTGAAGTCTGGGTATAGCACAGGTACCAAGTTAGCCCTGTCCAGCACAGACTTCTCTTCCCCTCTTTCTAAGATGACTGCCTAACAGATCTTTGGGGAACACGTTTTATTTCCAATCACTGCAGAGTTTTGAGAGAGTTCTCTTACCTATTCCATAGTGTTAGCTTAATTTGAGAAAGCTAGTCTTTTGCTGGTTAAAACATCTAAAAAAAATAAAAGAGGTCATAAAAAAAGCACAGACTGAAGATAAGTAAATGTGTAAACAACTCATTTTTAAATTAGTAAGTTGGAATTTTCTGAGCAATTTCCATATTGTGATCAGATACAGCTCAATGTGTATTCACATGGATATACCAACACCACATATTTTAAAATATGTAAGTCAAAAAAGAAATAAATACTTTTAATCATGGAAAAATTCAAATACATAAAAATTGTAAATAATAAACTGAGTTACTTCACTGTTTCGACAATGGCAAAAAAAGAGAGAATTTTCCATAGAGCCTAATATCTATCTATACCTTTATCATTCAAAAATGATTAAAACTAAAGAAATGAAATATATTAGGAACATGATTTATTTTATATATCTATATATGGTTCAACCATATAAACATATATAATATATTTCAGATAGCACAATAAATCCCAGGGTCCTAAATTACTCAAATAGAGTTTGGGGATTGCTCTGCAGTCTGTTTATTGCATTTTTAATTCTCTTAAATAAAAATTCTGGATTATGGGGACTGAAGAGCTGGCTCAAGGATTTAAGCCTTTTCCTCACAAGCAAAAGAACTTGAGTTCATTTCCTCAGATCCCACGTAAAAATGTCTGGTAGATATGGCGGGGGCCTGTAATTCCAATCCTGGAAGGCAGAGTCCTGGAAAACCCCAGAGCGAAACAATGTGGAGGTAGAGTAATCCAGATGATTCCAGATGTTGCTCTTGGCCCTTCCTAGGGCCACACACACACACCCAACTGCCCTTTTGTAAACATGCCCGAGTACACATGTACATCCACCCACACACCAAACACATACATATTAAAAATAAAAAAGTACTTCTCTATTACTTTGTAGAACGATTTAGCTGTGTGACTTCAATACCATCATGAGACAAGACTGATGATTGCCGAGTGGTCGCAGAATCACTATTCACAAACAGTACCTGGACCACACTGGAGCTTTAGTCCTTGTGGGAGAATAGAAAGATAGCAGGATCTACAGGTCCCCACTGGGGCCAAAATAATAAGCACAGAGCTCTTGTCATCACCAAATGGAACAGCTTAGCCATGGAGCTCCACAATGTTGCTCAATGTCCAGGACATATGGCAGTTGAAATTTTCATTACATGGCTGGGGTTCGAGGTAGAGCAACTGCTTAGCATGCATGGAGCCCTGGGTTCAATGCCCAGTGCTGTCAAAAAAAAAAAAAAAGGCAGAAAACCAAAATGATTATTTTGGGCCAGTGGGATGGCTCAATAGGTTCAAGGAGATTGTGCATAATCTGGCAACCTGAGATTTATTCCTAAAGCTCATATGGTTGAAGGAGAGAACAGACTTCAGAAAGCATGACTCTCTCTCTCTCTCTCTTTCCTCTTTCTTTCAAAATAAATACAAAATTTAAAAAATTCCTATACAATTTCAGGACATTTTCTTGCTTTAACCGACACAAATATAATAAAGCAGACTGTCTAGACAGAGTCTACCCTTTATAGAATTCAGATTTCGGGAAAAGACTCCAGGCACTAGCCAAGTCACCTGCCCTCTTCCCCAAAGAAGTTTACATTAAAATGCAACCTTCATGAGTTTTGATGGCTCCTTTGGTTACTTTTCAAAGTTTCATTCTCCAGAATGGATCTGCTCAGTAAAGAAGAAGTTGCTACAATATTCACAACACCTGTGACATGGGCCATCGGGGCACTGTGGTACAGCAGAGAACAGATTTCTTTTTTTAAACAGATCATCAGAAAGAACAAGAAAGAGTCGATGAATGTTGGCCGATGTGACTTAACTTTTGATTTAAAAATATTTCAAGAGACCAAGCTCAGTCAGTAAAAGCACTTTCTTTGAAACCATGAGCACATGAGACATGTCAGGCATGTGGGTGGTACTCTTGCAATCCTTGTGCTGGGGAGACAGAGATGGGTGAATATTTGGGGCTTGCTGGCCTGGGGAGTTTCAGGTCTCTGCAGGGGGTAGATGGCCTTGGAACTGGTACTCAAGATGGTCCTCTGACCACCACGCACAAGTGCACCTTTGCATGAAAAACATACATGTACAGTCACCCCCCCCCACATATACACACATAGTGGATGCCAATATGATCAAGGGTATTCATAAAGATCCACCTTCCCCAGAGGCTGGGAAAACCCACAGTCTCTTCAGGGAGAGAAGGCTGCACCTGCCTCCCTCATCTTCCCCTGGACCACCATAGTAGCTGCTTACACATCTCTTAGTAGGTTTGATTGGATGGTTTTAGTTTTGTGTGTGCGTGTGTGTGTGTGTGTGTGTGTGTGTGTGTGTGTGTGTGTGTGTGTATGTGTTCATGTGTGTGTACAAGAGGGCATTCAGTGCCTTATGTGTGTCTGTGGAGGCTCAAGGGTGACATCAGGATCATCTTGGATTGCTCTACCTTATTACTTTGGTCAGGGGTTTCCCAGGTTTTCCTTCTTCTTGGGTCAGAATTACAAGGTGGATGCCATATCTGTCTGGCATTTTTTAAGTGGGATTTGGGGATCTGAAGTCAGGTCCTTTTGCTTGCAAGGCAAAGACTTTAACCACTGAGCCATTTCCAGTCCCAACTCCTTCCAATTTTAACCATCATACAATTTCAATTTTTGAGACAAGCTCTCATGTAATCCAGGCTAACCTGTAACTAACTATGTAGCTAAGGATGACCTTGAACTCCTGCTTTTCCTGCCTCCATCTTCCTAAGTGCTGGGTGGCAGGTGTATGCTACCACACCTGGTCTATGAACTATTTCTTGCCTGCTCAGCAAACACTCTCCCAACTGAGCCACATCCTCAGTCCCCCCAAAAACAAGCTACCAATTTCCATGACAGTCAAGCACGATTCCTCCAGTAGCTGTTTTCAGTTGCCTGGGACTACATCCCCACACACTTACATGCCACTTGGACTTGAGATTGTCTCTGCAAAAGCGCCCCCATCCGGTTTCGCACTACACAGCGGTAAAACCCAGCATCCATCTTCTGCAAAGACGGGATGATATACCTGCAAAAGGCCAAGAAGGAGTGTCAGCGCTCAAGTCAGCCTCTCTGCTGTCAGTCGCTCAACTCACCTGTTCCTCTGAGACCCACACATCCCTTTGTGATCAGGAAAACAGTGAGCTGCTTATTATTATTACTGCTACAGTGTTTCATATATAAATATGGAGAATTTGTGATTTTTCACCCCTTATTTCCATCCCCCTCCTTTTCCATTACAACTCTTCTTTTCCCCTGCCAGACTCCTGCCTCTTTACATGTGACCCAGTGCTGGGGCACGGGATGATGACAAAGGGGGACAGCTGGTGTCCACAGCTTCAGTTCAGTGAGAGGTGCTGTCTCAAGGGAATTATGTGAAGAGTGGTGGGCAGGAAACCTGACGTCCTCCTCTGGCCTCTGCAAGTGTGCACACACTCAGACAACACATGCACACACTAGGCACACTCATCCATATACATACACTGCGCACACATACACAGAATAAATTAAATTGGAGATACAATTTGGTAGCAGATTATTCATTTAACATGTGAAAGTTTCTGAGTTTGATCCCGAGAGAGAGAGAGAATAAAACATGTATATACTATGTTAGAATAAAATGCATCATGAACCATCTTTGAATGTAGAAATAAACAACAACAAAAAAAAAGCATGACTTGTGGCTGAGATTCTTTTCAAGTCAAGAAGGGAACTATCTTGAAGGAGGAAGAGCCCAGGCTCTTTCTGAAATAAGCAATTACCACCACTGTCAATATATAGACACACACACACACACACACACATGCAGCATATACACAACATACACATACAGCACACACACCACACATACACACATGCATGTAACACATATATTCCCTCACTCCCCCACACACAGTGCCACTCTCCTCTAAAAATGATTTTAACCCTGCATCTTCCTAGCAATTATAATCAGAACTGCTTCAGAGCAATTATAATCTTCCTCTCCCTCTGTCTCTCTCTCTCTCTCCCTCTCCCCTTCCCCCTCTTCTCCCTCCCCCACCTCTCCCCCTCTTCTCTATTTCTGGGATCAAACTCAGAACCTTTCACATGCTAAATAAATAATATGCCACCAAGTTGTATTCCCAACCAGTACATCTAATTGTAGTTTACTGTGTGTGTGTGTATGTGTGCAGTGTATGTATATATATATGAGTATGTGTGGGCTATGTGTGTGGTGTCTAAGTGTGTGCACTCATTACAAGAAACTTAAAAAGACTCAGTGTGGCAATTAGTCATAGATTTCAATGTGACAATTGAAGTCTGAACCTTTGGGCACATCAGTGAAGAATTAGGAGTTGTGGCGAGCCCTAGGCAAGCCTGTGGGACATGGGCTGGTGTGGGAAGATCCAGCCCATGATGGGTAGGACCCTGGGGAGGTGTATGAGCTGGCGAGAGCCAGTTCAGTACTCCACAGACAGGAACCTGGAAAGTAAGAAACTATGCATCTTCTCAGCTTCTGAGCTCCTTGATGCCCCAGGCTGTTTTGATCCCGAACTCATTCAGCATCAGCAAGATGAGACTCACACTTACACTCAGGTGGAGGGCAAAAATGCATGTTTTATTTGATTGGTTCCCAAGCAGATCTGGGATAATTTATATTCAACTAACTGCTCATCTTTTTATTCAAGTATATCCAATTAGTCCTTCTGGAAAAGGAACCGAGAGGAGTATTCTAAGTGAATCAAACATTTCAACAATGTGGTTAATACAATAGTAAGCAAATATTAATCAAAGTGAGTTTTCCCTCTGATAACCTTCTGGTGGCCCTACGGCAAGACTTATGAAATCTTTTATGATAAGAAAAAATATTGCTGAGTATTAATCTTAAAAATTACATTCTGTTATAAGGAACAGTTTTGCCTGAAACAAAATTAATTAGTGAAGACAATCAGAATAATAGCAGACCCTGAAAAAAGGGCTACTGATTCAGGTTGCAAACAGAAGCCAGGAGGACATTACACATACTGATTACAATAAAGACGGCTTTGAGATTAATCCAAAGTAAGATCAACAAAAGTTTTTGGGGAAGAGTTAGAACAGGGCACTGGAGACATGGAAATGACTGGGGCAATTTCATCCTTGCAACATAGACAAGCTTAGATAAATATGACTTGTTTGTACTGTTTTTTTTTTTCCTGTTTGAAGTATCCTAAACAGATCTAAAATTCTTATGTTGCTATCTTCCCTGTGGATGAGCCAAGGCAGTACTGCTTCCGAACCGCCAGAAGAAACAGACACAGAAATGAGTATAGGCTGTTGTGCCGTGCGCCATCTCTTAGGATAATGTCTCACCAGGGGAGGAAAATATTCAAAAATGTTGCTGAGTCCCCTACCTAGTACCAGAATCCTGCGCAAAGCATATTCACCTAACAGATGGGGAGATTTCCTGTAAGTCTATAGTTTATAAACATGCATTTTTAAGCGAAGAAACCATAACACCATATGCTGCCAAGATGGAGAAAATACGGGCTCCTGCTTCGATCAGCACTGCGGGAAGGTTTGTATTCACACGGAGGTGGAATTTCACCACAGCATTCCGTGATTAGAAATAACATATGGGGGCTGGGGAGATGGCTGGGGGTGAAAGATTTTGCCTGGAAAGAAAAAGGACCTGAGTTTGGATCCCCAGATCTCATGTAAAAATGCTGTGTGAATATGGCGGCAGTCTATTAATTCCAGCCCTGAAGGTGGAGCCTGGGAAACCCCAGAGCAAAGCAATGAGGAGGTAGAACAATCCAAGATGATTCCTAATGTCATCCTTGGACATCTGCAGGTACTCATGCTCAAGTGACCTCTTAAACATACAGAGAGAGAAAGAGAGAGAGAGAGAGACAGAGAGACAGAAGAGAGAGAGAGAGAGAGAGAGAGAGAGAGAGAGAATGAACCAACAAACAAAAACGTGAGAGCAAGTCAAAGAAAACCAAACACAAACTGCGCCTGGGGCCAGGGGAGAAAAAGATCCTGTCTGCTGAAGACAGTGGCTGGGAAGAACCTCCCAAGGATTTCTCCAAAAAGCATATGAGGGATGGAGACATGGCTCTGTGAGTAAAGACTGCAGGGCAAGGGTGAGACCTGAGTTTGAATCCCAGGAACACATGCAGAGCCATCCATGGCAGTGCAGGCATAGGATCCCAGTGCCCCAACAGTGAGATGGCAGGAGATAGGGAACTCCCTCGAAGCTCACGGCACAGCACAGAAGTCAAAGCAAGAAACTTGGACTCAAACAGGAGGAAAGACAAGAACTGCCCTCTGAGGTTATCTTCTAAGGTCCCCACGCGCACTGTGACACATGCACAGAGGTAAGCACACTACAGACACACGCAAACATCATTCACACATTACACACACATGTACATCACATACACATGCATATCACACTCATCTCACACTTACACCCGCGCATCATTTCCACATATCACACATATACAACATTCACACACATCACACACCACATTCACAGAGGTAAGCACATCATACACACATGCATACATCACTCACACATTACACACATACATCACACACATGCACATCATTTACACACATCACATATGTACAACATTCACACACATCACACACACATACATATCATTCTCACATATCACACACATGCACATCATTCACACGTATCACACTACACACATCACACACACATGCAGATAGTTCACACATTGTTCACATACATTACACGCACACATTCACACATTTCACATACATATATCAAACACACACATATCGTTCACATATATCACATACACATGGAAATCATTCACACATATTACATGCACACTACTCCCACACATATATCATTCACACACATCATTCACACACATCACACACATGCACATCATTCACATACATGTGTATTATTCACACACATACATCACAGACATTCACATCATCAGCATACATTACATGCACACATCATTCACACATATCACATACATAGAGACATCATTCAACACATCAAACACACACACATCATTCAAATATATCACATATACATGGATATCATTCACACACATTACATGCATAATCCTCCCACATATCACACATACGTCATTCACACACATCATTCACACACATGCACATCATTCACACACATATCACATACATTCACATCATTCACATACATCACATGCACACATCAGTCACACATATCACATAGATATCATTCATATACATCATTCACATATTTCACACACGTACATCACACACTTGCACATCATTCACACACACACACATACACTCACACTGCAGGTGCATTTAAGCCCAGGAATAGCCTGAATAGCTAGAAGTGGACATCTGACCATTTCCTCTGCCTAGAAACTGAGTCACCACCTTAGGTTTAGACACTTTGAATCATGTCTCAAAGCCAAAAAGGCCACACCCCCTGACTTCAGACCCTCTAGGGCACCAGGCATATTATGTTCACTCACACGCTGCTAGTGTGGGATGGCAAAGCTTAGGATGAAGCCATCTGACTGCTGTGCTGCTGAAACACAGTGGGGGCTTGGGGTGCACAAGATGGTGCTCCATAACTGTGTCCCCTTCACATGTGGGGAGCTGGAGGGATGTGGCATGACAGTGGTAAGGATGGAAACCTGGTGGGAGAATTTCAGCGGGACATAGAGGTGGAGGGACTGTCACAGTTAAGCACAGGTGTCAACTTGACTCTTGAGGGTTTGAGCTCTGGGCACAGTTGTACAGAGTTGACGGTTGAGTTAAGCCCAGAGCTACACCTGAAGGAGATTGTCTAGCTGCTGGGGAAGACCCAGCCCATGGTGGGTGGGATAGGCGCTGGATAAATCACAGAGAGCTGGTTGAGAGAGTTGGCATCCTTCTGTTCACTTGGCCAGACAAGCTGGACTGGCAAGTAAGGATTGTCCATGTCTCAGCCATTATGTGGTGATGGTGTGGCCAGTTCCCTCGGCCCTGGTGTTGGTGCTGTGCTCTCCCGTCAAGCTGGACTGAGAATTGTAACCAGACTGTTATAAGAAAGTAAATTCCTTGTTCCCTTAAGCTGTGTGATGGTCATTTATCAACAACCATGCAGGCAGGGACACAGTTCTAGCAGGACATGATTGTTGTGGGAACACAGTGATGGCAGAACATGGTAGTGGAGGGGACGGAGTCACAGTGGGATATGGCAGTCAGGAGATGTGGTCAAGTGGGACATGGGGATGGAAGGGCACATTCATAGTGGCAGTGGAGGGGAACACTTGTGGTGGGGTGTGGTGGTGGTGGGGACACAGTGGTGGTGGGACCGGGGGGGGGGCATGAAAGGCAAGGTTGGTCTCTGAACAGTGGTGCATGATGGATCCAGTGCTCCCTAGGGTGGCATCTCAGGCAGTGGCATTAAGGGTCAGCCCCTCCCTCATGGGGCTGGCTTTGGGGTGACTGTGGCTGTAGGTGGGAGATCACCTCAACTCTGTTCTGCCACTCTCTAGTGGCCCAGGATTCCAAAGACAACCCACTTTCAGTGTAATCACTCACACCAGACAGTTTATTTCCAAGACCTAACCCCCCTTCAAAATCTACTGCAGAATACAACGAAAACAATCAGGGGAAGAGAGAAAAATAGGTAAACTGTCTAAAATCATTAGTTGATAAAGAATCGCACTCCATAAAAAGACCTGAGATAAATTAATCTGCTATATGGAATCTTACTGAAGAAAAACTAAATTTGTAGACAAATGTGTAATAAAATGCCACTAAGTTTTAGAAGAATTACTTTCAGTGCCATTTCCAAGGACAACAGACACCAGAACTAAGACTATTTATCAAGGTAGTAAAACCATGTCTTCAGAACAAGGGCAAATCTATTTGTGCCTTTATGGTCAGGGATCAGAACTCGATTCATAAAAAAGAATTTTCATATCCACTAAAGTCAAATAGAAGGCTATTCTCTTCCAATGCCAGCATCCATTTCAGGACAGCCGGGTAGGACTCCTTGCGGCTGAGCCTGGCAGCACACCTCTGTAACCCCAGCTCTCAGGAGCTGAGGCCATCCTGAGCTCAAAAATAGTAGTAGTAGTAGTAGTAGTAGTAGTAGTAATAGGGCTGGGGATGTAGCTCAGTTGGTAGATAGTTTGTCCAGGGTTCCAGTCCCAGCACCAGTATGTGTAATGGACGCTCCTGTAATACCAGTTCAGGAGAGCTGCAGGCAGGAGCATCAGAAGTACAAGGTCATCTCAGGTACACAGGGAGTCTGAAGCCAGCTTGGGCAAGTGATGCGAGAAAGAGAAGGATGGAGGGAGGGACGGAGGGAAGGCAGGTTAGGGAAAGCAAGGGGAAGGGAAGCCACATTCAGGCCATTTTGTGAAACTGGATCCCTGGCTAGAAGCACATGAACCCACTAATTCACTTCCACTTAGTTCCTTCGACCCCCCTGAGATCCCAACCCTGAGACACTGAGAGCCATTATCGGCTGCCTCATATTCCTCCTTCCCTCACTGTGGCTCCTACTTCCCTGCCATCCCTTTGCAGCATCTGAAAGCTAGAAAAAAGCAGCAGCATTTTTTTTCCTGGGAGCTCATGCAGAATCCCCTCCCGTGCTTCCTGACACCCTCAAACCCCACCCAGGGGTCCTCTTTAGACTTCCTCCCATTATGCTATCCATGGCAGCTCTCTTCTTACATTCTCTCTGACTCCAAGCTGTCTCTCCTGCTCCGATGCTCTCCTACCTGAAAGATTCACTGTGGCCCCCTTGTCCCCAGACCCTCAGCATCATAAGCCTCACTTCTTAGGTTCCTCCCTTGTGTCCGCTTCTCTTTATAAACAGGGACCTCCATGGCGGCTTTGCGTGTTGTCATGGTGTTGCTCTGTATTCCACCCCACAGCTGCTCCCCGACCCTGGACGATGAAACAGGGAAAGGAAGGAAGGAAACAATGGAGAGAGACAGGGAAGGTAAAGGAAGGGAGGGAGGGAGGGAGGGAGGGAGAGAGAGAGGGAGGGAAGGAGGAGGGAGGGAGGGAGGGAGGGAGAAGGGAGGGAGGGAAGGAGGGAAGGAGGAGGGAGGGAGGGCAGGGAGGGGGAGAGGGAGCGGAGGGGCGGAGAGAGGGGGGCAACTAAGAATGTAGCCCAGTGGTAAAGTGCTTCCCCAGCATCCAGACACACATACACACAGAGAGAGAGAGAGAGAGAGAGAGAGAGAGAGAACTTGCTACAACTATAATTTTCACACTAGTATGATAATACCTATTTCACATGAAACAGCTTTTGTAATAAGCTTTTGTGTCTTGGCCTAAAACCAAACCTCAACATTTAAAAAAATGGGTCAAAATCCACACGAAAAGCCATTTATGCTTCCTGAAATCATCTCATTTTGGGAAGGGTAGACGATGATAATTATGCTTTCAATTTTATTTTTATAAATTTTCTATATTATGCTTTAGAAAACAACAATACATGTGGTATCAGTTTGTAGCTGGCTTTTTCTTCAAGCACAATGACACAAACTCCGGAACTAGAGTCTGACAAGAAATGCAACAGGCACGTGGTTTTGAAGGTGCGTCCAGCAGTCAGGACAGGACATGTGGGATGAGTTGAGGGTCGTGTTCTATCAAAGACATAGCATGGTTAATATGAGACTCAAAGGCACAGACAGCAAACACGGAGCTGTTCACATGGGGTCCTGGATCTGCCACAGTTACCTAATCTGTATCATTTGTTTCAAAACTGAGCTGAAAATAAGGGAAGGACTAGGTGCCTGCAGCCTGAATGGAGACCGTAAAAATGTGCAGCTGCTGTGTCAAGATTTCTAATCTAGAAAACAGAGCTTTGGGAGATCAAGTAGATGTCCATGACCTCTCCCTGGCTCGTCACCATGGATGATGATGCCTAGATTTGATCCATGTTCACCAAAACCACCCAAAGCCCAACAGTTGACATTGACAGGTTGCTAGGACTCTTTGGAGTAGGTCTCAGTTTATAGATTTTTCCCTTACTATAAACAATGTCCTTCCTTCCTATCCTATCTATCTATCTATCTATCTATCTATCTATCTATCTATCTATCTATCTATCTATCATCTATCTATCTATCTGTGTGTGTGTGTATGTGTGTGTGTGTGTGTGTGTGTGTGTGTGTGTGTGTGTGTGTGTCAGAGGACACTATATGTCCCTGTGGAGGAACAGGGCTAACTTTGGAAATCATCCTGTGTTGCTTCTACCTTCTTTCTGCTTTACTCTGGGATTTCCCAGGCTCCACCCACCAGGTCGGAAGTGCACGCTGCCACCGTTTCCACCTGGCGTTTTAACTTGGGACCTAGGACCTGAACTTAGGACCTTCTGCTTTCAAGGCAGAGTCTTAAATCCCTGAGCCATCTCTGCTGCCCAACAATGTTTTTTTTTCACGTGTGTGTGTATGGGGTACGTGCATGCATGTTTGTGTGTATGACTGCATATGAGTGAGTGCACATGTGTATACAGTTACATGTTCACCGATGCACTAGTGTGTGTGCCTGTGGAGTGACATGAGGAACATCCTCCATCACTCTTCCACCTTATTATCGTGAGTCTGGGTCTCTCAACACAGAGTACTCTATTAGGGGTGGTCTGGCTAGCCAGCTTGCTCTGGGGAATCCCAGGCTCCTTCTTCCAGGGCAAGAGTTACAGGTCAGCACACCTGCTTGGCATTTTGATGTGGGTTCTGGGGATCTGAACTCAGGTCCTTTGGCTTGAGAGGTAAAGGCTTTAACTCCTGAGCCATCTCCTCAACCCTAAACAATTTCTTTGGGGCTGTTAATCCTCTGTGTTTCTTTACCTCCGTTCTTTATCTACTCAGGAGTGAAAAGGGTGAAAGTCTCCACTCAGTGTCATTTGGGTATCATATGGGAACTGGCCTGTCAAATCTACCAGCCTGAGGATCGAACACACTCTCACTTCACCAGAAAACCTCTGGGAAAGAACACATCGATTTTTTTTTTTTTTGGATAAAGTTTTCCTTCCATTCCATCTCTGATGACTTAATTCTTGATGACGTGAGATTCTCTGTGGACATAAAAAATGGGAACTATTATAACAAGGCGTAAAGAATGAAGATAAATGTCACTTTCCACACAGTTAAAATGATCCACACGAAGCCATAACGAATAGCGGAGCCCAAGATCCTCAACATCAGAATCCAGGCGGAAGTGGATGGAAACGTACATTCAAAGTGTCTTCTGGCCTCATTTGGAAGTGCTTCTCAGCAATGAATCAAATCAGATGACTCTGCCTTAGCTTTTCCACTTAGAGTCTGCCATGATTCCCAAAGCGGAATCCCCAAGGAAATTAATTATCTAATTCCAAATGGTCTTCAATAAAGACTCGAAGAAGCCAGATGCCAATTCCTGCTTCAGAGTATCTTCAGAAAGGATCCTGTTTGCACTGAAGAGGCAGCGAAGGAGCTACCGGCAGAAAGAGAAACCTAGTAGTACAAAGGAGTATGGGGTCCATGGGGGCGGGAGGCCAAGTCTCATTACTATGATAGATCTGCATCAAAATCATACTACAGGTTAGGGACATGGTTCAGGGGTTAGGGTCTTTGCCTCACAAGCAAAAGGACCTGAGTTTGAATCTCCAGATCCCACATAGTAATGTCTGGTGGATAAAGTGGGGTAGCCTGTAATTCCTTCCCTGAAAGGTGCAGTCTGGGAAACCCCAGAACAAAGCAATAAGGAGGGAGAGCAATCCAGGATGATTCCCCATGTCACACTTGGACACACACACACACACACACATACACACACACACACACACACACACACACACACACTGAAGTATCCTGCTGTACACACTATGGCATATACAAATAAATACATGCAAAAAAATTAAAAATAAACCTTAACACAGCTTCATGCTCTCTAAATCTGGGAGGCCCAATGATATGGCCCTGCAAATTCACCTCCCTAAGCCTGGGGCCTGGGGCTTGGGGCAGTGGCATTGTGTTAAGACAGGTGCCCAACACTTGAGCAGGTGCTAGCACTTGATGGGTCACCGGTTCAATCCCCTGTGCTACCAGAATATTCAAAACCAGCAATTACTTGAACTTTCCAATCCTATTAATCCACTGTTAGAGACCAAAAGTCAAAAGAGCTTGACACTTTAGAAAGGAGAAAAATGCATTTTGTTAGTTTCAGGATTCACAAATCTGCTTTTGTGATACAGGGAAAAAAAATCAGAGTTGGAAGTTTTATATCCCATTGATTGTGTAGCCATTCACATGTTGGGTACTGGGAGTTAATCTAGTTCGACAGTGTGGAACTCTGTGAGTCTATTTTACCTAAAACCAGCAATCCTAGTTCAATTGAGCCAAGTTTGCCTCATAAGCAAAAGGTCCTGAGTTCAAATCCCCAGATCTGAACACACCCATAAAACATAACAGCCAAGCCAATATGGTGCTAACCTGCAATGCCACATGGTGGAAGGACAGAAGTGACTTCTGAAAGATGTCCTCTGACTGCCACCCTTAACCCATGGCATGTGTGTGCCTTCTCCTTCTCCTCCTCTTTCTCTCTCAAATAAATAAAACATTAAAAGAGATTAATATTACCCTACTTATGGATTCAAGATAACTCTGGGGATCTTCTTCGAAGATCCCATAAATGAGATTTCTCGGTCTGTGGTGAAGACCTTCTAGCCGTTGCTGTGTGAACACCAGTAACTATCTCCAATCTGCAGACAGTCATTACTTGACCTTGTGTCTTTCAAATGTGCAGACGAATATTCTGCTCCTGTTCATGGAGGAGTCTTTGGAGGGCTTCCTGGTTCTTGCTTCAGTCTCCCCACCCAACTTGTACTAGTTTCTGTCCTGTGTCTGCTCCAAATGCTCAGGCAAAGAGCTCATTGAAGATCATTTGCTGGGGATCACCACTAGGCTGAGTTCATCTCAGGTGAGGTACATCTGATCCTGTTTCTCTATCTTAGCCCAACCTGCCTGGTTGTCCAGAGGCGGAGACTGAGAGAGGACTCAATCCCAGTTCTTTTGTGTGCTTTATAAATGTTATATGACATTTTTCCTTCTACCCATGACCTGATGTCCTTTTGTACTTTGCCCCCGGTTTGACCTAGGAGGGAGTGTTTAGTTTCTTTCTGGTTCTATAGCAATTTGAAACATTTCATCTTAGGAGGAGATTCATTAAGGGTCAGGGGATCCAGAAACTAACAATATTCAAGAGGGTCCCTTCCCAAGGTGAAGAAAAGCAGTAAACAACTATCCTGTAGGCCAAGCAGTGTGCAAGAGAATCTGAGCAGTACAAGATTCTGGGGAAGACTCTGAGCAGGCCTGCAGTCTGGAGGAGACTCTGAGCAAGCCTGCAGTCTGGGGAAGACTCTGAGCAGCTTGCAGTCTGGAGGAGACTCTGAGCAGGCCTGCAGTCTGGAGGAGACTCTGAGCAGGCCTGCAGTCTGGAGGAGACTCTGAGCAGGCCTGCAGTCTGGGGAAGACTCTGAGCAGGCCTGCAGTCTGGAGGAGACTCTGAGCAGGCCTGCAGTCTGGAGGAGACTCTGAGCAGGCCTGCAGTCTGGAGGAGATTCTGAGCAGGCCTGCAGTCTGGAGGAGACTTTGAGCAGGCCTGCAGTCTGGAGGAGACTCTTCTAGGAGCAAATCATGCAGCAGAAAACTCAAGGGTTGCAGATTCCATGAGTCTACCCAGGCTGGAATGGGCTTTCTGGTGATGTGGCTGCCTTTGAGTTAGCATGTCCCTGCTTCTGCCAGTAACCCTCGCTCCTACTTCTGTAATAACCTCAATAAACTTGCTAGTTTGTCAAGATGGACCTCAGTGTAATGGTTACTTTGCTACTTTGTGGACTTCCTACCTGGGGTGTGTAGACAGCTGGGAAAGCCATCAGCAGTCATGCTGGGGATGAGACTTTCCAGTGTGACTTCTTTGGAGTCACCCCTAGGTCTGTAAGTAGCCCTCATCCTCACTCCTGTAAACATATCAGTTCATCAAGTAGGACCCGGGTGTATTCATTATTTTGGTCTGTCATAGAATTCCTCACTGGGGTGGACAGAAAGCTGTGTGGTGTCTCACAACAGGGTCTATCTAGTTTCCATGGTCTCCAAGCTCACAGTGCAGCACATTCCTATACTGATCTTCCTTCTCTCCCTAAGAGCTCCTGCTCCAACTGGCTGCCTAGATGACCACCTCTTACGAACGACCCAGATCTCATGTGTGGTTTTCACAGGCTCCCCATTATTACAGGTGTAGTTTTCTAAAGCGCTGCGAACACCGGCGTGGCTTGTTGCCTTTCATTCTGTAATGCTTACTTCAACAGAGAGGCTGAAGTAAGCTTCGGTGTGGTTCTTCTCTGTGATCTCTCCTGTGGTAAATTTTAAAATGTTCTTATACTTCATAAAACATTCAGATTATAACTTTTGTTTTCCAGGGTTTGCATTTTCAAATTTATTTTTTTCAATGTTTCTGAAATTTATTCTAATCTTTTGTACAAAATGAGGACCTATTCTGAATTGATTTCTGCACCATTAGTTTAAATGTTTGTGTGATGACATATTTTGATGTATATCATTGTCTGGCTCAAAACTCTCTGAAATATCTTATCTTGTATACTGATTTGTGTATGCATGTGTGTGTGTGTGTTCCTGTATGAGGGTGCACATGTTGTATGTGCATGTGCATGGAGATGTGCAGAGAACAGAGGTTGACCTTGCCTGTCACTCCTTGATAACCATCCATCTTGTCTTTTTTAAGACCTGGGGCTTGCTGAGTAGGGAACGGTGGCTCTCCAGAGAGCTCCAGGATCCTCCTGTCCCAGCTGTCCAGCGGTATACCGCCATGCCTGGCTACTTCATACAACAAGAGCATTAACACTAAGGCCATCCCTCCACCTGCTCAGTTTACCCTACAGTACTAATCTGCTACTTAATTTTTGTCCAATTCAAATGTGTCTCAACAACTTCAAAGGGCAACTAACTCCTCTGCATTATTTGCCAATGTTTAAAATTTTATAAGCATGCTCAAGCCTGGGGAGATGACTAAGGGATTAAAACCATTGCCTTGCAAGCAAAGGACATGAATTCAGATCCCCAGATCCCACATAAAAAAATGCCAAGCAGATAAGGTCCTGAAGTTCCAACCCTAGAAGGAAGAGACGTGGAAACCCAGAGCAAAGCAGTAAGGAGGTAGAGCAAGCCAGGATGATCCCCGATGTCACCCTTGTGCCTCCACAGGCACACATACTCAAGTGACTCTTGTACACACACACACACGCACATGCACACGCACGCACACATGCACGCACATACGCATGCACACACATGCCTGTGCGCATGTGCATGTGATGCAAAAAGTAATTTTTAAAGCTTATTTTATTTTATTCAATTGTGCATGTATGCGTGTGTGCGAGTGTGTATGTATATGTGTGCATGTGTGTGTAGAACCACGGGCGAATTCGGGAACCACCATGGACGCCTCCACCTCCTCATTTACTCTGCCTGGGGATTCACAGGCTCTGCCCTACCAGGACCAGAAATGCAGGCCGCCCCCGCTTCTGCCCGGCGTCTATATGTGGGGTCTAGGATCCGAACTCAGGACCTTCCGCCTGCAAGGCAGAGGCTTAACCCCTGAGCCACCTCTCCAGCCCCCAAAAAGTAATTTTTTATAGACATGCTGTCTGGTATTTTTCTTCCTGGCATAATATGATGCCATTTGGACTTTGTTCTCAGTCTAATCTAAGGAGGAGATTGTGTAGCAATTTGAAATATTCTACCCTGCAGAAAGACACAGAAAGTAAATAGCCTAGGAACTTCTTGAAACTAGCAAGATGCATGGGCCCTCTGCCCAAGGTAAAGAAAAGCAGTAAACAATTGTTGAGGAAAGAGACTTCCAAGACCAGCACAGCATTCTAGAAAAGACTCTTCTAGGAGTAAGTCATGCACAGAGAGTTTCGAGGGTGCACCTTCTGCTACTGGGGTGGGCTTTCTGGTGATGTGCCTTTGAGTTGCCCCTACTCCTGTAAGCAATCTTCACCCAGACTCTTGCAAGTAACATCAGTGAACTCACTGGTTCACCAAGGCAGACTCTGTTGTCACTGTTACTTTGGTGTGCTGTGAATCCTCATCTGCTATGAATAGACTCTTGTGCGGTGTCTGCACAGGAAGAGTGTTGGCATAGTTAGACACAGATGTCAGCTTGATGGTTGAGGGTTTGAGCTCCAGGCACATTTGTAGAGAACTAATAGTTGAGTTAAGCCCAGAGGGAACCTGTAGGAGATTGTCTAGTGGATGGGGAAGACCCTGCCTGTGGTGGGTGGGACTAGTTCCCAGGCAGGTGAATAAAATGAAGGGAACTATTTGAAAAACAGGGCATCCTTGTGTATACTTGGCCAGATAAGCTGATCTGGCAAGTAAGGATCGTCCTTCTCTCAGCTGTTATGTGGAGATGGAGTGGCCAGTTCCCTTGGCGCTGGTGTTGGTATACAGTCTCCTGCCAACTGGACTAAGAATTGTAACCAGAAATTGTAAGAGAAAATAAGCCTCTTGTTCCCTTAAGGAGCTTTGTCATGATTTTATCGGCAACAATGCAGGTGAGCTGCATCAAGTGTCACAGTACAGTGTTATTTTCTACTGATCTACCTGGACGAGGCGGAATAACTTCCATCAAAGAAAATGACACCGGCATCGAAACATCCATGCAGCTCATAGCAGAGGGGCTGCCAGGCACGTACTAGGTCCTGAATGCAATCAGCAGGACCTGCAGAGAGCAGGTTACTGAAACACCCACTGACACTGGGTGGACAGTACCTCCAATGCAGGATGTACTTTTTTTTTTTAACAGAGCCTGGATTTCCATCTAGGATCTCTCTTCACTCTCTCCTTGGCTCATTCACTGAACTTCTCTTTCTGTAGATTTTACTCATCTCTGGCAAAAGTTATCTTCTGTTGGCTAACAATTTTACTGATATTGTGAAGGTTTCTCACCTTTTAAAAAATAGGAAAATAGTTCTTTTTCTTTTAATCATTCTACTTTTTACTAGAATAAAAAGATTAAACAGCCATCAAGCGTTCATTGTTAACGATGTTGCAGAATTGAACACAGAGCAGGGGATGCAAGAAAAGAATCAGGGCACGGGGATGCTCAGGAGTTAAAGTGTTTGCTTCCCAAGCAAAAGGACCTAAGTTAGACTTGAATGACTAGATCCCACATAAAATACCAAGAGCATGTGGGGGCCTGCCTATCTAGCCCTGGAAGATAGAGTCTGGAGACACTAAGAGCGAGATGGCTGGCCAGACTAGCCCTAAGGATGTGCTCTGGATTTCTTTAGACATCCAGACTCACAACAATAAATTGGAAGACTGATAAAGGATGATTCCTGATGTCACCCTTAGGCCTTTAGAGGCACATAGTAACACAGACATACACAAAAAAGGAGTAAAAAATAGAGATTTTAGACTATTTATTTATTCCTACCATGGCAATGGATGATAATGGATCAGCATTAAGAATTCTTGAGATGTGGGTGATTGTGATACACATACTTATATGCATGCACACACAATACATACTCTTTGAGTATATGACAGATTTTTTTTCCCTAACTCTAGATGTTCCCTATAAAAACGACACAAAAAATGCTCCTAAGACATCCAGGCAAAGTTGGTTTCATTCTTGAACTGCTCTGGATTGGTCGATGTCATCGCTGGGCAGGATGAGGTCTGATGTGAATGAAACAGAATGTTTAACATCCATTGAAATCAGCAAGCAATCTGTAATCTGTAAGAATGCTGTCCTTAGTCACTAAGAAAAGGTGAACTGATCTTGCCTATTCCTTTTGGGGTTCACATTTCTCAGCTAACGCCAAGGGCAGTAAATTGGGGCTTACTCTTAGGAAATAGCCCTTTTTTTTTCATCCATATTTCCCAGTGAGAGACTTGGAAAAGCCTCCCAAGGTTAGCAGTGTATGGCAGATGAAGGAGCTCAGGGAGAAAGTGAACCAGAGACCAATTTGAAACAAAACAAAACAAAACAAAACTATTTTTAAGCAGTTTTTACATCTTGAAAACTTGATGGCAAAACACAATGACTTCTCAAAAGCTGCACGTGTGAGGCCCACAGTGAACAGAGAGCAAATCATTGCTCCTACCCCCAGCAGCTCCTGCGACAGGACTGCACACTCCTTCTCTGTTCCTGTGAAGCCAAGTGAGGCCGCTATCTTAGTTTAATGGCCCGTATGTAATGAGTCGCTCCCTAGCTGTGCTTCGTGGGACCTGCACTGCTTTGTCTTTTTGTGGAGTAGCAGCAGTCACTTAAGACACAGGTAACTTTTGCTGATGGATGGAGAATTCAGAACAAAGCAAAAAAACCTCTCCATTTAAAAAAGAAAAAGCTTTATGCTAAGATTGTTCCCAGCTAGCAAGATGGCTCAGTGGTTAAAGGCGCCTGCTACCACACCTGAGGACTTGAGTTCAATCCTTGGAATCCACATGGTGGAAGGAGAGAACTGATTTTTTTGACCTCGCCACACATGCCACACAAACAGCGCGCGCGCACACACACACACACACACACACACACACACACACACACACACCATAAATAAGTATTAGAAAAGGATTATTCTATTAAAAGTTTAAGAAATTGTGTATATAATATTAGCACAGGTTATGTTTTGGCTTTAAAATTTTTTTGGTTTAAAACATTTGGCTTACATGAGGGAAATGCAAATCAAAACCTCCCTGAGATATCATCTCACCCCAGTCAGGATGGCAAAAATCCACAATACAAACAACACCAAATGCTGGAGGGGATGTGGAGAGAAGGGAACTCTCCTACATTGCTGGTGGAAATGCAGGCTCATACAACCACTCTGGCGAGCCGTCTGGTGATTCTTAAAGAACTTAAAGATTGAAATGCCATATGACCCTGCTATTCCACTTCTGGGAATAACCCCTCATACAGCAAAAATTCACCTTGATAGCACAAGCACGACCATGTTCATAGCAGCACTGTTTACAATAGCAAAGTCATGGAATCAACCCAAATGTCCAACAGTTGACGAGTGGATAAGGAAAATGTGGTACATTTATACAATGGAATACTACTCAGCCATCAAAAATGATGAATTAATGCAATTTGCCGGGAAATGGATGGAATTAGAAACAATTACATTGAGTGAAGTATCCCAGACACAGAAAATTAAGTGCCATATGTACTCCCTAATAGGTGGCTCCTAGTACCAAACCCACTTAGAGACACACTCAAAGATAAATCTCTGTAATACCTACAGTAATTGCAAAGATTATAAACAGGAGAGAAAGGGAAGGAGGGCCCCGCCAGAAACAAGGAGGGAGGGGATCATGCTAAAGCAGAGATAATAGGCCACCATCAAGGACTGCAAGTAAGAAATGAGACATCTGGTTAAACTCACAGACTGTCTTTCCTGGTCACTTGCAACTGATGGGGTATGATCTTACCAGAAAGGGAGGGTCGAAGCAATCATAATAGGACTTCTAATGATCTGCGCAATGACCAACTTATCATTCACCCCTCAAAGTCTAGCATGGACTAAAGGCACTAGGATCCTTAGAAGCAAGGGAATAACAGTCACAATAGTGTTCCTATACTTAAGGAAAACACAAGAAAGAGTTCTAGGAAATGCCACTGAGTCCTTACACTTCATCACAGAGGAGACCCAGAAAAAAGTTTGATATACACATTAAAGGATGCTTCAGAGATGGGGAGAGGGGGCACTGGGAGAAAGGGAGGGAGGAGGGAAAGGAAAAGGCATGGGAGGAGTCATGATATACAAGATACTCCACACAAGTTAGGGCCAAAGCAATCATAATAGGACTCCTAATGATCTGCTGTAATGACCAACATATCATTGACCCCTCAAAGTCTAGCATGGACTAAAGGTACTAGGATCCTTAGAAGCAAGGGATTAACAGTCACAATAGTGTTCCTATACTTAAGGGGAACACAAGAAAGAGTTCTAGGAAATGCCACTGAGTCCTTACACTTCATCAGAGAGGAGACCCAGAAGAAAGTCTGATATACACATTAAAGGATGCTTCAGAGATGGGGGAGGGGCACTGGGAGAAAGGGAGGGAGGAGGGAAAGGAAGGGGAAAATGGGAGAGGGAGCAGGGAAGTCGAGGGAGGTGTGGAGGGAGGGAGGGGACGGGGGTACTTATTACATTTGTATGAGCAGAAAAATAAATAAAAAAACAAATAAAAAAAATTTGGCTTAAAAATTTGAAAATATTTTGTTTGTGGGGAGAGATGCCACCAGACAGTGTCCTCTGCATATGACAGAGTTGCTACAGCCCTGAACTCACTGCAGCTGTGTCTACTCCCACAAGACCTGCACAAGGCGTCACACCTCCCAAGAGACTATGAAGACTCAATGCAAAATATTAAGGGGGGAAGGATTGGAGGGGAGGACTTTTCTTGATGGACCTACCATGCTCTGCCAAGCATCAGTGGTGGCCCATATGAAAAACAGTGGGCCATACATGCAAAAGGACAAGAGAGGGAGAGAGACTAGTTGGAGACTTGCAGTGGGAAAGAAAGGATGGGACTGGGTAATTAAGGAGTGAAAAATGAAATAACATGACTTCACTATATTCGTGTATGAAACACCCAAACTGTGTGGGTATTTGCACAAGCCTGTTTGTGTACATGTGTATCTGCTGCACGACTCTTTTAACTATGGAATGCACGTAACATCCTATAAGATCCCCATCTAGTTAGGAAAAGGAAGTAAAGTTCCATGTTATTGCTTCTTCCTCCTGTGCCTCTTGAAGTGAAGACTCACAGAAGACTCTGAAGGGAGATATGTACTTTTCCTCTGTGAAGAGAAATGCTCACTAGAGGAGGCAGGAAAAGATAGCTGGTATGTTATCTAAATAAGAGACATGGTCTCAGTAGCTATTTCAGAAAACTGATCATCAAGGAAAAGGCAGTTCCAGACTGGGGAGAGAGCTCAGGGACTAAGACCTTTGCCTCGCAAGCAAAGGGACATGAGTTTAGATCGCTGGATCCCACCTGAAGATGCCCATGCAGAAATGGCAGTACCTGCAATTCTGGTTCTGGAATACAGAGCCTGGGAAACCCCAGAGCCAAACAATAAGGAGGTAGAGCAATCCAGGATGATTCCTGATGTTGCCCATACTCAAGTTCTCTCTTACACACACACACACAGACACACACTCCAAAACGAATAAAGGAAAAGGCAATTCCTTTCCTTTTCTGTGGCAGGAGCCACGCTGAAGGCCACGGCCACAGTTTATCTACTGCTGTTCTCGCTAGAAGGATCTGGTATAGAATCCCATTCCTCTCTTCCTGGGGCACAGAGAACAAGCCCTTTAATCTTCATGAGAAGCCAGTGGCTTTGGTTTTTATCATCCTCATTGTACTGATGAGGGAAAACGGTGGGAAAGGGGCCTGCAGGTCCAAAGACTCCAACGCAGCAAGCAGAGGAGCTAAAAAGTCACTGGACTCGAGACACATCACGTGACTCAAATCAGAGCCTCATTTCTACGTTGACTGTTTTTTGCTTCTACTTTCCCACACTTGAGTTGAACCCATCATATCATCCTAGAAGACTGCAGAGGACAACTGGAAGATTATGTATGTGCCAGGAAGTGGTTTATACACATCAGAATCTTTAGAAACTAATAACCTCAGAGATGAAGTGTGATCATCCCCTACGACAGCTGCTCTTGAGTGCCAACATGATAGGATCTAGAACCACCTGGGAGACAAACCTCTGGGTATGGGAGCTGAGGTGGGAGGACCCACCCTGAAGGTGGGCCACACTGTCCCATGGGCTTGTGCAGTTGCTTTTCTTTTTGCTTCCAGTTCCAAGGGTAAAGTCTATTAAGGTGGGAACTTTTTAACAGAAGGCCAGAAGCAGAAGCAGGAGGCTGGTTCAGGGTACTGAAGACATCAGGAGGCAGAGAGAGCAAGAGCAAAGGCGGCAAGGCTGTGCCACCAAACCTCAAGGCCACCACCTGTAACATGTCTTTCTCCAAAAAGATTCCACTCAATAAAGGTGACTCAACCTTCCCAAATGTTAACCCAAGCTAAGGAGGCAAACACATGAACTTTTGAAGGAAACTCGTATTTAAACCATGAAGCTAAAATCTGGACTGAATATTAAAAAGTGAAAGTTAGCTAAGTACCAGCATTCATCTCTCCCTACTTCCTGGCTGTGCACGAGACGTGATCAGCTACCTCGCAGTCCTGCTGCCGAGCCTTCCTCCTCATGACGGACTGTGCCTCAGACTGTGATTTAGAATAAGACTTCCTTCCTTTAGTTGCTTCTGTCAAGTCACAGCCAAGAGAAAAGTAACTAATACAGTCTCTTCTTGCAAACCATTACAGTAGAGTACATGGCCAATCTCCCCAAAGCCATAACGGTCTACAGGGAATGGAGCTCAGATTCCAACCAAGTACTGTTGTATTTCAGTGCGCTCTGAATACCTGTGATAAAAGTGTCCACACAAAGCACTTAAGCAAATGGGGTGGGACTCTCACGATAGAAAAGGTTACATACTCCTGTGTGTTAAAGGCAGATGTTAAAGGCAGGGTTAAAGGTGTCAGAAACAAACAAAACAAGCACACAGTGATGTCATGGTTATGGTTTGGAAATATGAATTGTCTCTCCAGGATGCTGTATTTGAGCACTTGGTCCCCAGCTGCTGGTGCTGTTTGGGAAGGTAATAGAATCAAAATTATAGCTGTATTAGCCAAATTCTACAAGTGTTTGTATTATACTCCCGAGTACACTGATAGTTTCTATTTTCTTATGTGTCACTCAATAAATACCACTCCAACCTCTGAGGCTGATCCGAGGAGTGAGATGGCCACCCATAAAGTTGATTACTCCTTAGTTTACGAGAATAACAACATGGTATAACTGGATTCTGAATTTGGAGGTATCTGTAGCTCCAATTTTCACAGAAGACCAGCATCCAGCTAACCTAACCAAGGAGAAAAGAACCAACAAAATTTGCAAGAATTAGTAAGCATCTCTCAGCAATTAAATGAGCCTAAATCACTTCAACTCACCCATAAAATGGTGTAGACTGGCTGAATGCACTAAAAAGAAATTCTATTGTTCCTAAGAAACACACCTCACTGTCATTCAAAGACAGTCATTCAAGGAGAGTCAAAGGGCAGAAGACAATCTATCCAGGAAATGGAAGGTGGTATAGCTATAACAATCCTGAGAGCTGATAAAGTGTAATTCAAATCAAATTTAGTAAAAAAAAAACAAACACCAATTAATAAATGAAATAATTCATTAAAGGTATATGACAATTGTAAATATATATGCATCAAATGTTGAGATGACCAGTTGTATAAAGCAAACACTACTGGATATAAAAAGTTAGACAGCATCAGATACAGAAAATGTTAGTTACTATAGTAGCACACTCTCATGTTCAGATAGTCCTTCCAACTGAAAACAAAGAACCTACAGAGTTAAGTTACATCACAGAACATATGGACTCAAGAGATTTTTTTAAAAAAATATTGCATATAATATATATAGAGTACACATCCTTCTCAGCAGTCCTTCTAAGCCACAGAAGTCTAAGCAAATAAAAAGTTCTTTTGTATCTTATCAGAGTAGAGTAGAATAAAACTAGAAATCAATAACAAAAGAAACTATACAAATACATGGAGACAGAACAGTACATGTTTGATTGACCAGTGAGTCATTAAAGAAATTGGAAGAATTTAAAAATTCCAAGAATCAAATGAAAACAGAAAAAAAAAACTTTTGGGATTCAATTAAGGCTGCTTTAAGAGGATAGTTTATTACCATTAGTGCTTATAGTACAAAAGCAGAAATATACCTCAAAGTCTAGGGATAAAAACAAGAGCAAGCCAAACTCAAAAGTGATAGACTGCAAGAAATAATAAAGATCAGGGCAGCCAATGACAGTTCTTCAAAGAAGAAAAAAAAAGATAAGAACAACAAACCTCTAGACAAACTAACGAAGCGATAGTGAGAACAGGAGTCGGAATGAGAGCAAGAGAAAAGTCACAAATCAATAAAGTTATATTTAAAAAAGAAACTGTTGAGTACAAATTCCAGTTAAATGCAGAGATCATCAGGAAATTCTTTGCAGACTTAGATTCTAAAAAGACCTGGAAAACCTAAAAGAAGCGGATAATTTCCTGTGCATATATGGTTTATGAAAATTAAAAAAAAAAGACAAAAGCAACCTGAAAGGAGGCATAACAATCAAGGAAATGGATGCAGTCATTAAAATTTTCCTAGGAAAGAAAACTCCAGGACCAGATGGATTCACTGCCAAGTCTTTAAAGCAGAGATGACAGAAGTGCTTTGTAAACTTTTCTATAAAATAGAATAAAAAGAAACTCTTGAAACCCATTCGAGGAAGCCAGCATTATCTTGAATGTAACAAAAACTGGGTATGGATACAAGAAAGAAAGAAAATTGCATATCCATTTCCCCACTTGGAAAGAAAGACACAAAAATTCTCAGTAAAATCAAATTCAAGAGCACATTAAGAAGAGCAAATATTATAATCAAGTTGATTTCATTCCAGCAATACAAGGTTGGTTTAACATTCACAAAAAAATAAGTAAGCGTAATTCAGCAGATAAGTATGCTTAAGGACCAAACTGCATGGTTGTCTCAATGAATGCTGGAAAGATTTGCAAAAAAGTTCACAGTCCCCTTCTGATAAAAGTCAAGGGAGACACAAAGAAGAGATGGAACATACCTCAATATAATAAATGGACTATATAACAAACTTATAGCCAATAGTATACTAAATGACCAAAAATTGAAAGAAATTTTTCTAAAATGTAGAATGAGAACAAGATGCCCAATCCCTCCATTTTTATCCATATAGTTCTCAAGATCTTAGCTAGAGTAACAGGAGAAAGAAATAGAAGGGATACAAGAAGGAAGAGTAGCTGAATATCCTTATTTGCAGATAACATAATCCTGTACTTAAAAGAACCTAAAGAGAACATCAGAATACGCTTAGCTCTGATAAACACCCTCATCAGTTGAATTAAGTCAACATATGAAAATCGGTAGCTTTTCCATACATTTACAATACTTTCAAAAAAATAAAACTCCTAGGGTGATGGTCAGTTGTCAACTTGCTTATGTCTGGAATCAAACAAGAAACATGCCTCTTTGCAAGTTTGGAGAGGATTAAGCAAAGGGAAGACTTTAGCACCTTCTGGTGATACAAAGACTTCAGCAAGGGTCCGAAGAGATGGTTCAGGGGTTAAATCTCTGCCCCACAAGCAGAGGGATTTGGATTCAGATCCCAGATCTAACATTAAAAATGCCAAGCAGAAATGATGGTGCATTTCTGGTTCTGGAAGGTGGAACCTGGCAAAGCCCAGAGCAAAGCAAAAAGGAGGTAAAGCAATCCAGGATGATTCCTGAAGTCACCCTTGGGCCTCTACAGGCACACACACCATTCTCTGTCTCTGTCTCTCTCTCTCTCTCTCTCTTTCACACACACACACACACACACACACACACACACACACACACACACACACACACTCAAGGAGTTAGTGGGGAAAGGAGAACACTTTCATGAGGCTGCCTCCATTCCTTCCTGGTGAGTGCATCTACCTCCTAGCTGCCACAGCTGCTAGCATCCTTTACTGACATCAGAACCCAGATTCTTCGTCTTCAATGCAGACTGAAGAGTGGTTCTCTAGGAACTCTGCAGATTGGGGCAGTTGAAGAACACAACCTCACAAACTGAGCAGTTACTGGATATTCAGCTTCTCCAGGGTGGAGAAAGCCCCTGATGGGACCACCCAGGCTGCATCCGGCATTATGTAAGTCAAGTTAATAAAGTCCTTTTGATATATATTAGACATATATTCAAAATAATGTATATATTTTATTAGATATATATTCATTCTAATACATATACATATATTTATACATATACATACACACATACACCACACACACACACACACACACACACACACACATAAATTCTACTGACTCTGTTCCTATAGCAATTCCTGACTAAGGACTGGGATTGATTAGTAAAGTGCTTGCTTCTTGCTTCACATGCATGAAACCCTATAGAGAGAGAGAGAGAGAGAGAGAGAGAGAGAGAGAGAGAGAGAGAGAAGAGAGACTATACATTCCATGTATACCATACCTAGGAATAAACCTAACCAAAGAGGTGAAAGACTTATTTAAGAGACTGAAGAAGACCTTGGGAGATGAAAAGGCCTTTCTTACTCCTGCATTGCCAGAATTAGTATTATAAAACTGGCCATACTACCAAAGACACAAATACAATGCAATTCCTTTCAAAATCCCAGTGATTCTCTTCCTGGAAATAGGAAGTAGAAAAACAATGCTAAAATTCATATGGAAGTACAAGAGATTCCAAAGAGACACATCAATTCCAAGTAGAAGAGCAATGCTGAAGGCTTCCCAATGACTGGCCTCAAGGTATTTATAGAGTCCAGCACCACAATATGACATGAAAATAGACATGTGAACAGATGGATGGAATAGAGAAGAACAGAACATAGAACAAAGAATAGAACAGAATGAGAAGAGACTGAAAGGACAAGGCACAGAACACAGAATAGAGAGAGAAGGAAAACAGAAAAGAGAAGAAAGAGGATAGAATGAAAGAATATAGCAGGACAGAGAAGAGAGGGGGAGGGGAGGAGAGGGGAGGGGAAAGAGAATATGGGAGGGGGAAGGGGAGGGGGGAGGGGGAAAGGGAGGGGAGGGGGGAAGGGAGGGGGGAAGGGGAGGAAGGAGAATAGAAGAATATAATGGAACAATGAATGGAGAATAAAATAAAATTTGAATAGAACAGGATAGAACAGGGAAGACTAAAACAGAAAATACTATAGACTAGAACAAGAATAAAATGGATGAATAAGATATGGAATAGAATAGAGAATAGAGAAGAAGAGTAGAACAGTAGAACTAGAACAGAGAATAGAATAGAATAGAATAGAATAGAATAGAATAGAAAATAGAATATAACAAATTAGATAAAACAGGTAGAAAATGGAACAAAATAGAACAGAAGATGAGAAATAATAGAATGGACCAGGGATTAGAATAGAACCAACAATAGAACGGAGAATAAAACAGAATAGAAAATACAGTAGAATAGAGAAGAAGCAGAACAAGAACAAAATATAGAATGAATTAGATAGAACAGACAATAGAACAAAAGAACAGAGAATATAATATAATAGAGCAGAATAAACTAGAACAGAAAACAGAACAGAACAAGAATAGACTAGAATAGGAATAGAACAAAACAGGAATAGAACAGGAATAGAACAGGAATAGAACAGGAATAGAATAGAATAGAATAGAATAGAATAGAATAGAATAGAATAGAATAGAATAGAATAGAATAGGAATAGAATAGGAATAGAATAGAATAGGAATAGAACAAAACAGGAATAGAACAGGAATAGAACAGGAATAGAACAGGAATAGAATAGAATAGAATAGAATAGAATAGAATAGAATAGATAGAATAGGAATAGAATAGAATAGGAATAGAACAAAACAGGAATAGAACAGGAATAGAACAGGAATAGAACAGAATAGAACAGAACAGAACAGAACAGAACAGAACAGAACAGAACAGAACAGAACAGAATAGAATAGGAAAAAAAAAGAGCCCAGTACTGAACTCATAAAGTCACAGTCAACTAATTCCACAGGGATATCAAGAAAGCACATTAAATTAAAAAAAAAAACCAGCCTCTTCAACAATTGATGCTAGAAAAATTGAATTTCCACAATGGAACTAGATCCTTATCTCTCATCTTCACAAAATCAATCCATGTGAATCAAAGATCTTAATGTAAGACCTGAAACTAGGAAGCTGCTAAAGAGAGGTGTAGGTAAAACTTGTCAAAAAGTAGGTATGGCAAGCAAGGGCACTGTGACTTGGACTCTAAAAAATAATGCCAAGATTCCACAAAAGGAGTTACATAAACTTAAAGAAAATATAGTAAAGGAAACAATCAGCAGAGTGAGGAAGCAGCCTATAGAAAGGGAATCAAAACTTTTCCAACTGTACATCATACAGGGAACTCATATTATGATATACATCTTCAAAATCTGCATTAATTAAACACCAAAAATAAATATGTCAATGAACTAAACAGACAATTGTCAAAAGAAGAGATAGGAACGGTGGACAAATACTCAAAAAAGAACTCAATATCCTTAGCCACAGGGAAAATAGCAAATTAAAGCAGATTTGAGATTCCAGTCCACCCTGGTCAGAATGGTTATTCTCAAGGAGACAAATTACCACAAATGCTGGCGAAGGCGTGGGGAAGAGGAAACCCTAGACGTGGCTGGCATGAATGAGAACTTGTATAACCACTATGGAAAACAGTGAGGAGGTTCCCCAAATCTCTACCAGTGGGGTTGGTGTCAGTTCAGTGGGTAAGGTGCTTGCCATGCAGGCCCCGAGGACTGGAGTCAACACAAAAGCTGAGAGGTGTGATGGCACCTGGGATCCCAGATCATGACAGGTGAAGGCAAGAAATTCCCCAGGGTAGCAGAAGGAGTGAACTCTGGGTTCAACTGGATGATCAGTAAATGATAGCAGTGAGATAGCTCAGCAGATAAAGGCACCTGCCTGCAAAACTGATGACCCGAGTTTAATCCCTGGAAGCCCACACGATGGAAGGAGAGAGCTGACTCCCATTGGCATACCATGGACATACCATAACAGTCTCTCTGTCTCTCTCTCTCTCTTTCTCTCTCTCTCTCAAATAAAAAATAAACTTTTTTAAAATAAAGCTCAACAAATAAAGTAGAAACCAATCATGAAGACACACAACATCAACTATGAGCCTTCACATGCACATACATACACATACATTCACATACATGTACACTATCTAATAAACACATGGGAAAAAAAACCCTGCAATGACCATATGACCCATCATATAATTCTTATTCCAAGTCTCAAAAAGGCAGCTAAGGAAAGATACTGTGACACTCCAGGGCTCTGGAAATACTGATAATATCTAACTGATCTATTTGTACCAGGTATCAGGTATATGGGAACAACACCTATGGGTCAGACAGTTGTAACAAAATATAGAATTTATCATAGTAAGGTGATACATGGAAAGATAGCTCAGTGGATAAAATCTCCTGGGTGCAGATCTGGTGACCTGAGTTCTATCCCTGGACCTACATGGTGGAAGGAGAGAAGTGACTTCTGAAAGTTGTCCTCTGACCTTTGCTAATGTGCACCAACAAGTATGTCCATTCTTCTCTCTCTCTTTCTCTTTTTGTTTCTCTTTCTCCTTCTCTCATTCCTATCTTCCCTAGAGCACCCCCTACACCACACACTACCATCCCTCATCTGCTATAGTTACTTTCCTTTTTACTATAAGACAGTATACTCATTCACAACTTAGGGGAGAAATAGGTATTTATTTGGCTTATAGTTCCAGAGGGGATATAATCCATTATGAAAGCAGTCTCATAGCAGAAGGAAGCAGGAATCTGATTCAGGTCACCATATCCATCATAGAAGCAAAAAGCAAACTCAGAGGACTCAGCAGGGCTGGGTCACCAAATCTCAAGGCCTGTCCCTGTAACATGCCTTCCTCCAGCAAGGCTTCACTTCCTAAAGGTGCCACATTAACATCAGCTAAGGATGCAAACACATGAGCCTGTGAGGGAACTCACATTTAAACCATTACTATCCTCCCTCCCCATCTCCCAAATAAATACTGGATCCCTCCACATACCACTTGCTCAGGTTCACACATGGAGTGTGTGTGTGTGTGTGTGTGTGTGTGTGTGTGAGAGAGAGAGAGAGAGAAAGAGAGAGAGATGTTATCAGAGGACACTATATATGTGTCTGTGGAAGCCCAAGGGTGATTCTGGATTCTGGGAACCATCCTGGATTCCTTTAATCTCCTTTTTGCTTCACTGTGGGAAAGAAGTGTAGGCCTCCACCATTTCTACTAGGTGTTTTTATGTGTTTAACCCCTGAGCCATCTCTCCAGCTGGAAGGGTTTTACTTTTGCAAACATGCCCAGGGAAACATAAACACCAGGAGAGGAAACTGCTCTCTAACTACAAGAAAAAAATCTAGTTCTTTGTTCCTCGCTGCACCAGAAACCCAAGGTGATATTTCCGTCCTATGTGCAATCTTTGCCCTTGAGGCCAGGTCTCCAGACACCAGTCCACGGGCCCTACTCACTTGTATTCGCTGCTGTAGGTGGTAAGCTCAGTGCCATTGCGCATCCACTTGAACTCCAGGGGCCAACTCCCTTCAGCCAGGCAGGTGAGCACCAGGCGGTTGCCCTCCAGGTGGATCTGTGGCAGGCCCGGCTCCGTTTTAAAATATGGGGCGACATCATCTAGATCATAAAAGAATGAAAGAGAAAGAAAGCAGGATGAAGCATGCATGAGAATATCGCATATCCAGTTAATAACTACTTCTTTAAATAGATCTCATTCTCCAAAGTACGCTCCTGCAGCCCAGGTAGATGGCAAATAATCCCTTGAAGCACCAGGAAGAAACCACAGCCAGAAAAGGTATAAAAGGCCCAAAGGAATTTGTAGAGATGACTCAGTGGTTTAAAGCCTTTGCCTCACAAGCAAAGGAACCTGAGTTCCAATCCCAAAATCCCAGGTGAAAATGTCAGGTGAGTATGAAGGTCTGTCTGTAATTCTAGCCTTGGAAGCAGAGCCTGGGAATCCCAGAGCAAGCTCATACACCAACTGGTTTGAAATGGGTAATTAGTTTTCAAACAAACAAGGCTGTAAAGGACAAATTTCTTTGTTTTTACTTTTTCTTACTGTGGCTTGTTTATTTTTTTTTGAAGGAAACAATTTCACTTTATGATTATGTTAGAAAAACCAAAATGCTTAGGAAACTTTTTCAGAAAGTCCAAGACATACATTGAAAACACAGCATTTTTTAAAAGCAATTTAAGAAGATTTAACTAAATGGAAAGATGCTCCATGTTCTTGGTTAACATTGCTAAAGTTAAATCTGATCTTTAGATTTAACATAGTTTTTGCCATAACACTTGTCTTTTTTAGAATTTATTTTATAATAGTTTCATACCTCATGCTGTATTTAGTCACTTTCTCCCAATGCCTTCTCCAAATAAAAGCCTTCCCCTCCCTAATTAGTCCCATCTTGCTTGGATGTAACAGATAAATTTCTTGATATACCCTTCATTTTAAACAAATGACCAGGCTAAGCAAGGTCAATACACACATATAAATGGCAGGACTTACAGTCGAGTTTTCATACACATACACAAACATCTGCTTCAGAAGGTTTCAGTGGCATATCAGACAGAAAGCCTGTGGTATGTTACCTACACATTACACAGCACTGAGAAGGAACCAACTCTACACAGTACCAAGAATGAATCTCACAGATATAATTCTTAGTGAATGGTAGAGTGAACAGGTGGAAGAAGAAAGACACCAGGACTGGTTGGGACTCAGGGGGTCTCCTGTCTAAAACCTGAGGGCCCCGATTAGTTAAGTCTTGAGTTTTATACTCTGTAGTTTCAAGATGAATGACAGAGCACTCGACAATATCTGATTGATCCCAGGACTACAGAGACTCATCGGTTAAAGGAGGCCAGGCGGGAAGACTGCAATGTCACAGGTAAGGACAGGAACAGACAGTGGAGCTGATTCTGAGTCCTGGTCAAGGCTCTTCTCGGCCCTTCCACAGTGATGATGGGTCTAGATAAGTAGGGTTAGGGCTTTTCTTAGCTTTGAACTGGACTTTAAACCTGAGGATAACAAACAGATCAGAGGGGGAAGGAGAGACATTTTCTTCATTTCTCTAGTAGGGTAAGTACTGGTTAAGGTGCACCCTGCTTGTTATCCTCAGGGAAGGGTGGGGTCCCTGTAAATTGTTTCCTCACCAGACAGGGTGCTGTGCAGATCTTGTATAAGCGCTCACAGCTACCATGAACTCATGCCAGGAAGTGAGCGCTCCACCTCCCCCCCCCCCCCCCCCGTTATAACCTCTCATTCCTTTCTTCGGTGATGTTACCTGATGACTGACCACTCAATTAACTGCCATTCATTTTCATCTCTTGGCTGATTGAGAGTCTCTGTCATTACTACTGTCTATGGCAGAAGAACCAGTCCCCCAACCAAAGCTGATAGCAGCCACGGTAAATCTATGGGAATAAAGACAGTTATCAAACATCCGGCTTTTATCACTTATTTGTGAACTTCCTTCGCAGTCTCCAATCAATCAGACATCAAAGCATCTAATTATGGAAAGAGTGACGCACCATTAAAACTGGAATTTTATGGAAATCCCACTGAATCCATATGAAGCATACAGACCCGAAACATACAGTCAGCCCTCACAACCTTAGATCCTGCCTCTGTAGAGGTGATCCACTATGGTTCAAAAGTACTCAGGAAACTGGGTAAGGTGCCTGTGTGCAATCTGAGTTTGATCCCCAGACACTCACATAGTAGAAGGAAAGGACAGACTTCTGAAAGTTGTCCCCTGACCTCCACCTGTGCACTATGCATGCATGTGTTCTCTCTCAAATGTATACATAGAATAAACACTCAGGAAAGACACTGTGCTGTGCACAATACCCTTTTGCCCTTTCTTCCTTAAACAACACAGGGTGGCATAGTATCTCCTTCCAGGCATTCCCATGGCGTGGGATGTTCAGAACAATCCAGAAATGTAGTATGTGTGGAACAGGTATGGGGCATAGGCGACTTCCATTCTGTTTTCTATGGGGACTTTACATCTGGGTATTGACAGGGGGTCTGGAGACCATGCATAGCCGATGCTGAAGAATGACTCCCACAGGCTATGTCTTTGAGATTCTCACTAAGGCCCAATCATAATCAGTAGAATGATACCATCAACCTCTTATGAGAATTCATTCGTTAATTCATATTGCTATTTTAGTCCTAGAACTGGAGTACAGATTCAACATAATCTCCAGCACAATGAATGGGGAATTGCATCTGGTGATTTTCCCTAATCTATTAGACTGACCACAAGACCTTCCCTGTTGCTCTTCTTTCTACTACTGTGAGACAATACTCATATATGACTTCAAGGACAAAGGGAGATTTATTTGTCTTGTGGTTCCGGAGGGAAGATATAGCCCATTAAGATGGGAATCCATAGCAGAAGGCATGGTAGGCAGCAGGAGCTGGAGGTGGGTCAGGCCACATCCATCACAGAAACAAAGAGAATGAGCAACAGATTACTAACAGAGGCAAGGCGGGGCCAACCCTCTTCAGCAAGGTTCTGCCTCTTAAAGGTGCCATGACCTTCCTAAATATTACCATCAGCTAAAGATGCAGACACGTGAGCTTGTGGGGGGACAAATTACATTCAAGCCAGGGCATTCACTACAGGATCAGCAGAGCCCAGTGCTCAGGCAGGATCACAGGCCAAGGCTCAGTGGCGGGAGTGGGCAGGGTAAGTAACCTTGGGAAGCAGGAAAGACTGAAACACACTCAGGTGGTGGATGCAGAGGGAGCGGAGAGAGGCAGAGGTGTAGCCCCAGACACAGTGCACACAGACAGGGAACTTGTGCATCATCTTCTATGAGTGTCATCAGCAATCTCTCCACAGTATGTAAACCAATGTGCAAGAGGACTCACTGCACCATCTCTGTAGACACGATGGCCTCCATCACGCTCACTAAACCACAGCCAGGAGGTCTGGGCAGACATCCTGAGTTTCAAGACTATCTGGCTAAGAGGGAATCACAGAAAGGACACAGAACCGTGAGACTGACTTGCAGACGCCATGATCCAGGTAGAATGGTCTTCAAGGTGACAGACAGCAGGCTGGGTAAAGGAGCCACTGAGTGTGGCAGAAGAGATGAAGAGGTATGGGAAGGAGTGTGCAGAGACGGACTGGCCATGAGATGAAGGACAATGGGGTGTTTAGACGGAGTCTTTCAGTTGTAAAGCCTGGATAATTTTTTTAGATAATTTATCCCCAATGAATGGCTGGGCTGTGGCTCAGCGGTACAGCATCTGTCTAGAATCCACAGTGAGGGGCTGCGGGTGTGACTCGGTAGCACAGCACCCACCTAGAATCCCTAGTGAGAGACTGGGAGTGTCTGTACCTCAGTTGCACAGTGCCTGCCTCACATGCACAAGGTCCTGGGTTGAACCCCAACATTAAATAAACCCCCTGATCCTGTGGGCCAGAACCTATTGCTGTCATGGGAAATACAAACAGAAGACGTGGTCTAGTTCTGAGGCAGGAATATAAACAGTTGACCCTCAGGTACTCTACTGAAATGTGTCACTCGAAGTCAGGAGGACACAGTAATCTGGACCCGTGGGGACAGTCTACCTGCTTCTCACTTTAAGCTGCTTCTCAAGTGTATCTGCAGGCTGTGACTGTCACCTGGGTGTCCAATTTCCTTTTCTGCTATGTACCTTAACTCCAATCACCCACTCCTATGACCCGCTCAGTGTAATAAAGCGAATTGTGGTAGATATAACTCTAATACCTTGGGGTTTGCTGAGCAGCAGGCTTTATTAATGGCCTGCCATTTGCACTCTCCTTAACAATAGAAAAAGAAATGCTGCTTCGTAGGGTTCCAGTGTCCGACACGCACGCCTCATAAAAAATACATCTTTCTGAAAGCAAAAGCAGCTTAGGATGGGAGCTCGAGAATGTGCATTTGGCCCTACAAGTGACAGAGCGTCATCAATTTAATGTATTAGATGATGCTTTGGAATTTCAATGACACCACAATTCGATCCTTTGTGAGATTTACAGCAAATGACACACACTTCAACTATGTATATGTGACTATGTTGGATACTGTGGCTGAGTAGGAAGATCCTTCACAAAAAAATGCTTCACACACGTGGCAAGCCAGTATTTTGTGACCTAAATCCCCCCACCCCAATAGTGCTTAGCTCAGATGCTGGGCCAGGGAAAGGAAAACCAGTAATACTGAAGTCCTGGAATTTAAAACAACTATGTTAACTTTATTACCATGAATGTTTAAACACAGCTAGTGTAGAAAACTGCAGTTAACCCCCAAGAAAACATGTAGCAGAATTTAAAATTGAAAGAGGAGACCAAGGTGGCAAGCATGAAGGGGAGAAGAAAGAAGAATGGGGGAGCATAGGCACTTTTCCTCCCATCACCCCATCTTTAGAGTAGAGATTCGCCTGGTTTCGTAACCATAGCAAATGATGTAACAGACACATGGAGAGGTAGTAGGCCTAAGGAAATGATGCAAGAGATACTGAAAGATACTTTTTAGTAGGATGGAAGAGTCACATAGGACCCTCACCTGGGATTCCATGGGCACCCCCAGCTTCAAGTGATCTTGGGAGATGGTGGACAGAAAGTGAGGGCTGAAAGATAGAAGGGGCTCTATGGTACAGCTTCTATGAGTGCCATCCACCACGAGATGGTACACGAGATGGGGGGGAGGTATGCAGGCTCCTCTAAGGAACCTTGGCTCTCTAAACATACCCAATAAATTCATTGGTTCAACAAGTTGTCCTTGAGAGGAACGGTCTCTCCTTGCTGCCCAGTCATGGGGGTGAATGGACACTTGTTTCTCTCTCCATAAGGAAAGTTAAGTCAACATATGGTGTCATAGTCTGAATGTGAGTTGCCTCCTCCAGGCTCATGTGTTTGCATCCTTAGCTGGGGTTAACGTTTGGGAAGATCCATGCGGCAGCACCCTTAGGAAGCGGATCTGTGTTGGAGGAAGGCACATCAGAGTAGGGGGCAGGCCTTGAGGTTTAGGGGCCCCGCCCTGCTTCTGGAGTTGACTCTTGCTTGCTCTGCCTCCATGATAAAGTCAGTGACCTGAATTGAACCCCTCCACCTCCTACCCGCCAGGTGTTTTCTGCCATAATGGGCTATATCTCTCCTCCGCAACTGTAACCTTTTCCCTCCTTATATTGTGTGTATATGTGTGTTGTCTCAGGGCAGCAGAGAAGGGCAACTCTAACACATGGATTAGTATACAAGGATGCACAGACCCCTCAAAAGCAATGAGATGCTCCATGCGACACAGGGATGTTCCCAAGAAGACGTGCCAGGACGAGATGATGCGCTTTGACTGAGAGAGCCAGGGTCACTCTCCTTACTGCTCCTTGTTCCAAGAACGGCCATTCAAAATCCTAACCGCAGGCCCTCCCCTGCCCTAAGAGCATGTGCCGAGGCCGTAAGAGTCTCTGCATGACAGCAATGAACATTCTCAGCCCCTGCGGTGGATTACCCAGAAAAACCATGAAATTTCCATTTTCACATACTTTTTAAATAGAACGTAAATCACTTATGAAAGCCAGAGTCCCGTTTGTCTAGATAATACAGATTTAGGGTCCATTCAAAAGAGAAAACCAGGCTTAATGTTCTTGCAAGACAACATCATAATTTCATGGTGTCCAAGTCACTGTTTTAAATGGACTTGTAAGGTTTACAGATAAATGTAAGTGGATTTAACTTTACCTGTCCAATGTAAAGATAATCTTCTTATGTAAAAAAGGACCATGACCTGAATGACAGTGGAAATAGTAGTTGTGGGAAAGGGGAGGGAAGAGGAGCAGAGACTGGCCTCCTTTTGGCTCTCAACCTCCAACATGCAGAAAGGGCGTTCTCCCAGGGTTTTTAACCATCTGCCCCATACAGGGAATTGGGAAGCCATTAGAGCCCTTTCATGGAGAATGGACTATGTAGGAATCATCCATTAGGTGCTGTGGCAATTAGTTGCAGATTGACAACTGAATGCTGAGCCTTTGAGCACACACATGAAGAGTTCGGAGCACATCTATTGATGTGGGAAGATCCAATCCATACTGGTTGCAACCATCCCCTGGGCAGGTAGATAAGACAGAGTGAGCCGCCTCACTACTTGAAAATCAACATATAGGAATACTGCTAAGTAAGAAGCATGTCCCTTTCTCAGCTTTTTCAGTGGATATGATGTAGTCCGTTCTCCCAGCTCCTGAAGATATAAATTTGTAATTATAACCAAGAATCATAAGCTGAAAAGACTCCTTGCTTCCCTACGTTGTTTTGGTTATGTAGTGTCACAGTTAGACACTGGTCTTGGCTTGGGAAGGGCTCTGACCACTGGACACAGTTTAAGAAATTAGTAGTTGAGTTAAAACCCAAGCAAGCATAGAGGAGATTGTCTAATTGATGGGGAAGGTCCACTCCATAGTTGGTGGAACTAGTCCCTGAGCAGGTAGATAAACTGGAAGGAACTGGTTGAGGAAGTTGGCATCCTACCTGACCAGACATGCTGGTCTCTGGGAAGTGAGAATTGTCCCTCTCAGAAACCCCATGGATGTGGTGTGGCCAGTTCCCTCGGCTCTTGGTGTTGGTGTGGGTGCTCCTGCCAAGTTGGACAATAACCAGACAATCACAGGCCCAAATAAAACCCCTTGCTCCCTTAAGCTTTTTGGTCATGAATTATCAGCAATAATACAGAATAACCGCAACAGGAAACTAAAACTAACATAGGTCCCAAGAACACTGAATAGCAAGCCCATCTGTATGACTGACAAGAACTTTAAGTAGGCTGTTTATCACCTGCTCAGAGATGTGGCCTTTTTGCCTCAATTTAAACGGATAATGAGGGCCGGGGCAATGGTTCAGAGGTCAGAGCCTTTCCCTTACAAGCTAAAGGACCTGAGCTCATGTTCCCAGATTCCATGTAAAAATGGTGCCAGGTGGATATGGTAAAAGACGAGGCATTACCCCTAAGCCATTTCCCCAGCCCTCCATTTTTATTATTTCAAATTTCATGGATAAACAAAAGCAGAGATTACAACAAATCTTTTTGTGAATGATTCTGAAAAGAAGATGGATATAAGACCCTTTTCCAACAGACTACACATGCGATCATTCCCACTTCAATGGCTGGCTGCTTAGGATGTATGCTAGACTAGGAACCAAAGCCACTCAGCATAACTTACTCTCTTTAAGGTTGTAATATTAATCTTTTAAAAGAAAACAATTCCACATCCCTAATGGTCTCCTGAGGTGAAATTTAACTACATCACTAGCTGCGTTCTGCTATGGCCAAGGGTTGGAGTATGCGGAAAGAAAGCCACGCTGCGGTGACATTAGAAGACCTTGTTGCTGAAGGACGAAGTTCTTCCTTATGCCTTTGGACAAGGAGCTTGGAACTGCACCCCGGTGAGTGGAGGCTACCTGAGAGGATGGGTGGAAGGGAATGACTGGATAGTAGGTAACAGCGCTCAGTTTGGGGAGTTGTCACACTCTCAAGAGTTGACCTGCACATTAAAGTCAACCTCAGGGTATATTTTGTTATGCTACAAGAAATATTTAGAAATATTTTCCAGGGGTAGATATTTAGACATGGTATTACTGTCTTCTTATAATTTTTCTATTTGTTTGTTTATTTATTTATCTGTTCATTTATTAATTTGCAAGAGATTGAGACATAGGCAGGGGCAAAGGTAGAGGCAGAGAGAAAGAGGAGAGAGAGAGAGAGAAAGAGAGAGAGAGAGAATGCACCATATGGGCTTCCAGGGATAGATATCTGCAGTATACTATTACATTCTCTTTAAAATTTTTTAAATTTATTTTTTATTTATTAGATAGAAAGGAAATACACACAGACACAGATAAGATGCACGCATGCACCATGAGAGCTTCCAGGGATTGAACTCAGGTCACCAGTTTTGCCTATGGGTGCATCTCACAGGCTCTTTACTATTACATTCTGAGAGTCTAAAAAAAATCATCCATCTGTGAGCCTGTCAGGTTATCTGGTTCTCCATCTCCTCTTTACCTGATAACACTGGACTCTCAGCTTCCACCCTTAGATTAATTCATCTGGGTCAGTCACATGGGCAGGATTCCCACCTTCCAGGGAGCTGATACCCCTGGAACCTTGACAAAGAGATGGGAGAGGTCTGCTCTCTTTAGCTCCAGAAGCATCTACTTAGCCTCTCTCCTCTTCCTCTCAGCAAGACACAAGCAGACACGAGAGGAAATTCCCAAGATAGAATCTTGCAAACCGCTCTTTGAGCTTTACAGAGGAGAACTTTCTAGGACTGAAACACACTCTCCATAGTCAAGACTTTACCCTCAGGGAACACCCTGAGGACTCTAACTTGGGCATGTAGTGATCTGTCTCTTCCTGGGATTCTAGCTGCCTGGATCTCAGTCTCTGCTTTTAAAATAAACAGAAATGATTTCAACTCTTCAGCTACTTAACAATTCTTTATTTCCTGGAGAAAACAAACCCATAGTCCTAGGCCCGTTATCACTACCATCTGGTAAAATAAGAGAAAATCAGAAATTCCAAAGAGAAAGATAGACACTTCTGAAAATCCATACACCCACATGATTTCAAACATCAAGCAAAACATCATCCAAATGAGGTGGTGGCTCATGTCAGCTGACCCAGCACTCAAGAGATTGAGGCAAGAGGGTCACAAGTTGGAGGTCGGCCTTGGCTACATACACACACACACACACACACACACACACACACACACACACACAACCAGTAGAGACTGCAGGCAAGTTTGAGTCCTAAGCAAAAAAGGCTGCAAGCAGAACGGGGACACACCTTGGGCACTCCTGTCGCCCAGCATCAATGACAGCTACTGGTCACATACTCTTTGGACCTCAATTTCCCATCCAAAGAAAGAGTTACCATGTAAGTGAAGTTACATTTAACTCTCTTACCTTGGTGGTAGGTCACCTATTAACTAAGCCTGCAGCTCTGCGGTGTTAAACTCTAAAGGTACGCCTTTGATCTCACGGCTTGAACCTGACACTGTCTACTTCAGATGATACACAGGTTACTGGATGACCTGTGCTATTACAGACCTTCTGAATGAAGGATGATCCATCTTTGCCTCTCTCCCAAGCCCTTTCTCTTTTCCTGTCCCAAATCTAACAAAAACAAAGTAATAGAACACTGGAACTGTATTATGATGACTACTGAACATCAGAATAAGGAAGGGGGTCGTTTGACAGTGACCCTCTATCTTCTAGCAAGCATTTCTGGTCCTGTAGCTCCATTGTCCGTCCCCTGAAGCCCCTCTGGCCAGCACAAGGCTCTCAGTGCCCTCCCAGCTCTGCGTCCCCTCATACACAAGAGTCAGCCTGTGACAACAAGCTTGCTCTTCCCCTTGTTACAGGCACACTTCGTTCTTTCCATACGATATTGGATATCTCCAGGCTCCACTGAAAACTCGGCTGATCCCCGACAGATGAACTCCTTCCAGAAAAGGAGGCTTTGAAACAAGAGAAAAGAATCCTCCTGCAAGAAAATCTTCAGTGTTTGCCATGTGAATATTTTCCTGGGGAGACCCCACATAGCCATCAATCCACCCCAGATTAGAGTTCCACAACAGGTCGAAGGAACAATCACACCAAGGTCCAATTTGATGAACCAACAAGTTTTGGGGCATTACTGACAGGAGTAGGGGTGAAGGTTCCTGACAAGAGCAGCAGTTACTTAAAGGCAGCTCATCTACCCTGAGCAACAGCTTCCTCACCTGCATAGATGGAAACCTCAGCTTATCTTCCCCAGCTTGTATGCCCTGGGCCCCCTCTCAGATCTCAGGTGTGCAGAAACACATGACAATGAATGGGCGCATGCACAGGCATATGGATGGGCACAGACATTTTAACCAATCCCAGCCCATCTCTCTGAGGGTACATGAACAGTCAGCAGGTAGGATCTTAATAGTCTCAAGGCAAAATGGGGGCTGCTTGTGTGGAGAAAAATCCCATACAATAGCGGTGTCCACGGTAAAGGACCTCCTTGTGCTGGGGCTTCCATATCTCAGGCATTGCAGAAGCTGGAGGGGTGTAAGCAGTAAAAAGCCCAGGTAGCTGCCAGGATGGATCTGTGGCAGAGAGGCCCGGGAATCCCTTGGTGCCACTGTAGCTATATGGTAATTTTCAGAAGCTGCTTTGAAAAACAATACTTCCTGTACCATGCCTTAGGACAAATGTTCTTAGATCCCATCTGAGACTCAGAACCTGCACCGTTGCAGTGTGTGCTTATTCTGGCTGCCATAAACCAACAGTCTTGTAGAAACCACAGAGAACATCTGCAGACATCCAGTGAGCAGTATGAAGGACAAGGAGTGGCTAGCAGGGGTGGCAGCGATTGTAAGGCTTGGCTTGGGGCAAGACTGGGGACCAAGGTGCTATATCTCAGCAGTCCCAGTCTGGTACTGAAGGCCAGTGGATTCCTGGAGCAGCTCTGGACTTCAATCGCATTGGAAGGTTGAAGAAGTTGGGTTTTGATGCCAGTAAAGAATGGTGGTAGCAGGGATGGTGAGTTTGCCAGCATGGGTCAAGAAAAGAGAGAAAGAAGGAGGAAGAGGAAGAGGAAGAGGAAAGAAAAAGGAAGATGAGGGAGGGAGGAAGAGAGGGAAGGAGGAAGGGAGGGAAAGAGATAGAAAACTCTTTTTTCTTTATGTCCATTTATCTAGTCTGCCACTGGAAGGTCCTATCCATATTTGGGGTGGGTCATTGAATTTCAAATATCTTAATCCACATAATTCCTTCAGTTGGCCTGATGGCTGATCTATTAGCTAATGCCAGGTCCAGCCAAACAATATTGATAGCTAAGATTAATTATCACACCTGCACACACATATAGGGGCACATGCACACACATACACACACACACACACACACACACACACACACACACACATATACACACAAGTTTGCAATGCATCTTATTTTACCATAAGATCATCACTTTGTGCTCAGAAATTGGGTAGCAACATCACTTGGACATTTGAGTCTGAATGCAAGACCAGAGAAGGCAGAGTACCATGAGGTTTCTGCCACACAGAACTGCTCATGGCTTGCTAAAGCATCCAGTCTGCAGGGAAGTCAAGTGATTATCCATTTTCTCTGAAATCAATGTGAATTAATAGCATATTTAAGGAACTCAGGGAGTGAACCTACCCTTCCAATATTTCCCCCTTAAGAAACCACTCGAGCCATCAGCGAGGTAGGTCTCCAGTCAGAGCTGATGAACAAAAATGTGTGTATTCATGTGCCGGTTTGAGGCAGCATTGCGCTAATCTATTTCAGCGTGTAAATTAATAATAGGGAGAGACAGTAGGATAAAAGCAATTCCCTATTTCTCCAGATGGAAATAAGCTTCCAGCTCGCTGATATTTTACTTCAAAGGAGAAGTGTGTGAAATCGTCATTTCTTATGGTCGGTACTGAGAAAGTATGGCCAAATAAATAAATAAATAAATAAGAGGGAAGAAATCAGAAGGGGCAGCAATCATCTTGAATATTGCGCCACGGTTCGTTCTAAGCGTCTTTTACACAAGCCTGAAAGTCCAATCTGGATTCAATAAAAAAGCCAAAAGGTTCCCCGAGAAGAGGCTCTGTGGCTGGGGATATGACTCGGGGGTTAAAGTCTTTGCCTCACAAGCAAAAGGACCTCAGTTCGGACCCCCAGATCGATTATAAAAACGCCCTGCAGTTCTGGCCCTCAAAAGCAAAGCCTGAGAAACCCCAGAGCAAAGCAATGAGGAGGCAAAAGCAATTCAAGACATTTCCCAATGTCACCCTTGGGCTTCCACCGGCAAACACAGTGCCCTCTGACACACACACAGATACACATGTAAAAATAAAGTTCATTAAGTTGAAGACCTACCCACTGTGTATGGTAAATTCCCTGGCTGGGAGCATGGGGTGTCCTGAGGAAATGAGCTGAGACCAGTCATATGGCTCTCTGCTCCCTGACTGGATATCACATGACCTGCTGCTTCAAGTTCTGGCTGCTTCTCCTTAACCTCCCCTTCATGATGAACTATATATATGAACTTGGGAGTCAAAATAAACCTTTCTCCCTGAAGTTGTTTTGGCCTTGGTGTTTTATCACTGCCACAGGAAGGGCAACTGAGACAGAAATTGATACCAGGAATGGTTGGGTCACCTGAAAAAAATCTAGAACCACCTGGGAGAAGGCACGTCTGTGGGGGATTCCCTTGGTTAAGTTTGTTGATGTGGACAGACTTCCTAATGTGGATAGTGCCATTCCCTGGTTGGGATCCTGCACTGTATTAATAGACAAGCTGAGGACAAGCGTTCATTTCTCGATACTTCCTGACTGTAAATGCCACATGACCACTGCCTCATTCTCCTAGTACCATGACTTCTCTGCCATAATAGACTCTACCTAGAACTCTGAGCCAGAATCAGCCCTTTCTCCTTCAGTTGACTTCCTCAGGGTATCTTTTCACAGTAACAAGAAAAGTAAGACACCAACAAAACAGTAAAATCAATTCCTTTAAAAGCAGTCGTCTCTAGCTTATTTGACCTTCGGGGTTTACTGCAATTCTCTCAGAAAAAACAAAAACAAAAACAAAAACAAAACAAAACAAGAAATCCCCTTCAGACTAGAGAGATGGCACAGGGGTTAAAATTCTGCCTCAAAAGCAGAAGGTCCTGATCCCAGGTCCCACTAAAAATGTCATAGGGAAATAAGGATGGAGTGGGGAGTAAGGGGGCTATATTTTCTGCCCTAGTAGGTGAAGCCTGGGAAATCCCAAGAGGAAACAAAAAGGAGGTAGAAGTAATCCAGGATGATGTCCTCCACGGGGACATATAGTGCCCTCTGATAAACATGCACACACACACACACACACACACACACACACACACACACACACAATAAATAAACAAACAAACAAACAAAAAAATAATAAATAAATAAGTCCCCCTTCAATTCTCATTCCAGTGAGCAATAATATACTTCCTCATTTATTATATGGACATGAAACCCTCGGCTTGTGAGCATTTATCCATCATTTGAAAACAGTAACGCTGAAGTATGTGTCAGTGCACATTAACACAGAATGGATGTTTATGGAAAATGCATTACCCCAAACAAAGAATTTGGAAAGCGACATTGTTTCACATATTTCCAATGTCTACCTCAATAGCAGGCACATTAGATCCTCACACAGAATTCATTTTTTTCTATTGTTTTTCCCTAATGATGAATTTTGTTCCTTCATGATTTTGTACATGTGTACAATAAGGATGATAGCTTCCCTCCATCTCTTACTTTCCTCCTCACCAGGCCACTTTTCTGTAAGTCTTCCTTTCATATTTTGTTTTGAGTCCCACTGTGCTTACCCAAGAACCTTTTGAGTAACCCTCGACTTGGGACTAACTCTTGGACCCTAGTGGGCTTGCCCATGGGCACACACACTTTCCCCTTACTACCAGCATCTATTGTTGCCCATTGCTGACCAGTGCTTTATAGGGCCCTGTGGGCTTCTGCTCTGTTCATGGCTGACAACTGCCCCCTCTCTTTGTGTGTGTGTATATGTATCTCTATGGGTGAGGGCTGATGTAGAAGAAGGCATGTGTGTGCACCTATAGAAGTCCAAAGGTGGCATCAGGAATCATCCTGGATTGCGCTACCCCTTATTGCTTTGCTCTCGGTTTTCCGAGACTTTGCCTTTTAGGAATGGAAGTGCAGACCCTTGCCATTTCTGCCCAGCATTTTCACATGGGATTTGGAATCTAAATTCTGGTCCTTCTATGTCACGGTTTCAATGTAAACTGTCCCCCATGGGTTCCTGTATTTGAATCCTTAGTTCATGTTTGGGAAAGTTATGGCACCTTTGGGAGGCGGAGTCTTGCTGAAGGAAGACACATCACAGGGGGTGGGCCTTGAGATTGGTAGCCCTGCCCTCCTTCCACAAACTGTTTCAGCAATCTCTCATAGCCTCCATGATGTCTGCAGTGACCTAGGCCACCTCCAGCTTCTGCCAACCAACCATCCCTTTCCCACCATGGACTACATCTCCCCTCTGGAACCGTAAGCCAAGTAAATCTCCCTTTCTGCCCTTTAGCTGGCTGCTTGAGTGTTGTCTCACAGTAACAGAGAAAAGTGACTGCGACATTCTGCTTGCAAGGCAGAGGTTTTACTGACTGTTCTTATTGACACTATAACCTAGCTGCGTAAGTGCCAGCTTCTATTTTAATATTTATATGTGTGTGCGTGAGAGAGAAAGAGAGCACACTTGTACATATGCATACAAAGAGAGAGAAAGAGAGCGCATGTGCATGCATGCATACAAAGAAAGAGAGAGCACACTTGCATGCATACAGAGAGAGAGAGCATACTTGTATGCATGCATATAAAGAAAGAGAAAGAGAAAGCACACTTACATGCGTGCATGCCATGGCACACATGAATGGAGGTCAGAGGACAACTTTCAGATGTCATGTCTCTTCCACCATGTGGCTTCTGGGGATTGAACTCACATCACCAGGATGTGATGAAGATGAGCCATCTCGACAACCCCAAAAGTATCAAGCTTTGCCCAGGCTACACCCATCAGTGGAACGATCACACTCTGCTCCATTCAAATCCTTCGATCTTGCTTCAACTTTGGAATTATTTTTTTCTCCAGCCTGACCCTGGTGGTTGGCTGAGTTCTGAGACTCTCCTCACTCTTGACACATTTCATTACACAGCGTAAGAACCATCGCAGGCAGGTAAACGCTGCTTCCTCTCCTCTCTCAGTAAACCAGTGTCTGACTAATGGGAAAGTGTCAAGTTCACAGTGACACACACATTTCCAAAATTCTGATTTTTTTCTTTACTCCTGAGCTCAGTTTTTATCATTAGTCATAAATACTGTCAGATCTCTAGATCTTCCATCAACGCCCCCAAGGAATGGGCTTATTTCATTCATTCTTGAGGAGACACTGTCAAATGCCCAAGTCTGGATTTCCACGGTCAGTCTGTCAGTCGCTACTTCAAGGAAAAGTGGAATACCCAGAGAAAAGCAGCCTGCTCGCCTGCCAGCGCGGATAACCTCATGAGGACATTGCCTCCAAGCAAGCATCACATTTGTGTATGCAGCAGAGGGAATTTTATTCGTAACTTATATCAGACCAAGAATATTAAAAAGACATCCATTAGAGTCCAACTTGAATGCAATTAATGACTCTCTGCTACTCGTCGGGGCGGCTCTTCAGGGAGCTGAGTTCTTTCTTTCATCATATAGGGTTAGTCAGAAGGAAGCTCATGCCAGCTGCTAAGGCCTGGCACCATGGCTGGCTGGATCTAGCTGCCCGGGCAGCTGAGTTCCTTCAGGTACACTTCTACATCAGCAGTGAAATGACAACACAGAGAAAGAAGCAAAATAGGTCTTGGTGTTACTATGCAACAATTGCAGCCAGGTGATCTCAGGGGCCACACAAGTCCTGACCCAGGAGAGCAGGGGAATCTAGAGTAGCAGATGAATGAGTAACATGTGAAAGAGAGAAGCACTGAACTCCCCTGGAACACTTACTCTGCCTGCTGAAGGTAAACTCACCAAAGAGCTTGGGGGAACCAGGAGGTTTTATTCTTTCTTATCATTCTCAGGTACAAGTGCTGGCCCAACTTGACAGGAGAGCTCACACCGTGCCCAAGAGCCAAGGGAACTGGCCACACCGCATCCACAGGACTGCACGGAAAGGGGCAAATCTCACTTGCCAGATCACAAGTCTCCCCCAAAGTATGCTGGAAAATGTCAAAACACTAAACCAGTTCCCTCTATCTGACCCCCAGGGAATGGGCCCACCCCTTATGGGCTGAGTTTTCCCATGTCAATTAGACAGGTCTCTGCAGGCTTGCTCAGGGCTTGCCTTAACTATAAATTCTGCGCAGATGTGTCCAAAGCTCAGCCTGCAACTGTCAAGGTGACACCTGTATCTAACTGGAACAATGCCCCCACACACACACGCACGCACGCACGCACGCACGCATGCACGCGCGCACACACACGCACACATACACATAAGTAACACACACATCCTATGTGACAAAAATCCTGCTAGATATGAATGCATAAGTCAGGTGCTGTGTAAATGACTCTTAAGAGTCATGAGGCTCTTGACCGAGCACTTGAGCCCGTTTCTTCCTCTTGGTAGCCTCCTAGGAAGGTCTTCCTCTTTCTTAACAAAGTGTATCTGGGTACAGTGGTTAAAGTCTTGGTCTCACAAGCAAAAAGGACCTGAATTTGAATCATACATAAAAATGCCCAGAGAAAATGGCCGTAGCCTACAACTGCAGCCATGGAAGGTGGAGCCTGGGAGAAACCCGAGTAAAGCAATAAGGAGGTAGAGAAATCCAGGATGATTTCTAATGTCACCCTTGGGCCTCCACAGGCACACACACTCTAGTGCCCTCTAGTACACAAGGACATACTTGGACACCTACCCACATAAAATACACACACATACCAAAAACAAACAAACACCTGCTTCTATGTCTTCTGTCCCTGGAGCAATTCTTTGTATGGAGGCACAAGAACCTGCAAATTCCAACGGATATTGCATGGACTCAGTTCCAAACCTCTAACAGGACACACACTGAAAACCTCATCTCTGGAAGTATCCAGGGATTAAATCAGTTAGCTTGCACAAGACGCTCAGCCCCTGTGTTCAGTGCAAAGCGCAACCCACCTGCAAGCGTCCATTATAGCACAAAGCCTCAGAAAGAAATTGCATCTTCTCACAGAATGTAGAATCTTGAACTTCATCCAGAACACATTTACTTTTGGCTTTCTAAATAGCACACATAAATCAGGCTCTGGTCTGAAATGCCAATAACTATTAAGCCAAAGAATTGTTCAATTTAAAGAAAAACAGGTGTTCCTATTTTCAATTACTTCAAAATTCCAGAGAAGTCTAAATATTGATCTGATTACTTATGCTTTCATTCAACAAATATTTATTAAATACCTACCAGGACTTCTGTGAGGTGGGAATACAGATAGCAGTTCAAAAATGAAATCCACTAAAAAAAAAAATCACACCTTCATCAAATTTGTCTTCTAGTTCAGAAAGATAAACAGTAAACAAACAAATAAATATACAGGAAGGCCTGTCCAGTGTGCACCTATATTTCTTCTGTATAAATGACTTCATACACCGTTGATAAATAGGGAACCAATACTGGTATCAGGCCGAAGTTGTACTGATTTATCGCAGTCTCCCCCACTGAATATTAATGTTAGAACATTTTCATGGGCAAGTCTGATCATTTATTAAAGAGTCAACCCTAGTATTAAGTATACAATTAGCAGCAACAGCAACAGCAAATTACTTTAAAAATAATACAGGGGTTGGGGCAATAGCTAAGCAGTTAAAGTGCTTTCTGTGTAATCATGAGGACTAGCGTGTGGATCCCTGGAGCCCACAGAAGTGGGTGGAGTCCCCCCCATCCAACATGAGGGGATTCCTAGAGTATGCATCCTAGTGAGACCATCCTTTTGGGGGAGATTTGAGTGTATGAGCCTACGGAGGCCTATGATTGGCATTAGGAATCATTCTGAATTATTTTACCTTCTTATTGCTTTGCTCTGGGACCTACCAGGCTCTGCCTTCCAGGGTCACCACCATATCTGCCTGGAATCTTATGTGGGAACTAGATATCCAAAGCCAGGGCCTTTTGCTTGCAAGGCAAACCCTGAGTCATCTCCCCAGCTTTAAGATGATTTTGTTAAAAGAATAAAATAGAAGGCATTGCTGGTCCTACAGCAGACTGGCAGAGGGGCTGGAGAAAGAAATTAGGGAGTCTAGGAAAGGCCTGGCAGAAGCCTGTCAAGTGGAATCCAATGAGAGTGAAAATCAGATTCAGTGGAGAAAGGATAGCCTCTTATGTGAATGCTGTTAAAGCAACTGAACACCCAGAAGGCGAAGAATAAACTCCACCTCATCTTCATATTTTATGGAATATTAACTCAAAACAGATCGTGGACCTGAATGCAAAACTACAAAACATTTACCAAAAGGAAAAAGCATGGAAAAAAGAGATCTGGAAGATGAGACTGGGGAGATGGCTCAGGGGTTAAATCCTTTGCCTCCCAAGCACAAGGACCTGAGTTCAGATCCCCAGATCCCATGTTAAGAAAAATGCTGGGCTGATATGGCAGCAGCCTGCAATTCTGGCCCTGGAAGCAGAGTCCTGGGAAACCCAGAGCAAAAGAATAAGGAGGTAGAGCAATCCAGGATGACTCCTGATGTCACCCTTGGACGTGCATAGGTGCACGCGTGCGCGCGCGCACACACACACACACACAGTACCCTCTTCAACACACATTCACACACATGTACACACACTCATGGGCACGTTAAACAAAATAGAATACCACCTCCTATCACTATGCAGTTACTGGAACAGCAGAATCGTTAGTGACAACATGGAACACTCCTGAGGGCGTGAAATCACCAAGTCACCCACGTGTTGCTGGTGGGAATGAGAAGGAACAGATTCGGCAAACAGCCTGGGGGGTTTCTCGAAGTTCAACAAGCATCTGCCCTCCTGGGCATTTGTCCCTGAGAAACAGAAACATATGTCCACACAAATCCTGCACTCAGTGCCTAGGACAGCTTTAGGCCTGATGCTAAAAACTGGTTTCCGACCAGATGTTCTTCCAGAGGTGGGTGGTTTCTCTACACACTGCAGCAAACTCACAACAAGGAATACATAGGTGCTCAGTACAAAAACAGAACAGATTGGCACAACTTGCCAGAACCTGGAAAGGGCTGCAGGGAATGTGTTCACGGAGAAGAGGAAGCAGGAAGGAAGGAAGCTCTTCGTAAGGTAGATGAAATGACCAGATGATAGAAACGGCCCAGAGATGAGGACACAGAAGAGGAGAGACAGCCAGGAGTGGGCAGCCAGGGGTCCTCAGCCCGACTACACAATTATCAATAGCTCGGAGGATATGTTGTACAATATATTGCCATGGGGAAATTTGGAATTAAAAAGTATAAAAGTACATAGAAGCTCTCCATATTGCCCCTAATGACTACATGTGGATCTACAATTTCTTCAAAATATCAGTGTTTTAATTAAAACTAATACATGGGGGCTGGAGAGGTAGCTCAGGGGTTAAGCCTCTGCCTTGCAGGCGGAAGGTCCTGAGTTCGGATTCTAGACCCCACGTACTAGACGCCAGGCGGAAGCGGGGGCGGCCTGCATTTCTGGTCCTGGTAGGGCGGAGCCTGTGAATCCCGGGGCAGAGTAAACAAGGAGGTGGTGGAGGCTGTCCATGGTGGATCCCGAATTCGTCCGTGGTTCTACACACACACACATACATACACACGCGCACATGCACAATTGAATAAATAATAATAAATATAATAAAACCAATACATGGATAATGAGTGGGAAAAAAAGCCACAAAGTGAGAGAAATATTCTGATTACATGTATCTTACAAAGATTATTTTTGAAATATTTATTTGTGGAAGATAACAAGAAGGAGGAGAGAGAGAGAGAGAGAGAGAGAGAGAGAGAGAGAGAGAGAGAGAGAGAGAGAGAGAGAGAGAGAGAGAGAGAGAGAGAGAGAGGGAATGCACAGGCATTCACAGCCACGGGTAGAGGTCAGAGGACACCTTTCAGAAGTCAGTTCTCTCCTTTCATCTTGTGGGCTGTGGGGATGGAACTCAATTTGCCAGGACTGGGAACAGGTGCTTTACCTGCTGAGCCATCTTTCCAAGCCAGAAGCTGGGTATCTTCAGTTTCCTATATATAAAAGTTTAATTGGAAATTCAAAAAAAAAACTCTAGTGTTAACTGGCTTATTGAAACATACATGCCACAAAATAATACAAAGTAATCAAAAGAGCATAAAGCTAGTGTTTATTGGCATGCTGAAAAAACACAGTATTCAGTTAAACCAAAAAAATTTAAAAAAGCAGAACATAACTAGGAGAAAATTGACTGCTTCTGACTTCATTGCTTAGAATTCTGAGAACAAACTGCAATTCGCTGTGGTAGCAAAACACAACAAGGCACATATACTCCCCGCCACAAAAGCTTTCTTCTTTAAAAGTGAGGCTCAAATGAAGAAGTCAAGCAGTATAAAATGTTACTATGTATAGGCGACATGGAAGATGACTAACGATACAGTATCCATGGAGGCTTTCTTATTTATTTATTTACTTATTGTATGGTGTGTGTGTGTGTGTGTGTGTGTGTGTGTGTGTGTGTGTGTGTATGTGTGGCACTTGAGTGTGCCTGTGGAGACCCAAGGGTAACATCAGGAATCATGGCGGACTGCTCTACCTCCGTATTGCTTTGCTTTGGGGTTTCCCAGGCTCTGCTTTCCAGGGTCAGAATTACAGGCGACCACCATATCTGTCTAGAATTGTATGTGGAACTCTGGGATCTGAACTTAGGGGCTCTTGCTTTCGAGGCAAAGTCTTTAAGTCATGAGCCATCTCTCTAATCCTGTTTTTTTTATTTTTAGTGAAATGCAACAGCTGTGGGATATGGGGTCTTTAGGAGACTTGACTTACGATCCACCTTTTTCTCACCATGGCACACATTAGAAGGGAATGAGTGACATTCTGTAAAACTGCATTCTCTCTTAGACAATATACAATTTTTTTCTCAAAGTGAAAAACATGCCTAGTTGCATAAGCACATGGAATGTTTCACATCACTAGTCATTGTGGAAATTCAAATACAATGATTATTAGTTCCCTCCTCTAGCTCTTAAAATTAAAATGTTTCCATCAAAAAGACAGGTGCTGGGGAAGTGGGGGGGGGGAGCGAGAATCCTCCTACACTATGAGAGTACAAGATACCTGCGGCAGGCAAGTTGCACAGCAATGTTAAACATCAAGTTACCCTGTGGCCTCACTAAAAAGAAGAACATTGTGCGGTCCCTGCAGCAGAGTCTAGAGGGTCTCTGTTTTTTTTCCCACTCAATAAAGAGTTAGAAAATAGAGCACAAAGGGTAAAGTTTCAGCATGCAGGGTTTTTATTATTAATTATTGTACATGTGTGTTTACATGTGTGCATATGTTTTGCATATGGGTGGATGTACATATGTGTGCAAGCATGTGTTTAAAAGGGCACTTAAGTGTGTGTGTCTGTGGAGGTTCAAGGGTGACATCATCTTGGATTGTTATATCTACCTCCTTATTGCTTTGCTCTGGGGTTTCCCAGGTTCTGCCTTCGAGGGCTGAAATTACAGGCTGCCACCCTATCTACCAGGCATTTTTACATGGGATCTCAGGATTTGAACTCAGGACCTTCTCCTCGGAAGGCAAAGACTTGCTCCTGAGCCATCTCTCCAGCCCATCACTGCTATTATTATGACAAATTAAAAGCTTCCATCAAGGGCAGGGACCAGAGGAGTCTGTGGGTCCCAGGAGAATCAAGGGTTCTCCCCACCTTCCCTGCTTCCTATTGACCTTTTCAAGGTTACCAGAATCTTTACTATCCCTTGATTGGTAGAGGTTCCATTAATTACCACCTCTGCAGTACTTTCTTAATTGTCTAGATTCACGGCTCTGGCAAAGATAATCTTTACTCCGTGACTATTTGTGATCAGTCTCTGGAATAAGTGGCGTCCCATGGTCTCGTGGAAAACATGCTTCTGGACCATGTTTTCTCTTCCCCTTGGAGTGGAGAGACTGTGCTTTTTCTTCCTTCCTCTGGGACCCCCTTTGTCCTACCTCACTGCCTACCTCACATTCCACCGTGTTAGCCACAGCAAGACTACTTTGTAAAACTCCTCATCCTGGCTGGAATATGGCAGTTCCTAGAACTGTCCATAGGTGGCACTCTAATCCACTTCTGACATATTCCTAGACCCCCCTCCCCTTCCCCAACCCCACCAACCTAAGGACTCAGTTACCCCCAACCTTCCCTTTCCTCTTCCATGCTATCCCTTCCATTAGCCTTGGTTTGAGGGCTGGATGTAGATCCCCAGTTCCCCCACCCCTCTACACGCTGTCCATGGTGGCTCTCTCTGTACACTCTGATATTAGGCTCTCTTTCATTCTTATGTTCTCCCACCTTAAGGATAAACTATGGCTCCTTTGGCCACCAGCCCCTCAGCTCTAATAAAAATCACATTTCATAAGCCTCTCCAATGGGATAGCTTCTGTTTATTGATAGACCTCCACGTGGATTTTACAACCTTAATTGATGTCATAAAGTTGATCTAAATCCTCCCCCCCACCTAACATACCTAATATCTGGCTCATCATGTCTGTATTGATATACACATTTTTATTAATAGCATTATTCGTAACCCAAAGAGGAAACAACCCAGATGTATATCATCTGATGAAAAGAAGAAATGTATACATGTATACGTGAAAAGTAGAATGTATACATGCAATCTGATATTTGCCGATAAAAAGAAATGAACACTTGCTAGGAAAGTACAGGGCTCTGGGTTTGAATCCTATGAACATGTACACAGAAATTAATTCCTAACACAGGTTGCAATATTGCTCAGTGAAAGAAACCACTGAAAAGGGTCACATACTCTATGATTCCACAAATATGAAGATTCCCGATTAACGAACCCATGGAGAGAAAGAAAAAGTAGATTGGTGATCCCTGGAGACAGGACAGCAGAACAAAGAGGCAGGAGGGTGTGAGCAGTAACTACAGCAGACACAAGGTTTCTTTTAGGATTGTTATGAAATCAGATCATGATGGGGCTGTGTCTCACAAACAAAAGGATTTGAATTCAGATCTCCAGTAAAAATTCCAGGTGGATAGGGCAGCAGACTACACTTTTGGCTCTGGAAGGCAGAGCCTGGGAAACCCTAGAGCAAAGCAGTAAGGAGGTAGAGCAATCCAGGATGATTCTCAATATCACCCTTGGGCCTCTGCAGACGCGCGCGCGCGCGCACACACACACACACACACACACACACACACACACAGCCTATAACCACACATGCAAAAAAAATAGATCATGGTGAACTTTGTATATTTCTCAAAATATATTAACAACCTTAAATTTTAGACTTTTTTAAAGCAGGAAGACCATTTAAATTACACCATTACACACCTATTTAGAAAAGAATACTATTTGTGTTGGACTTGGTAAGTGCTGTGATTTCTCATTCTTTTACAAATGGGGAAACCAAGGTATGAGAAGGCACTTAAAAAAAAAACTGACTGCAGATTAGACCAGCATTCCTCAAAGCTCAGTCAAGGGGCATCTCTCTTTAGCACCTTTTTTGCAGCTGTGGGTTGATGCAACCGGAGAACAGGAAAGAAAAACATCCCCGGGCAAACATCCCCGGGCAGACTCTTCAAACTTTCCCTCAAGACAATCACCATGGAAAGAAAGACGCTGATACCAAGATGGCCCTGGTGGTCTCACAGCCACCCAGGCAAAGCCAAGCCAGGATATGCTCAACTGAGTCAAATGACATTCTCAGACCAGGGGCAAAAGGGGGCCCAACCTGTCCCCAATGTGCTGCCTGGGCCCTGTGGAAGGAAGGCAAGCAAGGAAACGGAAGGAACACATTCCTTTCTGGAAAACAGCTTAGGAGACTGCCTCATGGTTAAAGAACCTGAATTTGGATCCCCAGATTGCGCATAATGTGGCCTGTAATCCACCCCTGGGAACTGGAGATTAGCTTTACTGGCATGTTCTGGGTTTAAAGACCCAGGATCGCCAAGCAATAAGGTGGGAGGGTAATAAAGGAGGTTTCCCAATATCTTTGGGCCTCCACAGGCATACACACTCAAGTGTACATACACCTCCCCCCACTAGTACATACCACATGTACATATACATATACACATACACATACATATACATAAAAAATAAAGTCCTGGAAAGGATAAAACATAATGTTTTATTTGTTTGCTTGTTTCTTTTGAAACAGGGACTCGGGTATCCCAGATTGGAACTTGCTATGGCGGCTTAAACTCCCTCACCCCACTACCTGTACCTCTCAAGTGCTAGGTATATGCATGTGTACCACCGCACCTGGTATTACCATACTGAGCATGGAACTCAGGCCCTAATGCATGCACCCTCAAACTAAGCTGGATCCCCAGCCTTGCCACTGATTCTTAGGATCCAGAAATTAATGACAAGATGAATAAGACCCCTACCCGGAGGACCTCACGTGGGAGTTTGCCACCAGAGCCCTCCTCCACGCGCATGCTCTCAATAATGGTTGAATCAAGATTCTCTTCATCGAGTTCCAAGCTGTGAATGGCTGTTCATCCCATGCCAGCGATGGTTTGCAGGCAAGGTCTCTCTTCCTTTTTTAAAATATATATGTTAATATATATTACATATATGTTATATATATAACATATATATGACACACTATATATAGTGTGTGTGTGTGTGTGTGTGTGTGTGTGTGCATGCGTGCTTGTGTGTATCAGAGAGCACTCTGTGTCCCTGTGGAGGATCAAAGTGACTTCGGGAATCATCCTGGATTGCTACTACCTCCTTTTTGCTTTGCTCTAGAAATCCCGGGCTTCCCCTGCCAGGGCCAGAGGTGCACGACCTTGCCCTTTCCGCCTGGTATTTTACATGGGGCAGGCTTCCAAACTGAGGACCTTCTGCTTGTGAGGCAGAGTCTTAAATCCCAAGCCATCTCTCCAGCCTGCCTTCTGAGCATCTGTCTTCTGAGCACTTGTCTCACTGCCCCATCCAAGAGGCTTGGAGAGAGCAGGAGGACCTTGTACCCCAGGCTTCCTGCGGCTACAATTCCCCTTCACTTCGAGAATGTTCACAGACAACACATTCAAAACTGTTTTCAACGCTTTGAAACCACAGGGCAGACACATAATACTGAAGACTCCGGCGAAATGTTAAGACACGGCCTTGTGAGCCATTTCTGGAGTTGCTAAGACCTGGCCAAGTTTTTTTTTTTTTTTTTTCTTTGCATGAAGCTGTGACATTTAGCCATACAGGATTCTCCCAGCAAGAGTCTCCACACCTAGCCAGCCTGCTGTGAGTTACACAACGGCATGGACCGGAATGTTGGGGAGCGGTTTAGGAAGGAAATGACACACCACGAGACATAAACAGAGAATGAAATACAACTCGGGGGAAAGTAAATAAATAACCTACCCTAGGCAGAATTCATCAGCCGCAACACATACAGTGCATCATTAAAATGTTGCAAGGAGAACCAGGAGGTAGAGAGAGAAAGGAAAGGGCAGGGAGCGAAGTTGTAATTATCTGGACTATTAAAAGACTTCAAGTGGAAGGCAAAGTCTCCAATTTGCAAGGCTTGAACCTTAAAGGTGCTGTCTCTCTCTGCAAGGATTTTTGTTATGGCAAAAGGTGCAACTGTAAAGTGTGTGTGTGTGGTGGTGGGGTGAAATGAGGAGCTATCTGGCAATTGTATTTTAAAATGGCACACCATCTTTCGCTGACATTTTACAGGGAGACATCATTTTGATTGCAAACTTTTGGGAGGATTCTCACAAACACTGGAGGGGTTGGAAGGAACTGAAGGATCAGCAGGTGGTCAGTCAAATTCCTCATGCGGCGGGTGGTCATCAGCTTGAAACACTCTGGAGAAAACTACTTCCCAAAATAGAGCAGACAAGAGACACAGGCCTCCCTGCTTCCCAAACTCTCTACTTTGCACAAATAGTGAAAAGATACTCACTGGCCTCAGTGCAGAGCCTTAAAGAGCCTTGTTTGGTGCCTGCATTAGAGCACGAGGAGAAGCCGCCTCCAGTAGAAATGAACTTTGCATTAGTCCTGACTTACTCTACACCTCACCCTCGGTTTGCCAAATCTGGCTTGAAACCCTACAGAAGTTTGGCACTTGCTGAGACTGCTTCTTCTTTTGGATAAATTTCACAAACTGTGTGTGTGTGTGTGTGTGTGTGTGTGTGTGTGTGTGTGTGTGTGTGTGTAAGTGCATACTCGAAGTGTGGTATGGCTACACATGCATTCTCATATGTGTGTACACATGGAGGTCAGAGGTCAACATTGCATGTCCTTTCCGATTGACATCTGCCTTTTTTTTTTTTTTTTTTTTAATTAAGATAGGGCCTCTCACGGATCCTGGAGCTCACCAACTAGCTAGACAGACAGAGTGCTCCAGGGATTGCCCTGTCTCTGCCTCCCCAGCATTGGGATTAAAGATACCTATTGTTGAGGGAATCTGAACTCAGGTCCACAGTTTGTAAAACATGCATTTAACTGAGCCTTAAATTTTGCAACGTTTAAAAAAAAAAAGCTTCCAAGTTGAGAATTCAAAGCAAAATAACGTATGTGTCTTTTCCATGTGCAACTCCTACCATGTGAACACTGACAGCATCTAGCTGCTGCCCCCCCTACCTTCCTAGCATTCAGAACATACTGAGCCCACAGCACACTCCATCAGGGGTCAGTGAGATAGCTCGACCGGTAAAGGGGCCTGTGCGCCAACTCCAAAACTTGAGTTCGATCCCCAGAAACCCACATGGTGCAAGTAAGTGTGTACCTTCTTTTTCTCTGTCTCTCTTGCTCACTCTTAAGTAAACAAACAAACAAACAAACAAACAAACAAACAAACAAATAAATAAATATTTTAAAGAGACCCCTCCCCCAAAAAGAACTTAGGGTATAATATCTCGGAAGAAGCTTTGCTGAGTGTCAGGATAATCAGCTAGTGCAAAATATTTCTTCAGTCTTTTGACTTTCCTGAGAAGCCCAATGCCAGCCCTCTTTTTGTGCGGGCCCATGAAGGTCATTCAGGAAGGTGTTTGTCACCTTCAGGTCTCCATTAGGTGGCTGGTGATCTGTTCCCTTGGAGTCAGATGAAAGATCTTGAATGAACAGCCAGGTCCAGCTGTGTCTGGCAGGTGCAGAGTCGTTGAAAAGGGTCTGTTGTTACGGGCTTTCAAACACTTAAGTTCTGGCTCTCGGTAGCAAGATGCTATGGGAAGAAATGTGAGGATTATCCTCACAGTACCTACCATCAGAAAAACCATAGAGCTATAAAAGTAGAAGCCTGGTGTCCTGTGAGCTGATCTGTACTACAATCCTAGGAACACCAAAGCCAGAGTGGGAAAGTACAGAAGTCTCCCTTCAAAATAGGGTTCAAGAGTGCAGCCCTCAGTTCCCAAGGGACAGGGCAGAGGAAGGAGAGTAAAGAGTCTAAGAGTCTGAAGTGGAGTAGGTGTGCCCCCAGACACTCCCCTCTGGACATGACAAGGTTGCTGGATTCATGATTGTATAGCAGCTATGTATATTTCCATAAGATTTGTTCTATCAAGAAGGAAGGACTTAAGAAGCTGGGTATCTTCCCAAAAGACTGAGGAGGGATAATGCTGCCTGAGGAGGGCGGGAACGAAGATGCTCTCCTCAAAGCATATCCACTGACACATGATTCATGCTTCGACTAGTGTCCATAAAGGAAACCACAAGAAACTCAATGGATCATACATGTGAAAAGACATGGAAATAAGAGGAAGATTGGCAGGGAAGAGGAAGGGAGATGGGGTTGGGGATTAAGATGTGAAAATATCATAAATTCACTCTATTCATGTGTGGAACACTAAAAGAAAAGAGAAAAATAGAATTCAAAAAAATGGTTATACAATAAGCCATCCTTCTTATCTCTGCAATATTAGAATCTACTAAGGAGTTTTTTTTTTTTTAAATGTTGCCATCCCCAGCCCTCCCTCACTACACACCAATTAAGTGCGTGCGTCTGGCAGGTTTCCAGCCTCTCCTGTGATTCCAAAGTGCAGCTAAGGGCAAGAGCTGCTGAAAGGAACCGGAGGGTCCCACAGGGTAATCTGAAGCTAGCAATCTCCCCAAAGTCTTTTGATTATAATGAGCAGATCTCTGTTTCATAAAGCAAGAAATGACTGTGACTGAGTGTTTCCAGGCTTGTTAGCATTCGTTTTTCTCCAAGCAAAAGAGAATTTTGCATGTGTCTGTGTGGGTATGTGTGTAGGCATGCATGCAGAGGTCACAGGTCAGAGGTCAAGCTCAGGGATGGTTTCTCGTATACTTTGTTTTACAAGACAGGAGGGTCTTTTGCAGCTTGTCTTCATGTTGCTGATAAATTTACAACCAAGCAGCTCAGGATAACAAGGCAGGGGATGGGGAGTAATTCTTCTTTACAGTTCTGGAAAGCGTGGCAAACCTCTCCTGCAGGACAGCAAGTCTGCTGAAGTTTATCAAAATACTGAATCAGCATTCTCGATTCCATTCACATACCCAGTCAATAGTCCCGCCCGCCACAGGCTGGGTCTCCCCACACCAGTTAGATACACTCCTACAGGCTTGCTAATTGATTATGAATGTGCGCACACCTCAGCCTTCAATTGTCAAGCTGACACCTGCATCTAACTAGCACCAAGTCTCTCACTGGGCCCTGGGCTGGCTGGTCAGGGAGCCACAGCCATCTGCCTGTCCCTTGTTGGGATTTTTAAAAGACCATGACGCCACACCAGGCTTTTCCTGGGTACTGGGAATTAAATGGACCCTCATGCTTACACAGCAAGGACCCTTTCTGCTGCCCAGATAGAATATTTCCAATTGTTGGACTGGCTGGAGATATGGCTCAAGGGATAAAATATTTGCCATGCAGCTGTGAGAACCTGAGTTCAAATCCCCCAGAAACCATTAATTTGGGCGTAGTAGCATTTGCCTATAATCCCAGTGTCTCTAGAAAGTAGAGACAGGAGAGCGCTGGGTGCTTGCAGGCAGGCCACACCTATAACACGGAATAACAAAAAGGCATGCTGTTTCAAACACAGTGGAAGGCAGGGCTGGACACTCCTAGCGGTCCATTTGACTCCTGCATGTACGTGCACCCCACACACAAATGTACCCATATACACCTATTTCTTCCTCTCTTCCTCCCTGCCTCCCTCCTTCCCTTTCTCTATCACACACACACACACACACACGCACGCACGCACGCACGCACGCACATACAAATTCTCAATTCAGTTTTTGACATAGCCTATGCTATTATTTTGTGACGTGAATGTGGCTTCACTACTGTAGGTTTGTCTGTAGCATTATATCATTCACACTTCAACTAAAGGGAAGGGAGGTGACACTTAATGGGAACAGGCACAATGCTAAAAGTCGGAAATGAATCTGTCTTGACTTCAGATCACTGGAATTCAGCTTTTACAATGGAACACCCATGAGAGAGGAGGAAGTGGAGCAGGTGCCCTGCAGATCTGAGAGCCCAGCCATGAGACCACCTGTTGCAAAGCTATGCCCCTCAAACGGGACAAAAGGAAGACTTTCCAATGCTGCCCTTGCATTGGACAAACAGCTTAGGGGTACAACAGCACTACATATGATGCTGGCTAGAATAGTGCATTAAACAAACAGGGGAGGAGAGAAAGGGCAAGGAAGAGAGGAAGAGGGAGAAGGAGAGAAAGCAAGAAAGAGAGAGCAAAGGAGAAAAAGAGAGAGAGAGACAGAGAGAAACAGAGAGAGAGAGAAAGAGAAATAGGATGCATTTCAACTCTGAGGACAACATTGGAAGTCTGGTCACTCCTTCCATTATGTGGGCTCTGGGGATGAACTCAGATAACTAGATTTGCACACCGTCTCCTTTGCCCGCTGAACCATTTTATCAGCCCTTAGATAGTCAAAAAATTCCATTTACCTTTGTTTTCCTTAGCGGCTAAACAGGTATGTTTCTCTAGGAGGCTACTATGTAAATAATGTTGTCTTCAGAAATAATCGTCATGTAAGAGAGAATAGTTTTTCTATTAGGCACTTTTAGAACAGGAATTTTAGGTAGAACAGGCTGGGAAGGTCCATGAAGATCATTCCCCATCGCTTGATTATCCTAAAAGAACACGCCCTGCCAGGCTCAGGAACTGACTCTAATTCCCCATAGAGATAAGATCACCAACTTCCCCCAACCTTTGGTTTACCAAAGGATGTGGAGATGAGCTCCTCCAACGTTCAGTCAGGAGTTGACTGCCCAATATGAATGAACCAATCAGGCGCAGAGAAGAGCAAAAAGCCCAATCAGATTTAAAGAAGCTAAAACTAACCAATAAGGAAAAGCCATTTTCCAGGGCCTGCCTACCCCTGACCCTATCAGCCATCAAATGGCCCCCTTGCTCCTTGAAGCCTCCTTGCCTGTGAGTTTCTTTCTTCGTCTCACCTAATAAATCTTTATTTTTTAATTATTTTTTATTAATTAATTAATTTGTGTGTGTATGTGTATATAAGCATATGTGTCCATATGTTTGTGTATGTGTGTCAGAAAACACTGTGTGTCCCTATGGAGGACCAAGGGTGACTCTGGGAATCATCTTAGATTGCTTCTACCTCCTTTTTTGCCTCGCTCTGGGATTTCCCAGGCTCTGTCCACCAGTGCCAGAAGTGCAGGCTGTCACCATTTCTGTCTGGCTTTTTTACCTGGCCCTGGGATGGGAACTCAGGACCTTCTGCTTGCAAGGCAAAGTCTTTTATTATTATTATTATTTATTCATTGTTCATGTGTGTGCGTGTGTGCACATGTGTGTATGTGTGTGTGTGTGCAGAATCATGAGTGAATTTGGGAACCGCCATGGACCGCCTCCACGTTTACTCTGCCCGGGGATTCACAGGCTCGGCCCTACCAGGACCAGAAACGCAGGCCGCCCCCGCTTCCGCCTGGTGTCTGTACTTGGGGTCTAGGATCCGAACTCAGAACCTTCTGCCTGCAAGGCAGAGGCTTAACGCCTGAGCCACCTCTCCAGCCCCAAAGGCAAAGTCTTAACCCCTGAACCATCTCTCCAGCCCTCACCTAATAAATCTTGTTTTAACCCTCTTCACGTGTTCTGGTGTTATTCTTTGACCCTAGAAACATAAGAGCCTGGAAAGAAACCCAGTATCAGTTATAGCAAGTAACAGAATATATGTAAAAGCTAAATGAAGTCAGGTGGAAACATGGGGGGGGAGGGTTCTGGTGGGTCAGGAGACTGGGGGGATGGGAGGGGCTGGAATACTAAAGGCAGAGGCTGTGAGAGGGTGCTGGTGGGCTGGAGGGTGGGATGGGAGGGGGCAGGTGACCAGGAATACTCCATGCATGGATATCAGAACACCCACAGTAATTGTGATCATGTGTCTTTCTACCTCCCAGCTTCAGTTCCCAAATCTGCGAAGTGGCAAGAAAAGTTTCTATCCTCCCTGGTTGAAAGAATTCAGTGATGTGACATTGTAAACAGGCTAAAACTGACTCACTGCTCTACATCAATACACTTAAAAAAATAAAAATTGAACACCAAGTTACTTTGCATTCTACTTTGTAGACTCTTATCCCTCCTGAGACAGCTGCAGCTCTCTGAAAGCGACTGGGAAAAAAAGGAGAGCAAATGACATGCCCGCTGCGGTTGCTTTCTTTCCTTTATGTGGACTGTCCCGAACCATGATCCGAAGGAGCTTCATTCTTTTCTCCAGTCCCTCCTCTCTAAGTTACTCCATTCTGGAATATGGCAAGACAAAAAAGCAACTCAAAGTAGGCATTGATAAAAACCGATCAATTGAAAATGAATAATTCAGTCAAGAGGGTATCTAGAGTCTGGCTGGATCTTTTCTGATGCCTCTCTCACCTTGAAGGCACTAACTGGAGAAAACATTCATCACCCATGAAGGACAGTGGAGGACCTAGGACGTGGTCTGGACTCTGTGCACACAAATCACAGGTGAATGGGGAATGCTCTGAATTGGGTTATGAGGGAAGGGAATCACCAAGGGATTCAGGACACATGTTTTGATTCAAACCAATTTTCAAAAATAATACTTCTGGCTTACATTACTCAGTTTCCTGGCATGGGGATGGTGGTGTTAGAAGCAGGTAACTAGTAACCTGACAGCTAACCTCACTCCTCACTGTATCCTATCCCTGTTCTTTCCTTCTCTTTAAAACTTCTTTCTTAAGTGCCTTATTTATCTGTTTGCCCACATTCTTTTGTTTCCACTTTGGTGGGATCATCTTCCGATTGCCTGACTTATCTTCCTTTTCATTTGTGGGTGGTGTAAAAGTTTCTGTTTGATTATCAATCTGATGGTTTAATGCTAGGATCCACTTACAAGGGAGAACATATGGCCATTGTCTTTTTCGTCTGGGATACTTCACTCAGTTTTACCCACAAATTTCTTTAGTTCATCTTTCCTGGGAGTGAAATAGTATTCCATTGTATATATGCACCACATTTTCATTAATCTCCTTCCTTCATCTATTATTGAACATTTAGGTTGGTTCCATTTCTTTGACGTTGTGAAGAGAGATGCTACGAACATAGTTGTATGTGCAACTCTGTAGCAGAATGCAGTGTTCTTTGGGAATATTCCCAGGAGCAATCATGAGTCATATGGTATTTCAATTTTTAACTTTTTAGGACCCTCCAGCTGATCTCCAAAGGGATTGTATAAGTTTGCATTTCTACCATCAATGTATTCCCTTAGCCACATCCACTCCAGCATTTGTTGTTGTTTGTGTTTTGGATGGTAAGTCATTCTGACTGGACTGAGATGATATCTCAGGGTGGTTTTAATTTGCATTTCCCTCTAAACAACTGCAGAAGGGGAAAATAATAAACACTAGACAGGATCAGATGTCTTAGTATTAACCACAAACACCGGATAGTAAACCACCATTTAAACACCTCTCATTATATCTTTAGATAAGAAAAGGTCTCCATGTCCAAATAAGACCCAGTCTATTGCAATTGGAAAGTAGTGAAATAGACAGTCACTATCAGTGAGCTTATAAAGCTCAGCCTGAACCAGGCCAACCAAACCTCTTCCCATTCTGAGGCTCGGGGAATTTTGTGGAATAGGGAGCAGTAAGACTGTTAGGAGCTTGAAGGTGAGAAACTCCGGAAAAATAACTACACACAGTGGGAACCACAGGGGCAGGTTAGACAGGTAAAGGGTAGTGTGGCAAAGCTGTGAGTTTACTCACAGGACCACTTACACTGCCACAGAGACCTGATCCACTACTAGAGCAAACAACCCAAAGGGAATTTTGCGACCCACACAATCAGACAGGCTCAAGGGCAGGAGAAAGAGGGATGAATTGATGAAGGGCGGGGGCGGGGGGATATGGGTGAGGAAGGGGGAAGGGAATGAGGCAAAGACAACTACTCTTTTTTTTTTTAATAAAAGGAAATTTCTTAGTGAAAGAGAGAGGGGAAGGAAGGAAGGAAGGAGAGAGGAAGAAAGGGAGAGAGGGAGGGGAGGGAGAGAGGGAGGGAAGGGAGAGAGTGGAGGGAGAGAGGGAGGGGAGAGAAGACTTCTAGGACCAGAGAGTTGACTCAGGGGTTACAGCCTTTGCCTGCAAGGAAAAAGGACCCATATTCCATGTACAAATGTTAGGCGGAAACAATGGCCTTGCAAGGCACAACCTGGGAAACCCAGAGCAAAGGCAATAAGGAGGTAGAGCAACCAGGATAATTTTCAGTGTCACCCTTGGGCCTCCACAGGATTACATATTCAACTGCCCTCTTGTACACAGACACAGACACAGACACACAGACACAGACACACACACACACACACACACACACACACACAAATATGCAGGCACGGGGAAAAAAAGGAACCCCTGGAAGCATAATGTTCTAACCCCAAACTAACGTTATCATAGCTCCGGGTTGGAGATGGGCCTCCTTGGTAGAGGAAGTGCTTGGTAGAGGAGGGAGGGAGGGAGGGAGGGAAGGCAGGAAGGAAGGAAGGCAGGAAGGAAGGAAGGAAGGAAGGAAGGAAGGAAGGAAGGAAGGAAGGAAGGAAGGAAGGAAGGAAGGAAGGAAGGACCCCCTTGCTGAACAAGCACAAAGGCTGGGATTGAAATCTACATAAAACAGCAAGTGTGTGATAAGGACTAATACTGTTGGGGAAGAAAAGGATGATGTTTCCTCAATGGTATACCCACTAATAGATGACTCTTGCTCCAGCAAGTATGTAGGCATTTGTCATCAAAGGCAAATCAGATGAAACACATGTGAAAAGATTTGAAAATAGACAGGGGAGAAGAAGGATTCTAAGCGAAGAAGGAAGTAAGATGGAATTGAGGATTAAGGAGTGAAAATATCATACCGTTATTACATTTGTGTGTGTGTAACACTAAAAGAATAAAAATAAATACAAACCAAACACAAAGACAAAAAGCCAGATGTCATAGTTAGGCACAGGTGTCAACTTGACAGTTGAGGGTTTGAGCTCTGGGCACATTTGTGGAGAATTAGTGGTTGAGTTGGGCCCAGAGTGAACCTGGAGGAGATTGTCTAGCTGATGGGGAGGGCCCAGCCTATGGTGGGTGGGATTAGGCCCTGGAATAAAAGACAGAGGAGTTGGCATCCTTTTGTATACTTGGCCAGACATGATGGTCTGGCAAGTAAGGACCGTCCCTCTCTTAGCTGTTATGTGATGATATGGTGTGGCCAGTTCCCTCGGCCTGATGTTGGTGTGTGCTGTCCTGTCAAGCTGGACTAAGAACTGTAACTGGTAATCATAAGAGACAATAAGCCCCTTGTTCCCTTAAGCCATTTGATGGTGGCTTATCAACAACCATGCAGGTGAGCTGCAACACCAGGTATGCTGGTTCACACCTGTATTCACAGTGTGGGGGAGGCAAAGAGAGATGGATCCTTGGAGCTCACTGATCTGACAGCCTAGTCTAATGGTCAAGCTCTGGTTCCCACTGAGAGTCTCTCTCAGACAGCATATGGATACCTCTCAAAAAATTGACACCTGAGGTTGATGCTAGACTGCTACATGCATGTATACATACATGCGTGTGCACTTGAACACACGCCATACAAAAACAACATAGCTAGCTTGCCACTAGGCATGAACAGCAAGTGCGGTTCTGCTAGAAGAATCTTTGCATTTGACAGACACATCGGGTCATGCCAAGTTAATCTATCCCTCTCCTGGTGTGTCCCCATCAGTAAGGCTAGAAGAACAGGGTACAATCCTCTTGGATGCGCAAAAGATTCTGCTAGTTTCCTTGAAATACTGAACATCCTGACTCCATCTGAAGTAAGATTCAATTTACGAAGAATTGATTTACCCACGGCTTTTCAGGAGCGATTCTGTATTGGCATAGACATAAGTTTATTGGATCAATAAGGCAGCCAACACGTTTTTATTGAACATTTACTACATTGAAGGCATTGTCAGCTATAGGGAAGAGACCGAAGAGAACGTCACACCCAGGAGAAGTTCAGAGATGGAGATGGGCTATTGGGGGAGAAAGGGGGAAGAAGCTGGGTAACAATCTACGAAAGCCCAACGTTGAATATAAACGCCCCCATACACTCAAATGTTGAGCAACAGGTGCTCGGCAGGTGGCTCTGTTTGTGAAACCTTCAAGAGGTGGAGCCTGCTGGAGGAAGCCTTGAGATCTTCTAGTCCAGCCCCACTTCAATTCTCTGCTTCCTTTTTTCCTTAATACTTTATTCATTTATATGTTTATTTATTTGAGAGAGAGGAAAAGAGAGAATGGAATGTGTCTGTCACCTTCAGTGAATAGGCCATGGGGTGCCCAGATATCTGATTAAGGCAGGTTTAGGGCAGCCATGGTGGGATGGTCTTTGAAGGTCTTTGAGATTCCTGAGGGCCATCCCCCACTATTGAGATCACCCTGAAGGAAACCCCCTGCTGACTCCAAGCCTCCACAAAGATGGAAATGAAGGGATATGGAGGTAAGTTCTGAGCTAAGCCCAACAAAGAAACAACTTGATCTCCAGTCCCACCAAAAAAAATCAACTGGGTTGGGCCCCAAGGTGGGCTAAGCAATGAAGAAAAGCCATTTTCCTAAGCTTGCCTAACCAGCGGGGAAAAGCCATTTTTCCCTTGGATTATCTAAGTGCATAAACAAACCTGATCTTGGCAGCTATCTTTGGCACCTTCCCCTCAGGGCACTCCCACTCCATGTGGGTAGTCCATGAGTTCTCGCGGGCACCCTAGCCCCTCATGGCACTCCAGGTCTGGAGTCTGGGGGTTCTGTTCTCTCTCTCCTCTAATAAACTCTACCTTAATCCTCTACACGTGTTCTGGTTGCAGTCTTTGACTTTGAACAAAGAACCCCACAACATGATCACACATTATTCTTGCGCGTGTGGGTGTGTGTGTGTCCATGTCCGTGTGTGCCCGTGTGTGTGTATGTTTCTGGAGAAGATGGGTACTTGCATGGTGTGCTGAATAAAGCAAAGAGCCCGTCCCGAGGCAGGCAAGTGCTTCCCATCTGTTGAGGGCCTAAAAGGAGCAGGAGGTCTGGGGAAGGTTGGACTCCCGTCCTCTCCCCACCAGCCTTGGGGTGGGGACAAGAAATGGCTTCCACTTCTAGCACTTCTCCATCAGTTGCATCCACTTCTGGACTGCTAAGTTGCATGTGGCAGATCTCGGGGCCTCCATAAATCACAGGAGCAGAAACCACCTCACTGATGCCCTGCTTCCATCCCTCTCTCTGGGTCCTGACTGTGCCAAGTATGCTGGCTAGTGTGGGAAACAGCTGGTAGGCTCCCCAACTCTAAACCCCTCTGGCCACCTTTTCTCTGCTAGGCCTCACCCGAACTGCTGCTACCTTTCCAAATCTCCCTCACCCCCAACCCTGCAGATCTAAAAACCTGTCATCTATCCCCCACAACCTGCCCCTTTTGGCATAGTTTTTCAGATCCAATCAAGAATCGCTCCCTGACAGGGCCTTGAACTGTGCATGGGTACCATGCCAACCCTCAACTCTCTGCAGGGTGCCCACATTCTCGGCCTCCCCTCCTCTCCCTCACAGTCAGACTGCCCTGCTGCAATGCCAGCTAACCCTGCTTCCCCACTCTCTCCTTGATCTCTACAGAGTCCTTATTACACGCTGGCTGTGTGACTTCCCCAGCCATGTCACCTCACTGCTGAGGTGGCGGCATCTGTCTCAGGTGTAAACCTCCAGGCCGTCAAACACCCAGAGCTCCCCACTGCGCTGGGCAGCTCTGTCCTTGTAATGGAATAATGTAACTTCTACTGGACAGCGAGCTCCTTAGGAATATCTAGTACTGTGGGAACCAAAACCTTCACACCCCCATTCTTTACTGCCTAACTTCCCTAGTACCCCCTGCGCCACTTAACAACATAGACTGTGAAGGATTGCAGCGCCCTCCAACCCCCATCTTCCTCCTCTTCTTCATGCTCTCCTGCCATGGCGGCTCTGTCCTCTCACCATGTGTTTGTGGAGGCTCTCTGACCCTAAGTCACCTCCTCTTCTCTAATGCTCCCCACTTTAAGTCTATGGTTTACTCTTTGCCTCCTTTGGACCAAGAGTCAAGAGTTTCTTCCCTTTTGTCTCATTTTCAATAAAATTCAGAAATTTTCAATCTCAACTTGTTCTGGTTTCAATTGTTCTTGTTCAGCTCTGGAATACTCCTAAAGAACCCTATTTTACTTGGACATTGCTTCTGTGTTTCTTTCTTATTGTGGTCCTTTCCAAACCTTTTTGTTTTTCACACATGTGGTCGTGTACGTGTGTGTTGAGGGCACTCAAGTGTGTGCCCGTGAAGTTGTTCTGCCTCCTTACTGTTTTGCTCTGGGATTTCCCAGGCTCTGCCTTCCAGAATTGCAGTTCTACCTGTCCATAATTTCTGTCCAATATTTTTAACTGAGTTCTGGGGATCTGAACTCAGGTCCTTGGCTTACAAGGGGCTTCCCAGCCCCTATCCTGCATCTTCAACTTTGCTACTGATTGTGAGAAATGCTCTTAGGGTCTTCAGCTGGGCATACTCTGCCCACCCCAGCTCTCAGCCCATAGACAGGTTTTCTGAGATCCATGTGGACCCAGTGGAACCTCCCCCTCTTCGTGTGACTTAAATTCTTGGTTCTCACACCTCAAAGGGATTAGAGTCATTTTATTCTGGGGCCGAATATGAGTGCCCAGGAACACAGATTCAGATTGCCCCAAATTCCTTGTGTTCCACTAAGGCTCTTAGGGGTTTTCAAATCACAGAACAAAGAAAACTATAAATCAAGGCACTTTTCAAATACATTGGTGGAAACTCCCAGCAGCCAGCTAGCTGGGGCAAAGTGGAGAGATGTCTGTTACAGGGTTTTAGATGTTATCTGAGGACATTCTTAGATGTTTGGTTGGTGAGATCTAGTGATCTGCTAAGTTAAATGTTTCAGAAGGTTTCAAATGATAGTTACAGGACAGACAGACTGGGAGGACAAGGATGTAAAGACCACTCAAGGTAAAGTGTAATTACTCTCTGAACCTGCAACATTCTAATGCTCTGGCCAGCCAATTCACATTCTAATCAGTCTACATCAGCCAATCACAGGAATTATTTCCACAATTCCTGCCCACCCACCCAAACTGCTCCTGCCAGGCATCCTGAGTGTGGCACCTCACTGAGATCAAGGTCCTGCTGAGGTCCTTAAGCCGGATACTTCCTCAGCCTCTCTCTGACCACTCCCACTCATGAAGCCAGTTTTCTCACCCCTTTTTTTTAAGCATAGCAATTTCGCTCCCTTCCATCCAATCAGCTCTGTTTGTCCACATTTGCATATCCAAAAGCTCATTAGTGTTCCTGTTAAATCAAAGAGCCATGTACCCTTTGTCTCCTTGAGCAACAAAGACCTGGCAGGGGCCCCAGCATGTCAGCTGCCCTCCAATCCCTCTTCCATCAGCTTCTGCAAAAGAGATCCTTAATTTGCCCTCTGACAAAAATTGTTCCATGCCTTTAGAAGCGGGCATATAACATCTCTTTTGCTTTTGAGCTTTAATTGTTTCCCTGTTCTGGTGATATTACTTCTCTGCTTCTTCCTTCTCTTCCCAGCTTCTGATTCTCTGGCTCCACTAAGCCCCAGCCCCAGTTCTACCCACAACTACATGTCCTCCTGATTCACACCCCAGGTGAACATGCGTTTAACAAGACTTATTTCTTCCTCAGCCTCTGTCCACAGTGGCTCTGAGCCCTGTACTCTGTCCCCATTAACTCCGCCTCTTTCATTAACTAGAGCGACTCCTCCTCTTTCCAGGCCCAAAGACTAACATCTCTTTTCCTACCAGCCTCTCCATGTAGCACACAGTGGTCTTTCCATCTACCAGTCACCTCTAAGACACCTATGCCCAACCCCTATCTTTAGTTCCTCTCTTCCAAATTCCACTTTCACTGCATGCACTTCCCCTGGACATGCCTGCTCTTTCTGTTCTTCCCATTTCTTGTGGGTTATCTTGCGTCGGGCATTCTGAAGGCTCCGTGCACCTGTTTGATCTAAGGAGTCACTTCACTTCTCCACATTAACCTGGGAAACACAGTTCTCCTATATTCAAGGGAACAGAGACTGAATTCGCCCAGGTCCAGTAGAAGGCAGAGCCTGAGGCAATGGTTAAATACTGGCTGGTTTATTAGGGGAGTACAGGCCTGGGCGGGAGTTGAAGAAACAGATATGTGAAAGATTTAAAATGATTAAATGATAACAGCTCTGACTGGAGTGAGACACACATGTTCAGGCAGGTGTGAGGTGTCTGAAAAGTCAAAAAAAAAAAAAAAAAACCAAAAACCAAAAAACAAAAAAAAAAAAAAAAACCACACACACACCTTGGGCAGCCCGCAGAGGGAGAAAGGTTTAGAATATCACCAGTCCAGCAACTAACCTCCCGTTTCTCCTTAATGGGACTTAACGTTGTGAGACATTAACTGGCCTGGGATCTTCCAGGCTGCGCCATCCAGTCCTTGAAAACAGTTCGGGAACCATGAACATGTAGGAATGCAAGGATAGCTCCATCTAAATAGCAAGAGAGAGAGGCATGTGTGGCCATGGATGGGTGGGCCTTCACTTCAGAGGACAGAGCATCAGTAGAGAGGTGACCTGAGGCAGGAATAAGCCAGGGATACCAACAGATGACCCTGGCCTATGGGAGGCTGTTATTCCTACCTATTGCCAACCTGTGAACAATGTCTATGCTTGAAAAGAGGACATACTATGTGTCCAAAAAGATCACAAATCTCTAATAAGCTTTAAAACAAAGACTCGGGTTGGAGGGATGGCTCAGGGGTTAAAGCCTTTGCCTCACAAGCAAAAGGCCCTGAGTTCTGGCCCCCAGATTCCATGAAAAAATGCCTGGGAGATATGACAGTGACTTATAATACCAACCCTGGAAAGCAGAGCCGGGAAACCCCAGAGCAAAGCAATGATTTCTGATGTATCCTTGGACCTTCAAAGGCACACACTCAAATATCTTCTTGCATACATTCCTGCACACACATTCATAGTCATCTACATGTAACACACACACACACACACACACACACACACACACACACACACACACACACACAAATAAAATAAAATAAAAAATTTAAAAAGATCTTTCCATAACATTAGGTGATTAATCATGTAACTCTTTTTTTTTCCCCATATTGACTCAAACCAGGTTTTCAAAAACATTGAAAATGTTCATGGGTAAAAGTGATTTAAATTTCTTTGTGCCCTTGACATAAAGCCAGAAATGTCTCTGCCGCTGCCCACTACAGATTGGCATTTTATTTGTTCTTGGGGTAGTAAAGAATAGAAGTTAAAGTCTGAGTCCCAAGGAGGATGCTTATCTTGTTGGTTTAATCTATTTTTTTCCTGCTCTTGGAATGGAACCTTCGCATCAATCTCCTCACGAGTTCACTCGCAAGCTCCTCACAAGTTCAGAATGACCCATGTTCTCTCCTGCTCAGGATGCCCCCTCCACTCCATGACTGCCGCCTTGCCTTTGTCTAAATTTTGCCACAGGTCACGTGACCCTGGAGGGAGCCGACAAGGCCTTCCTGTTGGGCCTCTGCTGTGCGGGGACACTCAGCCTACACTCAGGGCTCCTGCTTTTACCCTGTGCTTGGATTATTTCCACTTCCAAAGTGTAGAGACTCAGAGATGGAGCTGTTATTCCACCTGTATTTCAGGGGTGACCATGTTATCTCTCTCTCTCGCTGTCTCTCTCTCTCTCTCTCAGAATGATGAATGCATGTATAGAAGAGGGCAGTTTAGCGTATGTGCCTGTGAAGGCCCAAGGGTGACCAAGAATCATCCTGGATTGCTCTACCTCCTTATTTCTTTGCTCTGGGGTTTCCCAAGCTCTGCCTTCCAGGTCCAGAATTACATACTGCTACCATTTCTGTCCTGGCTTTTTATATGGGCTCTAGGGATCCAAGCTCAGATCCTTTGGTTTGTGAGGCAAAAGCTTGATTTAACCCTTGAGCCATCTCCCTAGCCCATCTGCTTTATTACTACCTGTCTCTCAAGTAGATTCCAATAGATGACTCTGCATAAGATAGCCATTGAGTGAATCACACAGAAATAGAAGGAACTAGACGGAAGGAATTTCTAAGTCTGGAATTCACATGCAGATAACTCCTCAGCCATGGATCCTGATTTCTCACACCCTAATGCTGTTTTCCACAGTATAGGACTTCAAGGAAAAGAATACATTCTTTATGAATCACACACCTTTTAGAGTGATTTGGCACAGGCAAAGTTCCTAAATGGTAACATAATAAACTGAAAATTTGTTTACTCAGAAAGCAGTCAGGTTCCTGGAAAGATGGAGCACGTTATTTTAGAGCAAGAACTGCCAAATTTACATACTCTTGGGCATAAGTGATGGTCCTCATTAGTCTGAGAGCTGTAAACAAGGTCGTACTGATATACGGCCTGCGTGGTTACAGCCAGGATCTGAACAGAACCATCGGAGACTTGGGGGATATTCACACCTGTTTGCTCAGTCTTTGGCTTGAGTTGCTTCATCAAAATGCTGCATTTCTTTTTCGTTTGTTATTATTATTGCGTGTGTGTGTGTGTGTGTGTGTGTGTGTGTGTGTGTGTAAGGTGTGCACATAGGGGAAATGTGGTGCTTGGGAGTACAGCAGCTCACACCTTTGTTCTCTTAAATATAAGAGGATATTGGGGTATCTTGCTCTTGGCACTCTTCATCTAATTCTCTTGAAACAGAGTCTCTCAATGAACCTGGAACTGGGCTGGCGGCCAAGCCCTATGACCCTAACTCCACCTCCACAAGCCTGGTGATACAAGTGTCCATCCATGATCACAATGGACTGTGCGTGTAGACGAGAGGGCATGTCTGTGGAGACCCAAGGGTGACATCGGGAATCATCCTGGATTGCCTTACCTTCTTATTGCTTTGCTCTGGGGTTTCCCAGGCTCCACCTTCCCAGCCTGGAATTGCTCCTATCCTCCTCTGAAATCAAATGGGCACCCCCCCCCTTCCTAATGTTGAACTACCACCACCTCAACCATGGTTAGGATGGACATATCTGAAACGAGAACCTTCAGAATGCAGTGTACACCTCTCTGCACTACCATTAAATTATCCATTATCCGTGCAATTGACTTACCATCCGCCAAGATCTTTCCCTGCATGTGTGCTTCTCTATGGGCAGTGTAGAGAGCCTGTATCATAAGTTATTGGGCAAAGAAAATGGGATGCAGAGCTGGTTTCAAGAAGGCAGGGCTCTGGGGCTGGAGAGGTGCCTCAGGGATTAAGCCTCTACCTTGCAGGTGGAAGGTCCTGAGTTTGGATCCTAGACCCCACGTATAGATGCAGGGCGGAAGTGGGGGTGGCCTGCGTTTCTGGTCCTGGTAGGGTGGAGCCTGTGAATCCTGGGGCAGAGTAAACAAGGAGGAGGCGGTCCGTGGTGGTTCCCGAGTTCGTCCGTGGTTCTACACGCACACACACACACACATGTGCACAATTGAATAAATAATAAAAAAAAAGAAGGCAGGGCTCTGAGAGGACTGGGTTTCCTTCATTCTCCATAGCAGACGGAAGACTACTGCTGAAGTTCCTAGACTCTCAGATTATTTTATAGGGAAAGTAATGAAAACTATAAGGGAGAGCAGATGAATATAGCGAGGGGATGGGAGGGGGACTACAGAGGCTCAATGTATAGTTTCTGCTGTGCGGGTGTGAGGACCTGAGGTCAGATCCCCACAATGCATTTAAAAGGTGATTGTGGCAGCGACAGCAGAAAACAGGTGGATTTGGTGTGTTCACTTGCCAGCTAGTCTCGTTCAAGCCCTGAACTCCAAGCTCAGGGAGAGACCCTGCCTCAAAACATAAGATGGAATACAATTAGCAAAGAAAGTGTCAACCTCTGGCTTTTACATGCACATACATGGGTGAAGGTAGCTGTATACTTGTACACACACACACACACACACACACACACGCACGCGCGCACACACACACACGTTATAGTTAGTCTTCTTTTTGCTGCTGGGAGACAGCACTCATACATCATTGAAGGAGAAAGAAAGATTTACTTGGTTTACAGATCCAGAAAGTGGAGTCCACTATGGTGGGAATCACACAGCAGCAGGTGTGGCTGGAGGCAGAAGCAGGAGGCTGGTTCAGGTCACTGCAGCCATCAAGAGGCAAAGAGAGCAAAAGCAGAGTAGAGGAAGAAGAGTTGGGCCACCCCATGACATGCTTTCCTCCAGCAAAGTGCCACCTCTTAAAGGTGCCACAACCTCCCCAAACATCAACACCAGCCAAAGATTCACACACGAGTCTGAGTATCATTCAAACCATGATATTGTGCGCATGCACACACACACACACACACACACACACACACACAATCAGGGGTGGAAAATCTAAGTCATTATCTCCCTGGGCACTGTGAGTTGCCTCTCGAGGATCATAGCTGTTGCTTCTGCGCATTCTCTCCCAGCCCCAAGCTTTTACCTAAGCACAGGCCTGGAGTCAGTGCAGGTGTCTGTAGAATGGACTTGCAAGTGTTGTCTGGAAATACAGGAAGTGAGGAAAGCAGAGTTCCCGCCCCCTGAGCGGCTTTTAGCATGGTTTAAGGAAGAAGTGTGACATAAAACACATCCCAGGCAGAGAGGTGGACAAGGCCTCCTTTCTATTTACTCTCCTTTAGCCTAACAGATAGAAGCAGCTGTGAGCACAGCGTCTGGCTTCTGAGGCACAGGTGCGTAAACCGCAACACAATGAAGGAGATCCGTTGGGCTCAGCAAGAGAAGATGAATCTCCTGCCAAGGACTCATTGCGTGGAAGGTTCCAGGGGACATGGGAGGAGCTACAGACCTGACCAAGGGGCAGGCTGGAAAGGGCTGGCGCGTGAGGGAACCCAGGAAGTCCAGGGCAGCAGGAGGGCAGCCCAAGATCTAGATTCTGTGGCACAAGAGCCCACTAGCTGGCCAGTGGACTGGGCTCCGTTGCTGGGTCTGTGAAAGGTAGAAATGGTGGGAATGGTCCTGGAATGCAGCAGAGTTGATCGTAATACTGGGACTTTGGCATGATTTGTAGTGTGATGGGAGGGCGAAGGATGCACGGGTGCATGCTGGTAGGGCTGCAGGAGGTCTGGGAAATGAGAGGAGGAAGGCTGATGTGGTATGGAATGGCTCAGAGACAGATGTAAGGCTCAAGGGCCCATCACTGCGCATTCTGGCAAGGTGGCTGGACATGGTCAGTCAAGGAGCAACTGTTAAGATTGTTGGCAACTGTTGCAGTTTCAAGAAGCTGATAATATCAATCAACTTAAGGCGGAGGAGGATTTTTCCCTCCTTGCTTATGATTCTGGTTACAGTTCCTAGTCCGGCTTGGCAAGAGTGTTGATATCAACTGGAATCCAGGGAAATGGACAGGGATGCCACATCCACAGGGATTGCTGGGAGCGGGAGCAGCCTGTGAATCGGTCAAAAGTATTCCAGACTGGGGCTGGAGAGGTGGCTCAGGGGTTAAGCCTCTGCCTTGCAGGCAGAGGGTCCTGAGTTCGGATCCCAGATCCCACGTATAGACGCCAGGTGGAAGCGGGGGCGGCCTGGCTTCTGGTCCTAGTAGGGCGGAGCCTGTGAATCCCGGGGCAGAAGGAGGTGGAGGCGTCCATGGTGGTTCACGAATTTGTCCGTGGTTCTACACATACAGAGACACACACAGACACACGCGCGCACGCACATACACACGCATATGCACACAGTTGAATAAATAATAAAAAAATTTTTAAAAAAGTATTCCAGACTAATGGGCTAGTCTCTCCATCCTATCCACCTGTCCAGAGAATGGTCGTACCCACCGCGGGCTGGGTCTCTCCACATCAATTAGACAATCTCCCACAGATTGGCTTAGGGCTGCTTAACTACCACTTCTTCACAGATGTACCCAAGGTCTCAGCCTCCAACTGTCAAGTTGACACCTGTATCTCATTGGCAGAGTAACATGGGAAGAACAAAGGAAAAGGCACAAGACTCTACCATTGCCTCAGATGCTCAATCGAAGCCCAGGGAATTAAGCATATTCCCCAGAGGGTAGGTGCAGGCCCATCAAATAGCAGCTGGCTTGAGTATTACAGAGACTGTGTTTAATTTATAAGTAAATGTCTTTCCTCTAAGTCAGAGAACATCAGAAACATATCACACAGGAGGTCTAGTTTTTCAGGGACTAAGGAAGACACAGCCCCTCTTCTTGTGTGCATGCATGGTTTAGGTATAGGGAAAATACATTCAGAGGATTCCCATGGGGATAAGCAGCAATTTACATAACAAGGGAAACAGAATTGTCTTTGGTTAGACCTTTGGCTGGAGGGAGCCTGACACCTTTACTATGGCGTAAGCAAAAGATTCAGGAGATTATCAGCTGGAATGGTAGAGGTCACAATGTGAACAAAGTATTTTAGTTCCTTAGAAGACTTGACATGGTAAGGACCAAGATACTACAGACTTTGGACACGACTCAGTGCGTAAAGTGCCTGCCTCACAGCATGAGGACCTGAGTTCTCATCTCAGGCACCTTTGATAAAAGCCGTGTATGGTGGCGAGTGCCACAGAGAATCTCTGGGGTCCTTGAACCAATGGTAAACTCCATGTTCAAAAAAAGCAAGATGGAGGGAGGTGGCTCAATTAAGACCCTTTACTCACCAGCAAGCAGGCCAATTCGGGATCCATGGATCCCATGTAAAAATGCTGAGTAGAAATGAAAGTAATTCCAGCCCTGGAAGGCAGAGCCTAGGAAACTCCAGAGCAAAGCAATAAGGAGGTAGAACAGTCCAGGATGATTCCTGATGTCATCCTTGGGCTTCCACTCAAGTGCCTTCTTGTATGCACATGCACGCAGTAAATAAACAAATCAAATCAATGTCTGAGAAAGACACCTAAGGTGGATCCTGATCTCTGCACTTATGTGCTCACTAAACACACACACATACCCCTCCACCAGTCACCATTGCAATGGGGATTTCTTTGCACCATATTCTTGCACTGACTGTCTCAGCGGAAGGCAATGCTGATCTTCACAGTGTGCAGCCCCGCCCCCACCCCAATCTCTGCTAGCGGCTGAGCTATCCAGCTCAGTCACTTGCAGGTGTACATTGTCATCTTAGAAGCCTCCAGAGAGCAAGGCCTCCCTCCTGCTTCCATAAACAATGGTGACCCCTGGAGCCCCGCCAGGGCAATGGCTGCAAAAGCAAAGTCCGAATAGAGCGGCAACATCACTCTGCATTATTTAGCGCGACCTGTGAAAGATCCCAAGCACACCTGCTTTGATGGAAACTAATGCTGGGAAATGGCCATCGTGTATCTCCCTCTAATTGCGATTCCAAATCTGCTCTGCATGTAAAGTCCTTTTCTGTTTCTTCACCTTCTGAACCAAGTCCAGATAAATAAGCATGCGCTGGAGGGAACCAGGCACCCTCAATCATGGATGGCTCGGGCCACAGGGGAAGAAGGGAGCTGAGATGAAAGGCCTCGTCTCCTGTTTCTCTTGGCTATTCACGGGACTTGGTCTGGATCCACACCTCTAATAAAAAATAAATAATAGATTTGTAGCCTCCTGGTTCGCAGCAAGGCAAAACTATTGTGTTTTGGGTTTCAAGGACACATGATAGACTGGGAAGCCTGTTTTTCCTGCATTCCCGGAACATTCAGAGGACAAAGAGAGCTCGAGGGGTTGAATGTTGTTAATAAGGTGATCCCCAAAACATTTGCTCTACAGACCTGTTATTTCGCTAAGAGGACCCCTGGAAGTGCCTACCTTATTGTTATTCCCTTTTTCTTTCTCTGTTTTTCTTGATCTTGAAAAATCAACAGTCGGCTAAAGCGCATTAACTATGTAGGAATGTCCAACCTGTGATCCACAGATCACATGGGTTCTGAGATAGCGATGAATGCGGCCCAACACATTTGTGGAAAGCAATACCATGTTGCATGTCAAAACATTAGACTATCTGATAGCTTCTCTCTCTCTCTCTCTCTCTCTCTCTCCTTCCCAAGAGAATGAATTCTTTTTTCCTTTTTGGTTTCATGTTTATTCATCTGTCAGTTGTGTGCATGTGTGTGGCTGCACATCCACATATGTACGTGTGTGTGCACAGGCCTGATGATGATATTAAAAGTCATCCTGGATTGCTCTTCCACCTTCCTGTTTTGAGTCTGGGTCTCTCACTAAATCCAGAGCTCACCAATAAGGTCAATATGGCTGGCCTGCTGCTCTGGAGAGTTCCTGTCTCTGCCTTTGAGGGATGGGCTGCCACATCCCCCTGGCATTTTACTTGGGATGCACAAGTCTGAATTCTGATATATTTGCTTGCACAGCAAGTGCTTTAACCCCTGAGCCATCTCCCCAGTCCTGTGAACATATTCATTAAGGACAAATATATAAATCAAGTGAGATGTCTTGAGGACCTGGGTATGTGTTCCTAGTTCATCTGATTAAAGCTCGATTACTTCCCAACACTGTAGTACTTACTGGAAATGAGTCCAGAGAACATGCTCGAAGAGCTGCTGCTCCTCAAAACTGCTGTCTTTTAATTCCAGAACTCAAATGTACTCAATTGATCTTCCTTTGACCACTGTAACCTTATTCCTTTCATGTGAATTAGTAGTTAGTCTGTTTTGTGACTATTTGTGCATACGCATATGTCATAGTTAGGGGCACAGGTATCAACTTGACTGTTGAGGTTTGAGCTCTGGGCACAGTTGTAGAGAGTTCATGGTTGAGTTAAGCCCAGAGCAAACCTGAAGGAGATTGTCTAGCTACTGGGGAAGATCCAGCCTATGGTGGGTGGGATTAGGCCCACCCATATACTTGTGTATGTGGGCATATGGGCATGCATGTTTGTGTGTGCATGAGTACACAAGTATATGTGTGCATGCATGTTTGTGTGTGCATGAGTACACAAGTATATGTGGGCATGTGGCAGCTAGAGATGACCTCAGCATTTGTCCCTCTAGCACCTTATTTTGAGACGGGGTCTCTCACTGACCTGGAAATTGCCAAGTTGACTAGTCGCCTGTCCAGTGAGTCACAGAGATCTGCCTGTCTTTGCCTCCCCAGCACTGGGTTTAGAAGCCGATGGCACTATGCCTCACTTTCGGAAGTGGGTTCTGAGAAAAGAACTTGGGATCCCCTGTTTGCAAGGCTAGCACTTTGCCGAGTGATCGTCTCCCCAGCCCTGTTTCATGAGGATCAGCGAGATGCTTCCTTCTGATTTATAAGCTGGCCGGTAGCACATGGCATCTGAACCTTCACATGCTCCATCAGTCGTGTGGAAGGAGAGAGAAAGCTCCTCCGGGGCAGAGCTGGCGCCCCACGCCAGCACCTCCTGGGACCAATCTGGAACACTGTCCACTGTGTGTGCCTTCTCAGAGGCAACTTGAATGCCCGGTGAGTCACCCCAAATCTAGTTCTGGCCTCTTCTAGCAGTAGAGGAATAGCAATTTACACATCAGGGACAAACTGGGGGTGCCTCAAATTCACTGTGGAAGGAGCACGTAAGCCACAAACATGCACACTATCAGAATTGACTTAGGAATCCCGTGTCTTCACAACAAAATGCAAACGGCAGCTCATGAAGAGTGACCCCTAAAAGATCCTATCCCACCTGCTGGAGGAAAACATGGAGAAGCGACTAAGCTTTCAGCCCAGATAACACACACTGTGCTTAGGTTTGGCCTAATTACATCTGCGCTTCTTTTATTTATTTATTTTTTCTTTCTTTGCTAATGAGCGCTGAGAGGAGAAAGGGGAAAATGGAAGAACAGTAGGGGGTGCTCAGCGAGCCTCAGAAAAGAAAGGGTAGAAATCATTGCTGTAGTGTTCTTGGCCACAGCAGTCATGAGGGGGCCCAGCCCCTAGAAGCTGTGGCCACCTGGCTGAGCTCTGGCTCTGAGCTAATCAAGAAGAACCGGACTGCTCTGAGCAGGGGAGGGGACTTCACTGGGCTTTTTATTCAAAGGTCACCTTGGAGGACATAGTCACCTAGCAGGTGCAGAGTGACCTCAGCTCACCGTGGCTGAAGTCTTCTGTGCCGTGTACAGGGAGACTGCTATTCTCCTGCAGATAGCTGCCTCTTTTGTCCCAGCTCAGAGATACCAGCTCCCTAGCACCTGCCGTCCTGGGTCCTTGAGCAAACAGATGTGCCCAATTTTATGTTGACCCTGGCATGCAGTGCTATGTGACCTGTGAGGTCTTCTGCCAGGTCAAAGCAGGGTCTTCTGCCAGACACCACTATTACCCACCATCTACTTCTGGGAGGACATTTTTACAGTCTTCTGTCCTCCCAAGGTCATAGCTGACCACAGTCAGTTCCTGTCCCTTGACCACTCCTCCTTCGTCTCAGCCCAGTGACCACACTGAGATAAGAGTAATCACTCCAAGGGTCTCCTCACATCACAGCTCCATTGGGGGACATATCCACAACTCCTTTACAGCTAGCCTGAAGTCTCTGCCCATGAAGCCCCCAATGGTGTGCCCGGGCTGCATACCAGAGATCTTATCGCTTACTTCTGGGTGGTCCCAGAGGATGCTCCCCCTGCCTGGAGAAATGTTCCCCTCTCCTGACCTCTTTATCCAGCCAACCATAACCTTCCCTTGCGTTCAGATGGCCATGCAGGGGAAATGGCTTTCTGAATCCCCTCTTCGAGGAGGAACACATTCCCACTCCCATGGTCCCCCTACTTTTTCATCACTCACTGGTGAGTGAACACAGTTGTCGGGAAATGCCCACTTAAGGCAATGTTCCTGCAAGGCATGGGTTTGGTCTGTGTAGTTTACAATGAGCCAATCCATACCTACACGGCGCCAAGCCTGTGACTTCATGGGCATCCACAAGCAGCTGGTAGATGCTGAGGAAATTCACCAGAATGAAATGGCAAAGTCATAGTCATGTGAGTGAGCCCCCTTTCCAGGCTCCACCACCACTCAGCAACTTGAGGACTGCCACATCGTTAGCATTTAACCTCTGATCTTCCTGATATTCCTGCTGGGTTCCCAGTTGTCATTCCATGCTCTGCATACCCATCGGGATACAAAGAGAAACTTCTGCAATCCAACTTAATGTCTCTGCCAAGCCTAAGTCTTATACTCATCAAGAATCCGGTCTCCATCCTCTTGCCCTGAGGGTGGGACTAAAAGACATCAATCATAAGCAGATGTACCACCCTTTTTTAAAGGATTGTTGTTAATTCAAAATATCTTACTTTACCAACATGCATGAAATGTTGCTGAACTAATTAAAAATCTGGCAAAGGAATAAAACGAAATAAAGAAAGGATGAGAGTTACTTAAATGAGGAATTGACTTACAAGACCTATTATCCACAGAGGAGCCTGGTAGATGTTACCTGCTGACCTGAGGAGTTTTATTTACACTTCATGCTTCTCTGATGCCAGGCATCCTCAGCCAAGTGTCAATTAGGCCTGCATACTCTCCTGCTCAGGGAGTGATGGCCAGGCATCATCAGCAGAGAGTCGATTCATACTGTGTACTCTAGTGTTCACAGGGATGACTTTATAGGGCTCCCTAACGGGACTGCAGGTCAGCAACTCAGATAACAAAACAGTGCGAAAATGAGAGGTTGGGGGGGGGGATGGCTCAAGAAGCACACTGCTCATCAGGCAGTCACGAGGACCTGAATTCAGATTCCTAGCATTCAAGAAAAAGTTGAGCATCTTGGTGGTGTGCCTATCCTCCCACTGCCGGAAAGGTAGAGAGAGACAAGAGGATTTCCTGGGATTCACTGGCTAGTCAATCTAGCCAGATTAGTAAGCCCCAGGGCTAGTGAGACACTGTTTCGAAAAACAAGGTGTAGTGTGACTAATGAAGACACACCTGATGTCTGCTTCTGGCCTTCTCAGGAATGCATGCACACCCATATGCACATGTACACACATGCATGAGCATGTGCACATAGCACACACACACGTGTGCATATGTAGAAAGTAATAACAGGATGAGAACAGACAATGACTCAGGACTCTTTAAGGGGTTGGCAGGGATTTACCCAGAATCTTTAACATGGTGGATTTAGGGCTGGAGAGATGAGGAGTTACACCTCTGCCTCCTAAGCAGAAAGACCTGAGTTCGATCCCAGATCCCACATTAAAAAATGCAGCCCAGAAATGATGATGGTCTGCACTTCCAATCTGGAAGGCAGACTCTGGTAAACTCCAAAGCAAAGCAATAAGGAGGTAGAACAATCCAGGATGATTCCCAATGTCATCCTTGGGCATCTACAGGTATACACAGTATCCTCTAACACACACACACACACACACACAAACACATATTTGCAACCCCCCCACAGGTACATACTAATACCTATACATGGAAAAAATTGTACACTTAACTCAGCACTAGAAACAGCTCATTTGCAACAGACTCCCTCATGACTAGAGCTAACTCTAAATGCTCCCAGTGAAAAACCTCCCTTCTGGAGATTCTAAATGCTATCTTCCATGAGCCCCTCACAGTTCCCAGTTTGTTACTTAAAACCATTTTAGATCAGCTAATAATAATTAAAAGGGGTGCTACGAACACCCTAATAAAACAGCTCTCCAACAAGGAGCTGATCCCTTAATAGCAAAGCTAATCTGAAGTAAGAACAATGCCATAAAGTAATATTTCACAGATTTCTGGAAGAAAGTATCTGGAATGTATTTTGTTTATGTGTGTGTGTGTGTGTGTGTGTGTGTGTGTGTGTATGCTACTGAATGAATGAATACAGGACTTAAGGGGAACTGGGGAGTCAATTCTTCGCTCACACAATCTGGTTATGGTTCATCGTGATAGCAAGAGAGTTCATATCAACATTAAGGAGCATTGGGAACTAGCCATGTCATATTCACTGACAGAGGGCAAATGTTCCAGCTTGCCTGCCTGACAAACCCAACTTAATTTTTTTTCCATCTCATCTACCTGCCCAGGGAACAGTCTCAGTCTACAGGCTGGGTCTTCTCATGTCACTTAATCTATCACAGACTTGCTCAGTGAGCTGTCTTAACATCTCTCTGCAGATGTGCATAAAGGCTCAATTTTCAATTATTACATACAATTGCTTAACATCTGCATCTAACTGGTGCAATATAGGGTGCATATTATACGTATTTGTATGTATTTAAATGTATATGCATACACATATATAAATTTATACATATATTCACATTCCAGTCATCACATTTAATCAGATTATCATCTTCAGTCAGCTAACTGTAACCTAAGTAATCCAGGATACCAAACTAGAATTTTTTATACACATGCATGCGTGTGTGTGTGTGTGTGTGTGTGTGTGTGTGTGTGTGTGTATCAGAGGGCTGTATGTGTCTGAGAAGGCCCAAGGATGAATTTAGGAATCATCCTGCATTACTACTCTACTTCTTTTTTGCTTTGCTCTGAGATTTCCCAGGATCCACCTTCCGGGGTTGGAACTGCAGGCTGCCACTATTTCTGCCTGGCATTTTTACGTGGGATCTGGGATCCAAACTAGGTCTTTCTGTTTGGGAGGTAGAGGCCTAACTCCTGAACCATCTCTCTAGCACCCAAACTAGAATTTCTAGTATTTTATTTAATCGAGAGAGAGAGAGAGAGAGAGAGAGAGAGAGAGAGAACATGCATGCCACAGCACATGTGTAGAGGTCAGAGAACAACTTTGGGGAAGTCAGTGTTCTTCTTCTATCATATAGACTTCCAACGACTGAACACAGGTCTTCAAGGTATCTTACCCTCTAAGCCATCTCACTGGTCCCCCCAAACTAGAATTTTAAAGTTAAGAATCCTAATTTTATTCAATACAGCCGAGGAAGGCATAAAATATTATCAGCATAGGAAACTGTCACACAAGTGTGAATCCTGTCCACGCAGACCTTGCAGCCCAGATCCTGACAAAGTCCCTGTTACAGTTGGTAAACACATAAATCAAGGCAGATTAAAGATGCACGCCTGAAAGGTAAGCGAGCAACTGTGAGTCTAATGAATCCTGAGCACTTATATATTGACAAAAATCACTCAGCAAAATAAAGAACATTAATTTGTGTTCAAATAAAGTACTTTGTGGAGTCAGGCTTGAAATGCCTTCAGGGAACCACGAGCACAGCAAATTACACAGGCTCTCTATGCCTCGGCGCGGCCAGGCCGGGGTCCGGGTGGGCCACACCATCTGTGATTGTGACACAAGTTAATGATCGCATTGTTGTAAATTAACCTAGCATTAGAAAACAAGAAGTCTCCAGATAAGACAGAATTAGAGATGCTCTCCGAAGAATCATGGATCCAATGGGAGACCTTGTCATCGAGTGAGAGAATCGTTTGGGGGAAAAGAGACCATCAGTCTGGCACTTAAAAAAAGGCCTGGGATGCAGATGTCTAAGGCATGATTGGACGGCAAGAGACACTGGGGTCTGCTTGGAGAACACCAGCCAGCGGGTGGTCTCTTTCTCCAACTGATGGAGCTCTTATGCCTGTATTGAAAGGAGGAGTGGGAGAGAAAATGATGGTGCCAAGGGGAGGGAGAAGGAGTGAGAGTGAGATAGAGAAGAAAAAGGAGAGAGACACAGAGAGAGAGATACAGAGACAGACACAGTCTCTGGACAGCAGTACTCTGTTAACCAGGGGGTGCCCCAGGTAGATATGATTATGATACCTACTAAAACAGACACGTATCCATGGTATGTCTAAAGAGAACATCTTCCTTTAAAAACTAACTAATTGGGCTGGGCCGATGGTTTAGTGGGTAAAGCCTTTGCCTCACAAACAAAAGGACCTGAGTTCAGATCCCCAGATCGCATGTAAAAATGCCAGGTGGAAATTTTGGCAGCAGCCGTAATTCTGGCCCTGGAAGGCGGTGGCTGGGAAACCCCAGAGCAAAGCAATAAGGAGGTGGAGCAATTCAGGATGAATCCTGATGTCACACTCGGACCCCCACAGACATGGACACTCAAGTTCATTATCTTTTGTGCACACACCCATGTGGCTGCACACACATATAAAGTAACTAATTTAGGACCACCCAGATGGATCAGTGGTTAAAGGCACCTGTGTGCAAACCTCATGATTTGAGTTTGATCTCTGAAGCCCACATGTCAAAAGGAAGGAGAGACTAAACTTCTGAAAGTTGTATACTAACTTCCACATGGGGTCAACTCTTGATGATAGATAGATAGATAGATAGATAGATAGATAGATAGATAGATAGATAGATAGATGTTAAGCAACTAATTTAAATTTCATGCCAAAAGGGAGAAAATTTCCTTCAATGGGTGTGCAGCAGAAGTTAATGTGGAAATGTGGGCACTGCCACCTTGGCTGAGGATCACAGAGCACTGCTAGGCATCACCAAACACAAGCACACACACGACCTTGGCAACTCCTTAGCCACTCCTAGCTGTGTGGGCAGAGGGCCCTGGGTTGCCTCAAGAGGAAGTTCCATTGCCCTGCATGTTAAACTTCTCTAGAAAAATGTTCTCCTGGTCCCAGATGACATAAACACACATGATTCCCAAGGCAGGCTTTATCGTTTAAAAAAAATTCTATCTGTCTGTCTGTCGTCTGTCTGTTGGATGGCTGGCCATCCCTCCCTCCCCTCTCCTCCCCTCCCTCCTTCCTTCCCTCCCTTCCTTCCTTCCTTCCATCCACTGTGACAGGGTCTCTAGCCCCAAGCTGGCCTGGAACTTGCTGTGCAGCTAAAGATGACCTTGAACCTTTGGTCCTCTTGGCTCTGCTTTCCAGGTGCTGAGATAAAAAACCATCCCCGTCAAGTACTGATTCATGCACTCAACCCTGGAGTTTAGTGCATGCTAAGCAAGCCTCTCCCAACTGAGCTCCATCCCCAGCCCCTACAGTTGTTTTTATCTGATGAACCACACAGGTCAGGCGTGAACTAACTTTCTGTCCTTTCCTGAAAAGCCTGCCACCAAAATCAGGCTTCACAGAGTGGATAAGACTCTTGGCATCTCCCTGTTGTCTTCATGGATGGCTGGTTCTAGTTGCATGTGTGTGTGTGTGTGTGTGTGTGTGTGTCTGTGTGTGTGGAGGCCCAAGGATGACATCAGGAATCACACTGAATTGCTCTACTTCCTTATTGCTTTGCTCTGGGGTTTCCCAGGATCAGAACGGCAGGCCAATACCATTTCCACCAGGCATTTTAATGCAGAAACTGGGGATTCCAAACTCAGATTCTTTTACTTCTGAGGCAAAGGCTTGAACTCCCCAGCCATCTCTCCAATCCTGGTTATAGTTTTAACACCTATTTTTTCTGGTTTTCTTCTAATCTATGTTTTCTTTTTATATTCTATCTTTTCAGTCCATTTCATTTTAAAGCTAAGTAAGATGTAAATTTTTAAGTGTGTGAATATCCAAAATACAGACTCATTAATTTTTCAGATGTGAATATTAAGGTCCAGAGAAACACTGAGGTCTGTGATACCAGGGAAAAACATATGCCTCAGTAAATATCTAGTACTACCATAAATTTGAAATAAATGTTTCCTCATATAGTGGGAAGAGATACTAAATCAAATGGCTTATAATTCCTTTGGGAAAATATCTTCTTTTTAGTAACCACATAAAGTAGGAATACACCAAGATGGAGAATCCGCACTTGCTGGAATCTGGAGGTGTTTGCGAGTGGCTGGTAACTGACATCATTCATTATGGACAGTCCCAAAATAGTATCATGTGAGAATGAATTTTCACATATGTCGGCTCCCCCGAAGACACATCTCAGCGTGAGAACAAGCAGATCATAAACTACAATGACTCTGTCCACCAAGAGTCTCCTATCGACCCAACTGCTGGGGAGGATCTCCCTTGGTCCTACACAGTGTGGACCCTGGGATAACCTGCAATTATCCTGGGGGTCTTACAAAGGATACCAAGCGGACAGTAGTGCTCAGCATGAAACAATTTCTTGAATGTTAATCGTTTTAGGAACTCAAAAGTGAGCCAAGCATAGTTAGAAGAATCTAATATCCACACAGCAAAAGCATGTGTGCTCTCCAAAACACAGAAGACCCCCTGATGCTTAGGGTGACATCACGCACAGCATCACGGCGATGCTGAGAGGGAACATGTTTTTCCCTTCGGGGGGCTGCTGGCAAGTCTAGCTTGGTGTGTCAGACTCGCCAGCCACAGGTGATGCCCAAAGATGAACTCAGAGAATGAACTTATCCATCTTTATGGAGGGGAGAGTGGAAGAGACATAGTTAGCAAACCTCTCACTTTAAACAGGTCCAAAGGAAACCCAGCAAGGACTGTACCCACCTCCTGTATACATAGCCACATACAGCCTCCCCCTTGAACAGGGGCCAAAGACCAAAGAAAAGAAGCTCAGAGATGTCTTCCCTCATGAACAGGGCTCAAAGAGACAAAAGGAAGGAACCCAGAGAGGTCTGCATACACCTCCCGAATATGTTTCCATATCCATATCCTCCATGAAGGACCTCCTTCAAGGACTCAAAGAGGAAGAGGAGGAGCCCAAGGGAATGGAGGGGATATCCGTTCCCATTCCCTGTGGAAGGAACCAAATGAAGGAGCTCGTGAGTTGAGGACCCAACCACCCAGCACAGTCGACTCAGAATTCCCTGAAAGTGAACTTTCATTTAGACATCTGCTGATCCTCCATGTGCTGTGGTAATTCATCATCACCGCGGAAAGATCTTCTTGCTCCTTTGTCTCCATGCCAAGACATATTGAAGCACTCAATAAATATTCAAACACATTAAGATGAGTTTTAGAATTATAGGCACTAATTAATCTAGCACTTCTGCGAACAATTCCAAGAGAACAGCCTCTTTCTGCTCACTGCGGAGTTTCCCGTTTTTTTCACACACGTGCATTCATGCATGCAAGTGTGTCAGAGGGCACTATGTGCCTGTGAGACCCAAGGATGACTTCAGGAATCATCCTGGATTACTTCTACTTCCTTTGTGTCTTGTTCTGGTATTTCCCAGGCTCTATGCCTTCCAGGGCTGGATGTTCAGGCCACTGTCATTTCCTTGAGGGGATCTGGGGATGTGAACTCTCGTCCTTTTGCTTGAGAGGCAGAGGTTTAACTCCTGAGCCATCTCTCCAATCCGTTCCCAAACATTTTCTACTTCAGTCCCATGTATCCAACTATTTAATCCTTATCACCAACATGAGGACACTGAAGCTCAGAGGAGAAAGAGCTTGCCTAAGGTTGGTTTCAAGTTAGAAAATACAGTAAATCTTTCTAAGTACATAACCTATGCCAGATGAGATTTGCAAGATGTTCCCCATCATGGCTGTTAAGGGAGATAACAGATATGTGAATATAGAGGATGGATGCATACATTGTATATTATATCCATGAATAGAATATTACACAACCTTCAAAACACAATGAAGAATATGTCTGACCTAAAAGACGTGAAGCAAAAAAAGTACATCACAGAACTGAATGAAACTGTGACCTCCACAGTATAGTTTAATAAAAACTGGGGTGAGAGGCATCATTGCGTTGTAGGCTTCAGGGATAAAGGCTGTGCTAAGCATATGTTTCAATATATAATATGCTATGATCAATGGTCATGTGAAGCATCATATTCAGGTATACGTATGGGTGAACTGACATGTATTAAATGCATTCCCTATACAAATCACCAACTTGAAGGAATTAAGTGGGTATCCTTGTATTGTGTGTAATTTTCTAAGATTTTGCACATCGTAATTCATAAATTCAGTGTAGTTTTTGCTGCTATTGAGTGTCGCCTAATGTGTTACTACATTTCTAATGGCTGTTACTACTATAAGAAATTACATTAAGTCTTTTAAGCTGATAATGCAGTGATCACATATCTTAGTCATCAATTAAGTTCTGTTGGTGAAGACAACCATAGAGTCTACAAATGATTTTATCTATTCTTCATGTTAGTTAGTTTTCTTTCTACTACTATAAGATGATAACCATGTACAACTTAAGAGGAGAAAGGGGAGACTTATTTGGCTTGTGGTTCCAAGGGAGATATGGTCCATTATGGCAGAAATGGAATTGGGGGACCGGGAAAAAACAGGAGGAAGTCTGCCAGAGATAACAAGAGCAGACTGTAGAAGCAGGGCCCTCCCACCAAACCTCAAGACCCGTGCCCTGTGTCGTATCTCCCTTCAGCAAGCTTCCATCTCCTAAAGGTACTACGAACTGCCCAAACATTAACATCAGCTAAAAATACAAACACGCAAGCCTGTGGGAAGCAGCTCACATTCCTACCATGACCCCCTTCAATACTTATGCCCAGTTTTTTCCAACCTGTCCAACATGGCCAAGACATGAATGGCTAGGAAGGCAGCAGAGATAAGTATAGGTGCTAGACACTTTAAATTTAACTCCCCATCCCCTCATTGTTTGTATATGCCTAAAGGATAAAAAGTGTATTTCTCGAGTTCCTTTGCAGCTAAAATTCTGGATGTAAATTTATGATCTGTAAAGTAAGCAGATTTCAGTTCTTGGGAGTTGGAAGACTGGGGGGAGGTTTTTCCACTGTTGCAGGGGATGGTAGACACCAAGACCACAGAGACCATTAGTGGCCTCCTAGTGGTAGACACCAAGACCAGTTAGTCCATTTGTGAAGTGTGTATAAAAATAAATAAAACAAAACAGAATGTAATGAACGGTCAGCAGCAGCCTGTGTGATGGATTCCGGAACAACAGCGTGAGATCTCTCTCTTTCTCTCTCTCCCTCCCTCCAAGCCTGCAGCTCAAATGCTTCCAACTTGGAGTTGTTGAATCTCTCTCCCACATCTATTGGCCCTAGCAGTGGGGACCAGCATCTCCAATATCAGAAGAAACACAGCTAAATATTGTCTACTAAGCATTGTATTCCACGAACTTCTCAGCATGTAGCTTCTGCAGGAGTTTCCTCCGTTCCGGATCCGTTATGTGTGTGGTTTTCCCTGAATCATAAAAAGCTATGGAGTAATACTCTCGCAGCTCTGCTTCAGATGGTCAGTTTTCACCCAACTGGTGTAATGCATATTATTAAATCTCCCAATTTTATGGTTTCAGTAGCTTTATATAATAAGCTGGGGATCTTTCCATTTTCTATCAAGAATAACTTACAAATGATTGAATAAATTGTGTCTTTCTTAAAGCATTTATTACACTCACCTGTACAATTTCCCCTGGGATTTTTCTTTTCTTGTTAGGAAAACCCTTCAATACTATCTCCATTGGTTTACGATGGATGAGTTTAATCATGCTCTCCATTTCTTTCTTGTGATGGCTTTGACTTTTTATATATTTTTGCCTGAGAATTTATTCATCTCGTTTCTTTCTATGTCACATTCATCAGTATACATTTGTTCCAACCGTCTAGTAAATCACTTGAAGACTTCTTTGTTCTAGGGCTGTTTCCTCTTTGTGGCTCTGCATTTTATTTTAGCCTGTCATTTCTTCCTGTTTAATCTGACTTCCCTGCAGATAGTCAAATTTCCGCCTCCCCAGTCTGCCCTATCGCTTACTGTGAATACCATCATCACTCCATTTACTTCCAAACTTACCTTTATTATTTGATATTTTCATATTTTTATACTTTACTCCATTTTCTCCTTGGAATTTCATGTGTCATGCTTCTTGCAAACTTTCCCCTTCACTTTTTAAATCTTTGCTTACTGATACATGTAGACAGACTATGAAACCCCCTTGTACAGTATTTGATTTAGAGGCCACAGTTCTGACATTTAAATAGTTTCGTTTTCTTTCAGTTCTACATCATAACTTCGTTTTTATGTTTTTTTTAAATGCAACGGTTATTTAGAACTGTGTTATTTAATTTATAACCATAAAGATTTTGTTAGTGATTTCTTATTATTCAAATACCTAGACTGTCTCCCTTTCGTTCTGGGTACATGTGCCCCCCTGGCAGATCCACAGTGTTTTTATTCTCATCCTGATTCATGGTTTGAATGTGAGTCGTTCTCCACATACGCATGTGTTTATATCCTTGGCTGTTGTTAATATTTGGAAGGTTGTGAGGAACCTTTAAGAGATGAAGTCTTTCTGGGGAAGGCATATCACAGGGAATGGGTCCTGAGGTTTGGTGGTCTAGCCATGTTCCTTTTGCTCTATTTTCCAGTGGCTATACTGTTCCCCCCACAATGGAATATTGTCACTCTAGAACCTTAAACCAAATAAATCTCCTTTTCTCCTTTTAAGTTGTATATGAATGTTATAGCAACAGAAAGAAAAGCCACTACAAGACCAATAAGCTCAAAACAGACATTTTCTGGAGCCTGCAAGACAACTCAGTAGGTAAAGATACTTGCATGTAAATCTGGAGACCTGAGTTTGAACCCAGATCCTATGATCACAAAAGATCCCTATGGTATGTATACTACAGCATGCCTGTTCTCTCTTTCTCTCTCTCTCTCTGTTAAATATGTAGTTTTAGGAAAAATTTGAAACACTTCAAGGTCATTAAATTCACTGCAGAGGCTCTCTCTACCTGCTTGTTCTAGGGGTATAGAATTTGTCAGCTTTTGAAAGAAGTGTGCTTAAATAAACCTTCAAGTAAAATAATTTTATCCATACAATGTCAGAAATTGCTGCTACTGTATTCAAACTACACTAGAGGTATCTTTTTCTGTATTTGATTTTTGCTGGGTTAGTTCTTTAATTTTTTTTTTTTTGCATGTGTGTGTATGTGTGTGTGTGTGTGTGTGTGTGTGTGTGTGTGTGTGTGTGTGTGTATCAGAAGGCATCATGTGGTTCTGTGGAGAGCCAAGGGCATCTTCTGGTTCACTTTGGATCGTGCCACCTCCTCTTTTGCTTTTGTTCTGGAGTTTTCCAAGCTTCACCTTCCAAGGTAGAAAATACAGGCTGCCTCTATTTCTGCTGGTGTTTTTACATGAGATCTAGGATCTGAACTCAGGACCTTCTGCTTGTGAGGCAGAGGCTTAGCCTCTGAGCCATCTCTGCAGCCCAGGTTAGTTCTTCTGTTTTGTTTTGTTTGAGGCAGGATTACAGTAAGCAGCCGTCCACACACTCTGTCTACCGTCTCCACGGTCTTGATGTTCATTCTGACCAGTATATAACTAACTTTCCTTTCAGTCCCTTAGTAAATGTTGAAGTCTTTGCCATTTCTTTTTGGGTTGCATTTGTGTACTTTCTTTGCCCCTTTTCTGTCTTTTTATTGACAACCTTTTCCTGACATTCTTTTGAAGCATGTGTCTTCTCAGGCAGAAAACTATAACCATCGAGTTACTGCTAAATGTAAGTTGATATGGAAAATTACTGAGGTTCCCGAGATGCCAGCACCTGCTGCTTTGACTCTGGCCTCAGCAGTACTCAGCTCAGGGCTGGAGTTTTCCTGAAGATGATCAGCTACAGAAGGGTGGTATTATTATACTCTGCTTCTCCACCCTAATTGTTGTCTCAGAAATTATTCCAGTGTAACTCTCCCAAAACGTCTAGCCAGTTTATTTTATAGAATTTCCCCATATGATGAATAACCCAGAAATGACATTTTGATTCCAAATTAGAACGTTGCAGATATGTTATGTTTTCCATATTGTCTCCTGGTTCTTCCTTACACTTGAGTCCCTTGTTCACACACACAACACACTCACACACTCACACAGTTCTCTCTCTCTCTCTCTCATCTACACACACACACACATACACATGTATATCATTAGTACATTTAAAAACTTTGAAATATTTCAAACTTTTCCTAAAATTGAATATTTAAAGGGTGACAAAGAGGAGGGAGAGCGAGAAGAGACATGCCACAGTACACACCATACACATGCATACATACAGCCGGTGCTATCAAATAATCCATTTTTTTTCTGTTGCCTCAGAGCTGCACTTTCCAGGGTTCTAATAATTCCCAGGGTCTGTTCTTCCTTGTGTGTGTGTGTGTGTGTGTGTGTGTGTGTGTGTGTGTGTGTGTGTGTGTACTGCAAAGACCTGCTGGCTGCCCTCCACAGACTAAAACTGACACAAGCCAGTACGTTCTTCCTCCATCTGCTAGAATTTTTGTTATTCAAAAAATGTGACTGTGTGACTGAAGAGATGGCTCATGAGTGAAGGCCTTTGGCTCTCAAGCAAAAGCACCTG
>JALPQD010000110.1:5073362-5303455 GCA_023101885.1 Typhlomys cinereus | reverse complement strand
AAATATCTGTTAGGTATGCAGCCAGTGTGTGCAGTACACGAAGCATGCCTGCTCAGGGGAGCCTGTGATTAAAAGCAGCAAAAACCAGTGTTATTTAAACAAAGCAAAATGTGCCTGTCCAATTTCTTTAGCCCACAGGAAGCTTTTGTGGGCAGGAGGAAAAGTATGTGGCTTCCATTGGAGACACCTGTGGTTCTGTTTCCAAATTCCCAGTGAGAGCCCAGGGATCCAGAAGGGATACAAGGTAGAAAGGGTGACTTTAAAGAGCAATGGTCTAACGACCCTTTCACTTCTGAGACTTGTCGCTTAGTCTTTAGTGAAATGGGAGACTTTGCGAACTGCAAGTTTCTTTTAACCCTGTCTTGAGAATGCAAAAGTCATGCATGCACTGTGCAGGAAAATCTGTTTGCTTTTTGAGTGCATGTTCTTAAAGGAGAGCTCTTGTTTCTTCAACATTGCCCCCTCTGCCTGCTCAGTGTCAAGTGCATCGCAAATGGAGAATCTAGAATGTTCTAAGAGCCACCCCATGTGCTTTATTTGTGCTCCACAACCTCTGATAATCTCAGTGATGGCCACTGTATCTCCAGTTTCAAGTGAAAATGAAAATAATGAGTCCCATAAATGCTTTTTTTAGAAGTGGCCAAGGTCTTATAAGTTGTAAGAGAAGGACTGGGTGAAAAGCTAACACCCCAATGATGTCCAAGTCCAAATTCATGCAGCCCCAGAGATCAGTTGCTGTAAGTGACAGAAAGGCACTGTTGACTCTTACAGGGAAAAGAACATTTCAAGTATCCAAAGATTGGAATGGCTCTGATTTTTGGTAGCTATGTGTAAGCTAGAAAGACAAAATCAGTATAAGAATCAAGAGAGACTACAGAATGTACTTTAAATGACCGCTGGACTTTAATCTTATATAAAGCAATCGTGGAATCAGCTTCTGTTCAAGAGAAGAGTAAAATGCCTTCTGGAAGTTCTGGAACAGAAAAAACTGTGGCATTTGTTCTGAGGAAAATGGAGTTTTAAACATCATTTGTTCTAATACAGTTGGGAATCTAACAAATACAGAAGTTCATTGCATATCATCTTCTTTACCAGGTCACTAAATTTTAATGGAGCTACTATGGTGCCTGAAGCAAAGATGTTTGAAAATCCAGGTCCTACCCACTTGAATCTGCTTACTACAAGACCAATAATTTTTTTAGCCTATGCTATTGTCTTTACACAATCCATAAACCAACCAGGATATGCAATAGATAGAATCTACTCCGCCCCACCCATAATTTTGGAAATTTTCTGAAGTCCTCACTAAACTGTGCTTCCTCCCATCTACCTAATCACACAGGCTTTCAGAAGTAGCTGTGTAGGATGATCAAATACTCTCATTAAGAGTTTTTGAGCAAACCGTCAAGCTAACTGCTGAATCATATTTGAGTATATAGTGGTCTTCTCTGCCCTTTCTCCTTCTCTCATTTGCCACCTCCTGCACTCACCCAGAGAAAGGTGATTCTGAGGAGACGGTCTTCTTAGAATGACTGCTTGAGCAGTTGGCCAGGATACAAAGGTCTAGCACCAGTCTCTCACTGTGGCACAGGCAAACACCGAACAGCTCCACTGAGCTGACTCTACAGCAAGCTGTTTTCCTTGTTCCCTGGTTGGTTGTTACTATAGGTCTTAACCTATCAATTGTCTTCTCCAACCTCGAATGTTTCACACAACCCATTCTTTGGTTCATAGTTTCTTCCGAATCTGATTTGCACACCTTGTTGATGTGAGGAGTAAAGATACCTATTAACAAAAGTAAGACCATGTCTAAAGGGCAACACTTCAACATGGCATCATTCAAGGTATGCTTACAACAGAGTCGCATAGACTGGGTCCAGACTGGGTTAGGATGGGATAGATGGAGTTTAGTGTGGTCTATTTGTCTTTCAAGGCAGATGCTCTTCATTGATCCTAGAAGGCGGGAGCTATTTCTTATGCACAATGAAGTTCTTTATGAATTAACTATACAGTTCAGTTACAACTGAAAACAAAATGCCTGCCAAAAGTGTGTTGGACAATTTTTGCTCTCTGTGTTTTCCCTTGTTCGAATATCTTAATCAATAATTAATGAATAAATATTTACCCTGGACTAATTACCAGGAACTCAGTGTTGATTAATGCAGACATGGACTCTGCTCTCATGGAATTTAATGACCTAGAGGAGGACCTATCGCTCAGTAAACAGTTAGAACTTCACTGGATGTTGCCATCTGCTCCCAGAAAGTATCTAAATAACCCAAGGCAGGTGTCAGTACAGATGGTCAGGATCCACCTTCAGGGAAAGTGGGGGCACGTACGCTACAGGACCCGTAGACATCACTCACCATCACAGAGCAAAGACAATCTGTCTGCCTGTGCTAATGTTCGTGTCTCCGTCAATATGGGCAATGGCCACACACTATTGTATGGATACAATTTCACTAGCCTTAAATTCTTCAAGGTGTAGAAATGACTGAAGTTAATGACCTCTCTTTAAAAAATACTTTTTATTTTGAGTGTGTGTGTGTGTGTGTGTGTGTGTGTGTGTGTGTGTGTATCAGAGGATACTGTGTGTCCCTGTGAAGGACCAAGAGTGACTTTGAAATCATCCTGGGTTTCTTCTACCTCCATTTTGTTTCCCTCTGGGATTTCTCAAGCTCCACCCACCAGAGCCAGAAGTGCAGGCTGCTGCCTTTTCTGAGATCTGAACTCAGATCCTTCTGTGAAGCAGAGTCTTAAATCCTGAGCTATCTATCTCTTCAACCCCACACCCTCTCTTTTTAAAGGACTAGAAACCAGCCAGCTGTGTTGGCTCTCAGCTATAGTCCCAACACTGGAGAGTCTGAAGCAAGTGGAACATTGCAAGTTTAAGGTAAGTCTGGGCTATATAGCAAGTTCTAGGGAAACTCTGGCTACAGAGTGAGACCCTGCCTCAAAAAGAAGTTTACAAACAGTTTCAACAATGAAATCTTAAGATCAATATCAACCATAGAACCTCCCACAGAGCTGAATACATAATTGCTAAAACTGAAGGACTGCTGCCTGCATGAATTTAAGTTCATCTTTATTGAAGCCCTACTACTATGCTCTTCATTTGGTAAAAGGGAGACTGTGGAGGAGCAGGTGCTACAAAACATTTGGAAAAGATGACATCTCCTCTCCCACACTATTTTCTAAGAGAAAGAAAAGAAAATGCACCACAATGCCAGGGCTCTGACATGTCTATGATGACAGTGGCAACCAGGAGGATGGATAGATGCAAAGCAGAGCCTTCAGACTGCCACCTGAGCGTCCACTCACCCATCAGGCTAAGCGTCTCGAGGACACTTACAGCAAATCTTCCATTAACTTATTTTACCCAGACACCCATTAATGCTACCCTTTCCTTGTTTAGGTCTTGCATCAATATGCTTGGCTAATTTCTTTCTGCCCAGTTGCCAACCTTGGGCAGCAGAACATCTGGTATCTCCCCAAAGGGCATTAGCCCATTAAGAAAGGCAAATTGATTTTTAAAAAAAATTTCATAAATCAGCAGTCAAATGAAAAATGTCATTTTAAATTGCAAACAACGAAGCTGATGCGTGGCTGCTACTTGTGCACAATTGGAATTATTTATGACTGTTTCCATATTTATTTGGGGGGTGCGTTGTGATTTTAATGATGTGGTACAAGGTACAATAATTATTTATTGGTGCTGACATGGAAGTGCCAATAATTACTTAATATCTGTTGGAAATTATTCAACGGGTTTTAATTAGCAATGCACAATAAAGTGATTGTTACTCCCCAGCAAATATGAAAATCCATCCATGAGAAAAGACACCTGGGACTTACATTAGTAATTGTTCTAAAATGCAATATTGATTTGCACATATTACCATACTTGTGTTATTATTTTTCGATGTTTGACAGATTCTTGCTTTCATCAGCAAAAGAACACCAAAGTAGAGAACAACGCCCCCCAAGTAGGCGATCAACTAGAAGAAATGGAACTTATTAGAGCAGGCCCCATTTGTCTGTATTCCCTTAGACTGTATTCCTAGTAGCCCCATATGTTACTGTAGATGCACACATGGGTTCCTTGTTCACTTATTCTCCTTGGTTCTGTTGCAATTACTCTTCTTTTGCTATACTCATATTCAAGTAACTTAGGGGAGAAAGGGATATTTTTTGGCTAACAGTTGCAGAGAAGATATGGTCCATGATTGGAGAAATTGCATGGAAGAAGTCATGGCCGGAGGTGGAAGCAGGAGGCAAGTTCAAGTCACAAAACATCACCAGAGTCAGAAAGCAAGAACAAACACAGGTTCAGCATAGCTAGACCACCAAACTCAAGGTCCACCCTGTATATGTGCCCTCCTCCAGCAAGACTTCACCTCCTAAAGGTGCTATAACACCTAACTAAGGATACAAACACATGAGACTGCAGGGGTAATTCACATTCAAACCCTGATGACTTGTATTATGGATTCCTAGAGCGCAAAAGCCAAGCTTCTTCTCTAGGTCTTGTTCCATCCAGTCCTCTCTGACTGTACTATAGGACAGTGTGTGGTAATGTTCAGCTGAAAGTATAGGCTACAGATAGTTGCCAATCTTTACTAAGTACCTTTCCTTCCTGGTTGAAATTCTTTTGCTCACCTTTGGAAACCACAGGGAGAAAACATCTCACTGACTTCTAATAAATGACCTCGTCTGTTTACTAGGTGTAAAGATTACTCAGGAACATCATTACTTACTAAACACATTTTTCAGGATCTCTTCCATGTTAAAAAGCAGTTAATTAGAAATACATTCTTAGAGCCTGCTAAGTATTTCCTTTAGTTAGTCATTAAACAATGAAAAGCTTTGCTAAGGGAAAACAAAAGGAAGAAAGCTATTTCCATTTCATCGTTTGCCAAATATTTTCGATGAATTACTAAGGATCACTTCCAACAATTGCAAGTGCAATAAGCTCAGCTCCACCTATGCTGACTTGCTACGCTGTCTCTAGGGGGATGGAATGCAGGGATTTATTCTCCAAACAAGCTGGCATTGCACATGCACTCTTGTGTGTGGGGGTGGAAACAAGCCCTTCCTTCCCCAAGTCCTCTTTACTCCAGCTCCAGCCTTTCACCTTATTCACCACTGATACCAAAGACGTCCATATTCCTAACAAGTCCTCTGCGTCTATGGGATCCAATACATCCTCTGTATGTAGACTTGTGGTGCTAGGCTGAGACTCTACAACAGCATGCGGTCCAGCTAGATTCTGCAGCGAGATTCAGTGTGTAGGGGGAGAGGCAGGACAGGAACAAGAGACTTGGCCCTTCCACCTGGCTTGCTCTTCCTGTCAGCATTAGCCTAGCTAGGTCCCTTCACACACCCCCCCCCAGCTTCTTACCACTCTCCCCAGCCCAGCTCCCAGCATGCAACACTCTCTCCTTACAAGGCTCCCCTAACTCTGTGAGCTGCTCCTTCCTACTCCTAGATACCAGGACAGTCGTACTTCTCTTGGGATGAGTTAGAGTTTCTAACAATACCAACCTATTTCTTGACATCACCGTCCCCCTCATAGGAAGGTGGAAGCATTTCCTTTTGCCTTACTAATCCTTCACTCAGTACCTTATGACCAATTTCTCCAGATTACATACTCCGTGGTAAATATCTGAGAGAAACTCACTGTTTTACCTCTACACACAGGGCCATCTTGCTCTTCATTCTTACTGGGACCTTCCCTCCCTTTGGGGTACCTTTGCCCTAATCTAGTCCATGGTGCAGCTCTGGTGTGACCCTCTGCAAAAAGGCATCACAACCGCTGCATCTGAAAGCCCATTTCCCTAACCCCAGAGAATCTGTGCATCCTTGCTACTGTAATTATTACTGTGTCACTGTGGGAGCTTGTGGTTCAGGCACCTGTGTCCACTGTTCCTCCCAGCATTATTATGCCATGAAACACTGCACCTTAGATCATGTCTAGCACAAGAGGAGATAACACACTTAAGTAGTCTTTCCTTTAGAATATTTACACTGTGAAGTCTAAACGGGAATTAAATTGCTAAAAGTATGTTCAGGGCCTTTGCACTGGGGTGTGGAAGGGAAGAGACATGAGTTATCATAAGAACCCCAAGGTGAAATATCCTTGTTATATCATGGTAGAGTAATGTTTTGTTATGGGACAGAACCATAGAAGGAGAGCAATGGAGATCTTAGCTCACAGGAAATATGGCACCATCGTTTTCAGTTACACATGCATTTGACCTTCTGCAGATAGGGCATTAAAATAATTCCAAGATTCCTCTGTTGCTTTCTTAAGTGATGCTAAGCACTATCTACACACGTGCACAGGAACGTGCAGATTCTGAACCATCTCACTCACTTCTCACAACAGCCCTCTAAGGGACATTATCCTATTTTGCAAAGGAAGAAAAAATATCACCTGGGATCAGGTGGAGATGCATGAAGCCTTCACCTGGGAAAGCAGATGTAAAAACACTGAGAAAGAAAACCCAGTAATTGTCATGACATTTTAACTCACTCTTTTTCAAAACTAAAATTAATGGAAACATTAATAACAAACAAAATGTGAAAAATTAAAAGACCGAGTCAGCGTTGCTACCACCTCCCCCATAAGTCCTCAGGGACACCTCTGCACTGCTGCATACTTCTGTAATTTACCCAGAGATGCATATCCAGTGACAAAAGGAACTAGCATGCAAACCCAGACTCCCCTAACTTCAAAACCCCAATTCTGCATGGTTCATGGCTATGGCCAGAGGAATCCTAACATATTTTCTAGAGAGAGCATTTCTTAATGTAGCTGACTGAGCTAGACATTTCTCAGGCAGAGTACAATCTAGGTAGGAATTTCCAAAGTTCATGAAAGATTTTCATATATCATATGGGACTCTTCAGTTTTACAAATTCTAGGGGGCATATCTCTGGCTTTAGAGGGCATGCACTTTAGGATATCATAGTGAAAATGATAGTCTCGATGACATGGCTCTGGCTATGTTCTGCTTCCCATGCGTCCATTTGTTCAACAGTGGTTAGGAAATACTTATTTTGTGGCAGTCTTTTACAATCTATTCAAGCATTGTAGAATTCAGTGAATGGACAGGTCCAAAAAATAGCCGGGAGTGAGTTTCTGCCTTCTTTAGGATAACTCTCAAGGAATTCCAAGCAGTAAACTCTGAAATAAAAGTAGACCATTCATGGTACAGTAACTGCTTATAAAGAAATGACAAGTAGAAAGACCGAGAGTCAGTTTTTGCCCAGTGGTTAGAGGGAATTTATCACCTGAATTTCACAATCTGTTTACCACCAGTAGAACTGTCTTTTTCCTTCATTGCTTTAAACTAGACCACAGCAAAATGCTTACTCTGTGCTAAAGATTGGATTGCGCCCAAAATATCAGTGTGATTTGCCACCCACAGAAGCAGAGACAGAGCCACCCTCCCACCCAGAGATGCGAGAATCTCTGAGCATCACAGGTGGCACGCAGGAGGATCAGCAGGTGAGACCATTTTCCACTCCTCCAGATCCCTTTCACGGCTTTCTGACAAAGCATCGTCCTCCCTTGGAGAGCCAGCTGTGAGTTCTGCAGCCTCAGATGAACACAGCAAAAAATATTTATCGATAGTTTTCCTGTCTGTCCCTGTCTCAGCTCAGACAAATGATAAGTATTGAGGTCTTTTAATCTCATCTCCCCAGCTAAGCCCTCAAGGCCTCTAATCATTCTTGTAGTACTACGTGAAGACCTTCTGATCTGCATACTTCTCTCTGATTCAGAAGTGGCCAGAACAGAGCACCTCATCCCTGGGCACTGGTGATCAGATCCATACAGAGGATCAGAACTCTTCCCATCCCCACTTGGGAGGGGGGTGTCTCTCTCTGGCACACCGATTCTGATTTCTGGAAAGAATAAGGTGGCATGGGGAATACAATGAGACGAGGTATGTGCATGCAATGAACATCTCGCAGCTGTTCCCTTCTGCCTGTGGCTCCACAGAAGTGCATCAGTGCGGCGTAGCGGAGAGCCCTGCACTGACTGAAATAAGGGATGCAGCCTGACCTGGGATGGAGCACTTAGACGCTGTGGCTTTGATCAATTGCTTAACATCTCCGCTATTCAGCTTTGTTATCTGTAAAGTGGAGATAGCGCTTCCTGTTTCTCAGAATTGTTTCAAGTTAAAGAAGATGCTGCAGTTTAGTGTTGGGCACAACATCTGTCTTCCCTTTATTCAGTCATCCAGAGATACTGGACGCCTAGCTTATGCCAAGTTGCAAGTGCCAGGAGAATGGCGTACAGGGGGCTTGAGACAGTCATTTGATTCTCAAAGTGCAAAAGGTATTTCATAAATTCCTGTTACTCTTATTATCATCATTAATAATTTTAGTGTCATAATAATCAATTAGTAGTGGATTGCTGAGAGCTACTTTTACTAGTGGTGTACCCACTAATACATCATACTTGTTCCAGCAAATACCCAGACACATGCCATTAAAGGCAACCCAGATGAAACTTAATGGGCCAAAAAAGAAGGTGATTGGGATTGGGTAATAAAGGGAGAAAAATGACATAAATTCATTATTTTCATGTATGAAACTTCAAAAGAATAACAAATACTGTACTCCCATTATTACTAGTGTGTAGGATGGTAGACTACTAACCTCTCTGATTATATTCATGGGTAGGTTTCGAAGTTTTGCAATACTGCAAATATAGGAGGAGAAAAGGAAATATCAAAAGTCCTTCTAAACCAACAGGCAATTCTCACTAGGGGAGGCCGTGATCATCATTAAAATGGGAACATCTCTAGTCTGCTTCCTCTAGCCACATACTCTGAGAATCCAGTTGAGACTATTGCCACTTTATAATGGAGGTAAATGGTAGTAATGGAAATTAAGCAATTACTCAAGTGAATATGATCTATTTTACAAGTATTTATTTTCTAACTGTTATGTGACTAGATCTGTAGGAAACAAAGTATTTGAAATCCTAATGTTTAGTCTTGTGTATGAAACCAACTGTTCTATGTTTTATTCTTCTTATTTTGCAAAGTAAATGGAAACAAAAGCAATTCACAGAGCAAGGGCAGCCCCAGGGCACTTCAGAAGGAACTCAGAGAAGATGTGCTTCCTGCATCTTTTACATCAAGGATGGTCTGAAGAGTGGGGTACAGCAAGGACAGATGAACAGATAGGAACCTTTTTGAAGAGGTGTCGGCAGCTGAAATGGAGGCAAAGGTCATGAGTCGTGGTAGAGGTCAGGTGAGGATGGATAGTTGTGGTGCTCAAACAACCAACTGGTAGAAGTGAACCATGAACATGATATGATGTCAACTTCAATATCACCAGATATGGCTAGTGAGCCAACAAGAGGACAACGCAGAATCTGGAGAGACAAAGCTTGTGTATAGAGACTGGCAAAGGAGCAAAAAAATCCAGATCCCAGCCTAAATTTACTCTAGATCATAAGCTAGCTGCTTTACTCCCAGGGAGGACATATCCTGTGAGTCTTTCATTGCATGCACAAAATGCATGTTTTAATCTTATGTGTATGAATGTGCACTTGCTTAATATATGAAGCATGGTTTATACCTCTGTAAAATTCAAACGTTTTAAATCCTTTTGAAAGAATTTGAATGTCATGCAAAATGATCAAGGTAAGGGATCCTACTGAAAATCTAGAGAGCTGTATACAATTCTTAGCACAGCAACAATTATTAATTGTTAAGCATAACCAACTTGGTGCCAGGAACCGATTCCTCAGATGACAACTCTATTGGAACTGCCATTTATATTTTTTATAAGTAAATTGGAGCTTCATGAGATTTAATAACTGGCTGCAAGTAAAACCAACGGCACTTGGAGCATCACTGCAGACTCTGCTATCTACTTAATCAATGACCAATTCATTCATTCATTCACTTGCATTGTATCTGGCAAACTTTCTTCACTAAAGGCTCGCCACAGAAAGGTACACCCTATTGTCCTTGCAAAAGTCTTTTGGGCACTTGAAATTTAGGGTGTTGTTCCCCTTAGAGGACTGAACAGTGATTGTGGAAGACAAGAAGGAGTTTCTCAGACAATGTGGTTTGCTGGTGCTCAGTTTAGATGTCAGATTATTTGGTCTGGAAAATTTATGAGTTGTATACTCACAAAAAACGGATTTTTCCTCATATGTAAGTATGCATGGAGATATATACATACCTCAAACTCACAAATTATTCTTAATAAAAGCATTAGCACACAATACAAACAAGCAAAGGAGATGCTTATTCTAGCTTTCAAAATATGTCATTGTACTGGAGAAAATGACTTTTTCAGCCAGAATATTCAAAAGTTTGACTGGAGAGATGGTTCAGGGGTTAAGACCTCTGTCTCACAAACAGAAGTCCTGAATTCAGATCCCAGATCCCACACCAGATGGAAATGGTGGTGGTGGCCTGCACTTCTGCCCCTGGTGGGTAGAGCCTGGGAAATCCCAGAATGAAGCAAAAAGGAAGTAGAAGCAATTCGGGATGATTCCCAAAGTCAACATTAGTCCTCCACAGGGACACACAGTGCCCTCTGATGCACACACATAAAATAAATAAAAATATTTTTATAAAAAGTTCTCTGATGATCCTACATTAACCACCTGGAATGAGACTAGCCTAATTTCTCCCCATCCTAAAACTCCGGGAAATTTGCGGAAGAGGGGGCAGTAAGATTGTAAGAGCCTAAAGATGGGGAGGAGCAATGATATGCAAGATACTGCACACAAGTTAGGGCCGAAGTAACCATAACAGCACTTTGCATGACCTGTGCAATGACCGACATAGCATTGACCCCTCAAAGTCTAGCATGGACTAAAGGCACTAGGATCCTTAGTAGTAAGGGATTAACAGTCACAATAGTGTTCCTATACTAAAGGGTAACACAAGAAAGGGCTCTAGGCGATGCTACAGAGTCTTACACCTCATCAGAGTGGAGGACCCAGAGGGAAGCTTGACATTCACACTAAAGGATGCTCCAGGGAGGGGGAGAGGGGGCACTGGGAGAAAGGGAGAGAGGGGGTTGAAAGGAAGAGGAAAAGGGGGAGGGAGCAAGAGGGTCTGTAGAGGGGTGCAGTGAGTGAGGGGACCAGGGTACCTATTAAGTTTGTATGAATGGAAAAAATTAATTAATTAATTTAAAAAAAGGTCTCCAACCATGTTGTTATTAAGAATTGTTTATCATATGCCTTTCAACTACTTTTTATACGACTTGATAATAAACAGCTTGAAGTTTATAGGATGAAACTAGCCTCAACTTCCCCTTGCTTGTTGAAATTGACAACTCTTTGGACTCATTAAAGAAAGTCTTGGCTTTGTTGTCCTTCTTACAATCTTATAAATATTGGCACAGGCTAATCCCCTTTGATACTATTTTCCCACAATAACACCCACAGAATACAGCAATTGTTAGATATAGAATATAGAATGGCAAGTCCCGTTTTCCTTGCAAAGTCAAAGATCTCAATGGTCTAATGTGTTTTTCTGCAAACCCAAAAGCACTGCTATTAATTAGCAGTCAGTGTTTCTGCCGTGGCTTATATTCTGGTTTTGAATTCTGGTTTTGGAGATTGCTTCAGAGATAGTTCTGAATGATGAAAACCAACACGACCAGAGAGACCCGAATGCTTCTCTTTTTTCCTTCCTGCTAACTTTAATCCGTCTCTTGAGCCACATGCCTAGGGCTAGAGGGCAGCCCAATGCCGGCCGGACTGCTTGAAATTGCCGTGACTATTCTGCAGACCCTAATCTCCTGAGATCTGGAAAAGAACTGGAAATGATCCCCAGGACTGGAAAGTGACACATTTCGGAGCAACACCTTTCTTACAGCAATCTGTAGGATCATGAGTGGAAGATCAACCTCCTGACATTGGCCTAGTTTGAAGGGCTTGTTCTGATGGTGCTGAACAGGTAAGACATATCCTTCTGACCCCGTGGCCAGAAGGACTGGAAATCAATGTCACCGTTTCTTCTCCCCTTTCCCCTGGAAGAAAAGCATTGTATTTTCTCCTACCTATTTAATATTTTCACAATATGACTGGATTGCATATATTGACAAGGGAAAAAGTCCATTGAAAAGCACCTAACAATTATTAGAAAAGGAGACAATTGAAATAAGGAAGGCATCTGCCAAGAAAACAAAATAATTAAAACAAACCAACATTCAAGTATGGGGCAGAATAGTTTCTGTAATGGAAACAAAATACGTGCCCTCTCAAGCAATTTTTTTTCTATTGAATGGAAAGGCAAATGTTACTGCTGAGACTCAAATTAGTTATCTAAAATATCTGAGACAAAATATATTTCAAAGCACAGACTAATAGGATCAGAAGGTGATGTTCAGGGCTAGAAAGATAGCTCAATTGGTAAGGTGCCTGCTTGCAAACCTAGCAACCTGAACTTCATTCCAGAAGCCCACATGGTAACGGGAGAGAAATGACTTCTGATAGTTGCCCCTTTGGCCTCCTCCTATGTGTACCATGGTATGCATCTCTCTCTCTCTCTCTCTTTCTCACACACACACATACACACACACACACAAAATACTTTTAAAAGGTGATATTCGAGAGGATGAGCTGAAGTTTCATGGGTAAATGCACATTGTTTCATATAATACATAACAACAAAAAGAAAAAGAAAAAAATTGAAGGAACTATAGAAGAAAAATGTGGAAGCTAAGGATGTACCTGTGGCTGACTGCTGAGAGAGATCATTCTGTTCCAAGCTGAAGTGATGAAGGAAAAGCGCATGTTGTACTACACATGTTTCATTGGTAGGAAGAATGCAATGAATTTCTGGGCTGCATGCAAATACCTAACTTATAAACTCCTGTGTAGAAAGTACCAGTTGCTTACTAAGAATAAAAAAGGAGAGACAGACATTGAAACAGACAGACATGGAAACTAGAAGACAGTGACCAAAACTCCATTCATAGCTGAGGGAATTTGACTGCTGTTAGAATCTTATGCTTAACTTATCATTTACTCCTGGGTGGAAAAGAGGAAAATAAGAATACTGCATCTACCCTAGCTGAAGACATTGCTCAAGAGGGGCCCAACAAGCAAACCAAAATAGAGGAAACACAGGACTAGCCTGAACAGAGGCTCCAGCATAGAGAGGCTAGAGACAGGGGAGGAAGAGCAAACCACCTCCTTCTACAGCTACCAGATAGTAAAACAAAAAATAGGGTGATGTGCCTGCCCTTCCCCCACAGTTCTGGGTATCTAAACTCCCCAGAGAATTTCACACTGGGAACAAAGACAAACTGATGCCAGGCAGAGGAGGAGTTTGTCTCTCAAAAGACATTTCACACAACCACAGTGACTTTCCAGAATAGTGGGCAGAGCCACACCCAAAGCAAAGTTGCTTAGTTATGCATCTCTCCATCTCCTGCATTCTATTTAAATAGACTCTGGACTCTGGAAGGAGAGTCTGGGGCATTGGATAATCTCTCCTCATATGGTCGTATTGAATAAATTTTCTGCTTTTTCAATGTTTTATGTATTTATTGAAGAGAGAGGGAGAAAAGAGAGAGATACATACATGCATATGGGCTTCCAATGATTAAAATCAGATCTCTAGGTTTGCAAGTGGGCACCTTACTCACTAAGTTACCTCACCAGCCCAAATTTTCTGCTTTTTATCATCACTCCAAATTTTAATGAGTTTAATGAGGGCAGGTAGCCAAAACGAAGGTACAAATCTTGTGGCCCTGCAACATTATCTACTTCTTACAATAGAAAAGGAGGGATTACTCAGGAATGTGCTTAAACTTACCCTCAATGAATAAGGTGGAGAATAATAAGGGAAAGTGTCCGATTCTGACTCTGGTCTCCATAGCGTATGCATGGATCTGCACATTTGCATATATACATGCACACGTATGCATATAACAACACATATATACACACGCATAAATCATACACAGAGATACAGTACATCCGATTGTGCTTTAAGTCTGTAACTATCAATATTATTTTCTAAAAATAAAGAAGATAATGACATGGAATGATCAGCAATTAAGATGTAATAAGCATAAATCTTTGCATACAATGTGATATGGAGTCAATTGTGTAAAGCAAAATTATCAATAATAGAAGAGAAACTTGATAAAAACTAGTCATAAGAAAAATAATGTAATACACCCTTTTTAGAACATGGTATAGTTAGTAGACCAAGATAGAGAAATGGAAAAGCATAAAAATTTGTCAAACTCACCTGACATGTAAACTTACATCCTTATAATGAATGTAGATGTACATATATATGTACAAGAATTGCTTCTAAAATTGCTCTTTTACTGAACTGTGAGAAAGCTTCAAGAAATTTTAAAAATTAAAGATTTTAGTGTTAATTACCTCTCTATATGGTGTATCTTAGGATACATTCTACATTTTGATGGAATTTTAATTTGGAAATTAGGAACATTATAAATCACCTTTGAATCAAAGAAGACAATTTCAAATTACTAAAGAAACAAATAAAATAGAAATATCTCATATCTAACCTATGGAAATTAATTTTGTTATTAATGCAAAGAAATGAAGATTAAATACTCATTTATAGGAAATTAGAGAATGAATAGCAAAAAACACAAAACCACATAGGAAAAAATCAACTAACATGGATACATACAGTCAAGAACTAATTAAAAACAAACAAAAGAGAAGGGAACAATCCAAAGTCCAGTTCATTGAAAAGCCATTTTCAAGCTTAACTAAGGAGACAATATGTTCATATTATATGAGGAAATATAGACATAAGTTTGAGTGAAAGCATAAGAATATGCAGCAAAACATCCATTCTGGCAGACTAAAGTATTTTAAGAGAGTATTGCATGAAACTCAATAACAGCCTGAGAACACAGATGATATCCAGACCAAGCATATTACCAGAATTCACCTAGGAAGCGGAGACCCAGGATAGACACAGTGAGGGACCGGCCATTTTCAATAAACATGTGACCAGAGAGCTCCCAAGTTGAGGTTCACTGACTTTCAGTTACTGCAATAAGGGAACTATTCCTGTTACAAAAATGTGAAATGTTCAAAAAATTTTCAATAAGTTCAGTATTACATTGATGCCAAAATATAACAGGAATACTGTAAATAGATTTCATTCTTGAATATACCCACAAACATCTTAACGGGATAACAATACCATTAGTGACAGATCTGAACAATTACTTGAAAATGCTGTATTGGAATAAATATCATTTTATATCAGAGAATTACAGGGTCATTGGACATTTAAGTTGGACAAAACCTATTTCAACTAAGGACCCTTAAAAGTTAAGCTCAGTGCCTAATGAATTTAGTTTCTGCAGCCAAAGATTTGCTATCAAATACAATAAGAGCAAAGTTTAATATATGAAAGTTTACATGGAAGTTTACAGAGAGACAGTGCTATTTGATTCTGTTAACATCATTTCATAACAGTACGAAGAAATAAAGGACATGATAATTACAGTTAAGCATATCTCTAGTATTCATTAAAACAGCTTTTTGCTCAGTGGACAGAAATAGTTACAGACCGCAGCCTCCCCTCTGTGCATATCCTCAGGTTTATACCTAAACTCGATTGCAAGCCATGCTCCTGATGGAAATAACCCCCTGCAGGTGCTGTCTCTCCTTTAAATGTTATCAGCTGGAACTGGACTCAAGGTATTTTCCAGTTCCCTTTTCATATTTAAATAGCCTGATGAATTTGAAAGAGCAGTCCTGTGTGTTTTTGTGCATTTCAACTTAAGGGTGGCTTTTCCTTGTTCTTTTTTAACTTCTCTGTGGCATTTGCACTTGGCCATTTCTGTATCTTTGGGGGTGCTCTGTAATCATCTGAGTCATTAAGTAATACTTAACAAACCTGTTGCCTCCCCAGTTCCTGATAACTTCAGTTGTGTTCACTCTCAGGAAGAAATTGTATATAAACACCTCACCAACGCTTTTACCCGAGCTGCAGAGGCTAACTCTGCGAGGCATTCATGAGTGTAATCATGTTAAAAAACACACATTACTCTTACCGACGTCCACCGTGTAACAGTTACTCTTAACCGTTGCTGTGAGAGAGCATTCAAAGTCAAGCAACTTAAGGGAGAAAGGGAGATTTATTCACTTTACTGTTCCAGAGGGGAAAAACAGTCTTTCATGGCAGAGGTGACATGGCTGGTGGCTGAAGCTGGAGGCAGTTAAGTCACTGCAGACATCCTGGAGGCTCAGAGCTGCTCAGTCCAGTAAGCTAGTGGGTAACAGCTGAAAGTTGGAGGATTCTTGGAGAGTCGAAGAAGCTGGGCAGCAAGAGGGAAGAGAGTTCTCTAGCAGTTTCAGAGTCTCTCTCTTCCAAGACTTCTGTTCTATAGTTCTTTTTATCTGGTCTGCTACTGGGAGGTTCCAATCAGATCTAGGCCTGGCCTAGTATTGTAAATGTATTGAGCTGGATAATCTCGTCAGGTGGTCTGACAGCTGATCTTAGTTAATGCCAGGTGTGGTCAAGTTGATACTCAGGAATAACTATTACACACCGCTATATTTTTTTAAGAAAGTATCCAGCCTAACCCCCTTATGGTTTTGAAGGCTCCCATCCATGATTGAATGAATGGCCCAGTGCTTGAGCCTGTGGCAAAGGAGCTCATATAGTGATTGTGGCAATACAACATGGAGCTAAAATACTTGCCTTGTGGCAGATGAGAAAGAGAGAGAGAGAGAAAGAGAGAGAGGTGATTGGAGTCCCACAATCCACTTCAAGAACATACCCTTAATGACCTAAGGATCGCCCCGTCTGTCCTATCTCTTAAAAGTCCCAACACCTTCAAGTAGTAATTCTCTGACGACCAAGCTTTCTCCACATGAGCCTTTGGGAGACATTCCCGATTCAAGATATAACAATAGGCTCAATTCATTGTTGTTATGACATGCCCTTGGATGGCTGAGTCACCTTGAGAATCTGTCTAAACACTAGATGTTTCTGAGCAGACACTGATGAACAAAGTGGCCAGTTATAAGACTTAGAGTCTCTCAAGCTGACGGCCCCAGCTGTAACCTTGTGGCAGAGCGCTTGCCTCTCAGGTGTGACACCTTAGGCTCAATCCCAAGTACTGGGGGGCGGGGGGAGGAAAAAAAAGATTCGGACTGAAGCCATTTGTTTGCAGGGTGCCTAGAACTTTGTAATAGGCTGAAATACTTTAGAAGGAAGCAAGTGCTTCCCTGAAGAAAAAGCTGGCACTACCTGAAAGGCACCCCACCGTCCCCACCTGCTCTACCCCGTGATAGCCTTCTGTCTGGCTCCTCAACTTGCGCAGCGGAATGACATCTTCGGCCCATCTGCCATCTGAAGCATATGGCCATCACAGCAACGTGGAATACCTGCACTACAGGAACCTGTTAGAGAACTCAGTCATAAGCCGTCTGAGTCCCAGCGTCAGCCAAAGGCTCTCCACACAGCTGATCTTTGAGAAAAGCTGATTAATACGAATAGTAATGATTTTTTTTTTTTGCTTTTATTTTCCTCCAGATTTCTAGGATGGTGTTAGATTATCACCGAGAGATGTTGACAGTCTTGTGTCCCAAATGGACAATACCATTTCTCTTTCTGATCAATACCATTCTTCTGCCTTGGGCATTAACTTGGTGCTTTGGGGAAAGGCTTCTGTGGTTTTTCAAATTCTTTACTAGATACCATTTACCTTGATATGAACAGTGCATTGTCCTCGTGGTAAATGCTGTCTTCAGTTCTGCTCCAGGAACACATTTCCTGGCAGAGCTCCCAGGCTGCCTCGCTGTGGAAAAGGGGAACTATGCAATGATATCTTTGCTAGCCTTAGTTGCTTTGGGTCCCATTGGAGAATTATCTTTACTGAGCATTTAAAAGAATTGACTCTCATTCTTGAGAATAATTTTGATCCATTTTTATCTCCGTCTCACCTTACATAGCATTAAACTTGTTAAAATTGGTATTCATGTGTGCCTTTGATCTGATTTTGGACTTGCTGCAGCTCAAGTGTCTTCCTTCTGTGTGGGTCAGCTTGCAGCTCCCACCTGCCATGAGGGCCATGGCCTTGTGTTGTAAAGCAATGAAATGTAGAGGTCAGCTTCACAGGCTAACAAGGAGCATTATAAATCCAAAGATGGTTCATCTCCCATTGTGTGTCCTTTTTGTTTTTAAATTATAAAGCCAAGGCTGGAGAGATGGCTCATGGGTTAAAACTCTGCCTCATAAGCAGAAGGCCCTAAGTTTGGATCCCAAGTCCCATGTAAAAATGCCAGACAGAAATGGCAATGGCCTGTACTTCTGGCCCTGGTGGGCAGAGCCTGGGAAATCCCAGAGTGAAGCAGAAAGGAGGTAGAAGCAATCCAGGGTGATTCCCAAAGTCACCTTTGGTCCTCCTCAGGGATGCATAGTGGCCTCTGATACACACACACACACACACACACACACACACACACGCAAAATAAACAAATATTTAAAAATAAAAAAGTGATAAATCCATGGTGCCATTGGTAAAATAAAATCTATAAATATTGTCTATCTTCCAGTAATTCAGTGAATTCGGTAAACTACAGATTCAGCATATTTATCAAATGTGTCTATTGAAAATGTACTGACTTCTTTGCCATTTTTTCTAAACAATGCAACCTATCAATTCTGCATAGCACTTACATTGCATTGGGTATCATAGGTCATCTTGAAGTACAAGGACAATGTGTATCATGCATGCAAGGTACCTACACACCCAAATATTTTGCAGCTGCGGGGCATAGAATGCATTCAACAGAAACTATATCTCCATTTCTAATTTTAATCTTTCCCCTAAACTAGTGATACACAGTTTAATTCTGTCATATGATGTCAGATATAGCAATAAACTGAAGCCCAACCACCCATGTTATCATGAGAGAGATGACTAGCACTTTGTGTGTTTCTGTATTCAATACACTGCTTGAGCTGATCAACTCTTTATTGTGAAATAGGCTTGTGTGACAAAATTTAGCTGGACTATAAGCTAGGTTAAGTATTCTAAGCACATTAATTTAAGCAAGACCAGGCTGTGATGGTCACTAGATTAGTTGTATTAAATGTGTTTTCTACTTCATGTATTTCTACTGCCTCTGGGCTCATGAGAACATAACCTTATCATAAGTTGAGGGGCAGCTGTAATACTTTTGCCCTTGTGTCTAGTTTCTTGGCTCAGCAGAACAATTGGTGAATTTATTCATTCCATTTTACACACTGAAGTTTCTTTTCATTACTCAGTAGAATTCCAAACACATGGATATAAAATATTTTATCCACTTACTTTTTGACTGACATTTGAATTATTCCTAGTTTTTAAGCTAGTGTGAACAAGGTTGTTGTAAACATCTGTATGCATCATTATGTGGTCAGTATTCATTTATCTTACATAAATACCTAAGAATCATTAAGTCACATATTAAGGCATATTTAATTTTAAAGAAACTAACCAATTGTTTCCCAAAGTGCTTGTACAATTTTTATCATCCATATTAACAATATGTTACAGTTCTGGTTGTTCCTACATCCCAATGAATGCTTTCATTGCAGTCTTTTTTACATCTAATGCCTTGTAGAAGGCAGGAAAAACTATGCAATCTAACCTGAATTTGCATTTACTTGACAACTTTGTTGGTGTACAGCATCTTCTTTGATTCCCAACTTTGCATATTGTTCATTCAAGAGTATTTGCTTGGGCTGAAGAAATGACTCAGGGTTTAAGCTTCTACCTCCCAAGCAGAAGGTCCTGAGTTCTGATCCCAGATCCCATGTAAAAACACTAGGCAGAAATGACAGTGGCTTGCACCTCTGACCCTGAAAGGCAGAGCCTGGAAAACTCCAAAGCAAAACAAAGAGGAAGTACACAATCCAGGGTGATTTCTAGAAGTCACCCTTTGGACTTCTACAGGCACATAAAATGCCCCCTGACACATACATGCAAAAAGAAAAGAGTATTTACTCAAGATTTTTCCTATTTAAAACCTTTGGGTGTGCTGAGGGTGGCTGAGCAAAAGAACCAGAATTCAGATTCTCAGATCCTAGGTAAGAAATGCCAGGCTTGCCCAAATGGTAGAACCTGGGATTTCCCCAGGCAAGCTAGACAGACATACTAACTCTGATGGTACCTTCTGGGTTTAGAGTACCAGGCTCAAAACAACAAGATGAAAGCAATCAAGGATAATCCCTGATATGGTCCTCAGGTCTCCACTTACACATGATTCCACTCACATGCAAAAACCACATACATACATGCATGCATCCCATATGTGATAGTTAATCTTGGGTATCAATTTGACCACACCTAGCTTTAACTAAGATCAGCTATCAGACTACCTGAAGAGATTATCTTGATCAATACATTTACAATACAAAGACCAGCCCTAGATCTGATTGGAACCTCCCTAGATCCCATTGGAATCTCTTGGTAGTGGACCAGATAAAAGAAACCACAGAACAGAAGACTGGGAAGAAGAGAGATTCCAGGATGTTTGCAGTTACCTGCCTCCAGCTGTAGCCGTCGGCCTTGTCGTCTCTGCCCTGAATACTGTTTCTCCCTCTGGAACTGTAAGCTGAATAAATCTTGCTTTTTTTCTTAAGTTGCTTGACTCTGAATGCTCTCTCACGACAACTGTTAAGAGTAACTGTTACACCATATATGCAAAAAAAAAAAAAAAAAGCACTTTGGGTCTTTATCATGATAGTTTTGTAAACTATCAGTACCTCAAATTCAACAATAAATAGAAGCAATGACAACAGATATTTTCATATTCTCAGTCTTCAGCAGTGTCTCCATTGTGTGTTGTGATAGCTATAAACTTTTTTTACTTTTCCATTACTAAGCTGAGAAATATTTCCATTTCAATTTCCTGAGCGTTTTCCTCACAGTTAATGATAAATTTGGTCAAATGACTGTTTTTTCTCGGCTTCTCTTCCTTTTTGTATCTTTTGTTTTGCTAATATTGTAAGTTTTATTAATTGTGCTTCAAATAGTAAACCAACTTTATGGTTTTAGAATGAAGTCTACTTTTCAGATGAATTATCCTATTCATAAATTTCTCATTCCACGCTTTTAACATCATTGTGTTTATGTAATTTGGACATATAGATTTTTTTCACTTGTAATTTCTTTGGTTTTGTATCTGTTTAATGATGGCCTCATGAATGTGTTTCTTCCTTCTGTATATCCTGAGATTGTTTCAGTACATTTGATATTAATTTTTCCTTAGCTACTTGATAAAACTTGCCAGCTAAGTCACGTGGATGTGGAATTTTCTTTTTTAGGGACATTTTACATTGTATATCTGTGTATGTGTGTGTTTTCCATTTTTCTATTGATTCTTTCTTTTCAATGTATTTTCCCATTATATACAAACTGTAAAATTCATTAGCATATAATTTCTATTATATGCACTAATTTTTAAATTTTCTGTAGACATTTCAGTGCTACCCTTTTTTTCACCTCTCCTTTGCTATTAGTGGTTTTTCTGTAGTTTACCAGTTAGTCATGTTGGGGTTTATCAATTTTATAAATCACTTCAAAGATGAAATGTCTTATTTTATTATACCTTTTCTGCATCTGTGTGTGATTTTATCCTCATGCAATAATCTACACATACATACACATGCATCCCATACATGCATATAAAAAGCAAACAAAAAGTCTTCATCATGATTGTTTTATAGATTACCCAGGGCCACAAGTTCCACAATGAATAGAAGCCATGATGACCAGACGGTCCTTCTGCACATCCAGTCCAGTTGCCCAGAACCATCCAGGCCTTCCTGGAGAAATCACCCATTGGAAAGATCACAGCTGGGTGTGTGCTCACGCTGCATGTGTGCCCTTTTGCATTCTCTGCTAGAACCTCCAGGAGCCCTGCGTCTGTTTCCGAGGCTTGCTGCCCTGCTTCCTTCCTGGTCTCCTCATTTCCTGTGAACACTGATCTAGAGGCTCTTCAGCTCAGTGAGACCAATGGGCTTCCAGAAAATGCTTCTAGGCAGAAACCATCCATTTCACCTCATCTGTTTCTGTTTTTTCAGTCCTTACTGACTTTTGTATAAAGTCTGAAAAATACATTTGTGTCATTTTTACTTGTTTACAACATGGGGGGGGGGTAGATTCTGGAACCAATTAATATCTCATGGCCACAAGCAAAATTTTGGAAGTTTCACTATTAGCTTTCTGAAGGCTGTTTTCTGATCTTTAAAAATTAATTAATTCAACAGAACCTTATTCAGCATTTGCAATGGTGGCACACTCTTAACAATAATAAATTAGTACATAATAAAACATCTAAATTGGTTTCATACATCACTATGTTCTTTGCTGCATTTATTTCACCTTGTGTTTACTTGGTGTTTTCTGTCCGTAAATTAGAATGCTTATTCAACTGAGGAAATGATTGTGTGTTGTTTGACTCTTGCTCCCACTTGGTAGGACTTGTCTTTAAAGAACACAAATTCTCCTTAGGTCAGAACTGCTACACTTCATGCTTTGATTTATTCATTTCTTTGTTCTTCTTTTAAATTTTTCTGGGGGGAAAAGCTTTCTTTAATGTGTTCTCTTTATCACCGATGAGATTTTAGATTGCTATTTCTATCCTATACTTCTCTTGCATTTTTAGTTTCCTTAAATATTCCTTGATATAATGGGACTTTCTTTTTTACTCGGTTTGCTGTGATGTCATGCTCTATTTTCTCTTTTTACAGAAAGTTGGTGAGCTGTTTTTGTCTTTATGAAATTATATAGAAGATACTAAAGTTTCCTTCTGCTTTCTGTAGTAAAGTCGTGTGTGCATGTGTTATTGGGGATTGAACCCAGGACTTCTTGCATGCAAGGCAAGTGTCCTATTAGTGACATGTGTTTACCTCCTATTTCAAACTTTTTTTTTCATTTTGAATTTTCCTGTGTGACCTTGAATACATTACAAAAGAGCTGAGATTGCAAACCTGTATTACCAGGTCAGGCTATAGTGTAATTTTTTAAGTGTGTTTCTGTTCTCATACTTGAGTGTAATGGAATTCATCTTGAAAGTGTAACAGAGATCTTATCAAGTCTTTTTGTGAGTGGCTATTAGGTCTTCCCTTATATTTGTTGATGGAGAAGGAATATGAATGGCTTTTCCCCCCATTGCTAATTTCCTCCCTGCTCAGGAGTCATCTGAACCCTTTGACATCATACTTTCAGAGCTGCTGAGGGTCCACTAGGCTTCTCTCAGTTATCAGCTTGAATCAGCTGTGACAGGAGTGCCTCTGTTTATCCCTGTGGGAAATTTTCTTGATTGCTTTAATTGATGTGGGAAGACATGCTCCTTGTAGGTGGGACCGTTTCTTAGGTAAAGGATCCAACGGGTTTAAGAATGAGAAGTGAGTATGCGCAAGCACTCGTGAGTGCTTACCTACTCTCTGCTCTAGCTTTGAATGTGATGTGACCAGTTGCATCAAGTTCCTGTCACTGGACAGGACAGACTGTAATTTGGGAGTTGTGAGTCAATTAACCCCTTTTAAAGTTGCCTTTGCTGGAATATTTATCACAGGAACTGGAAAGGAAATTAATAGGCTAAGACGTGCTTAGCCCAATTCAAACATTTCTAAGATTGGCTGGACTAACGTGTTCTTAAGAGTGTTCCTTCAAGAAGGTAAGGGAGTTACCTTAGTGGAAACCCCTGAATACCACTGGAAGTCTAAGGAACTGTAGAAGGGAACAGTAAACAGGAATTAGCAGCTTAGAGTCATCCACCCACTTGCTCTCAAGGAGACTGATGTCCCAAAGTCCCTGGCAGCTGGATTAATGACTCAGACTCTCCGGGTAACCTCAGAGCCGTATACCTACTTCCTCCTAAATAACATTGATCAGTCCTGTGGGCATCTGAAACTCAGCATGTCCAAAATGAAACTCGTAATTTCTCCCATACTTCCTATATTTGGAAATGACCCCTCCATCGGAAAGAGTCAGGCAGAAGTTGTTCCTTTTGAACAACTCAGCACGAATGGTAAGCTCATGTAGTTCATTTTTCAAATCTGTATCTTCAGTCTCCTACAAGTCCAAATTTTACCTTCCTTCCTATGTCTTGCCCTGACTGATTTTAATGCTTTTTGTCTCATATCTCTTTAGTTCTTCCTACTTCTTTTAATTTTTATTTTGCATGTGTGGGTCTAAGTGCGGATGTATGCATGTGGGTGTGTGGGGCATGCGGAAGTGTCATGGGTGTAGAAGAGGGCACTGCATGTGCCTGTGAAGACCTGAAGATGACCCTGGGAATCATCCTGGATTTCTCTACCTCCTTATGGTTTTGCTCTGGGGTTTCCCAGACTCCACATTCCAGGACTAGAAGTGCAGGTCATCACCATTTCTGCCTGGCATTTTTACGTGGAATCTGGGATCTGAAGTCAAGTTCTTTTGTTTGTGAGGCAAAGTCTTAACCACTGGACCATCTCTTCAGTCCCCTTCTTTCACATTTTTAGATAAATTTGGTGTTACTATCCAGCCTAATACAGTTCAACATGACCTTTTCTCTGAGAGTAGCATCTAGACTCACTAGCCTTAAGAGTCTCTAGGACTTTAGCATGCTTTTGATCTTCCCTGCAAAGAATGTTGTAAACACACAGAATTGGAATGGGCTCATGTGGTAGAAGAGAGATTCTGTATGTATGAAGCATTTCCACATGCTACCCACACTGCCATCCCTTGACAGCACTCCGGACAGCACATCTCTTATATAGCCTACTGAACTATACATATAGACTCATCTTCTTTCCATTTCTTCCATTGGACTCGTATCCTTCCCATCACATGTAGCTACAGACAGTCCCTGGGGAATATTATGTAATAGCTACTACAACTTCTCTCTTTAGAGGTTCTTCCATTTCCTTTTTGCCCGAACAACTACTCTGCTTTCAACATTTAATCCAAGCTGCATTTTACAATAGTCTTTTCTTGAAGCTCTTTTGTACTCCTGGTAAGCTTTGCTTGCTTTCTCCTTGCACCCTGGCTATGTCAGGGAAAAGTTGGTCTTAGGGCACCTGTGATAGTTTCTTCACACATTTTAATTCTGTAACTGATTTTTCCACTAGTTTAAAAAGATGTCATGTATTCAAATAAATATAGTTTATGTAGAGAACGATTTTAAAATTGATAATCATTACTCCACTGAGAGCCTAGAAATGAGCTGAAGATGGTTTTGTTATTTAATGTGCCAATCTGGTTGTGTCATTTCTTTATTTAGACAATTTACTGGGTACACATTTGCTATTTAATGAACAATAAGTAAACACTGAGACTTATTGAGGAAAAAACTTATCAAATCTCTCATATCGGGGCGCAGAATGTCTTTTGGAAAAATAATAAATATATGCTTAAATATAAGAATAAGCTGAGTATTAATTGAAATTTTGGGTATTATTCCATTTGTTTTTCTTCCACTACATGACAAATTATCACTGACTGCACAGTTCAAAATAACTAACATTTATTATCTCATGGTTGGAATTCCAGGAGTTTTCTGCTTAGAACCTGTCCAGGCTGAAAGGGAAAGTTGTTCAGGGCCACTTTTCCACTTACAGCCTCAAGGCCCTCTTTCACTTCACCGCTGAGGGCAGAATCCATTCCCTGTGCACACAGAACTGAAATAACCTTGTTCCTGCTAGGGCCTGACTCTACTTTTCCCACATAGTCCTCACAAGCAATCGTCAGCTTTGCATCTGCTTTCTTGTAGGCCACGGGAACCTACCACTCCCCAAGTTACCATGTTGAAAAATGTACATATTGTCACAAAAGCACAGAAATGACTCCCCAACCAGCATCTGCCACATAACATAACTTAGACAAAGAAGCAGAGAGAGACTATTCTATACTAGTAACAGGCCCTATCCTCATTCAAAGGCAGAGCATCCCACATGCGTTCCATAGGGAGGGGACTGTTGGGGGCGTTTGTTAAAGCTCTACTACAATAATTGACAGGAAAAAATGAAAATGTTCACCATGGGCCACAGGAAGACAGGGAAGAAGTCTATCTTAAGGAAGAAGATATCATGTGAGTATATGTACTTAAGGCATGAATTTATCATCATTATATACAGGAGCTATTTTTGATGCTAAAATTCTTCCTTCTATAAATGAACATGAAATTTGAGGAACTTGTAATTTGTGGTAGAATTTCTGACTGCTGCTAAAAGGGCGTTTCTTCTGCATTATAATTGCCTTCTACTCGTTAGCAAAAAGTTGAAAGAAAAACTTGGACCTGGAATAAATGTTTGAAGAAAAAAAAACTTGACTTTGGAATGTTGTCTAACTAATTGTTCTTAAATTTCTTATCATCATCAATTCCAAATGGAATCTTATAGTTGCACAAAATACGATCAATGGCTTTCACAGTAAGATCGACAGCCAATCATCCAGTAAAGTGTTAAATGTGCAGAAACTAGTTGCATTAGCCCCTGTTTAACCTTTTGGAAAACCAGTTGCCAAGCACCATCACTGGGTTTTGTTTCTGTGTAGAGGTGTCTGCTACTTCTCTGCAAATCTACCTGGATCCTGAGATTTGAATGACAGGTGCATAATGTTACTGAACATGCCAGGTTTACCTCTTCATCTCCTGCATTGAATGGGATTAAACTTCAGAGCACTGACAGGTGATGAAATGACAGTATCATCAGCTTTCAAATTTTACCACTTGCTCTCTCATGGCTCATTCCCTTGGGATAGCTCCTTTTCTCCCCTGAAATCCACCGATCATCTGTGTATCACAATTCAATATATTCATCCTTCACCATGCACGCATAATTGGGTCAAACATTTTTGCTCATAGGTAAAAACTCCCATAGGCAATTATCAATTCCCTTTATGATTAATGTAAAAACTGTGGTGATCTATTAATGGAAATGTATGCTTCAATATTCACAGTCATACACTGTAGATAAACTCTGTCATTACACTAATACAGGGTAAAAATTCCCGAAGCAACCAGGAACTTAGTACAGGTGTAATAACTGAGCACGTCAAATTGCCAGGAAATTAGAGTGAACTAGCAGTATGACTAATGATACAGTTGGGACACATTTTTGCAAAAATTAGGGTATTTTTCTTTGTTTTTAAATGCTATATTTTGAAACAAATTCATATAATAAGAGCACGGTGTGTGGTATTGTAGTACTGGAGAAAACCCTGGTACTGTGGACTTCAGTAAGGACTAACACTAGGATTCTAACACTTTTCTCATGAGCATTAGGTGTGGAAATGCATGGCTTGTATACCTTACAGCTTAAGATTTCCATGTAATAGGGATTAGTATAATTGGAATCATATTCTTCATTAAAAAGATCTTCATTGAATTTGTGTGTGTATGTGTTATGCATTAAAGCATGTGTTTTCCTCATTAGAATTATTGCAGCTAGTTACAACTTATTCAAGACTGAACCAAGTTGTCAAATGGATGGCACCCTAGTAAGGAAACAGCATACAAGATGAAAATGTTAAATCTAAAATACCCCGACTGGGCATGGTGATACATGTAATCTCAGCACGTGGAAAGCTGAGGCAGGAGAATCTGGAATATGAAGTCAATCTTGCTGAGTTCAAGGCCAGTCAGTCTAGCCTAAGCAGGCTATATAGGACCTTCCAATTTCAATAACACAAAGAGCTGGAGATATAGTTCGGTGTCTGAGCACTTGTCTGCTATATGTGAGATTCTAGGTTCAATTAACACCATTACAATAAAAGTAAACAAACAAATAAATCCATAATCACAATCTCCCTGTATCTGTGGGAGAATGGCACTCTGGTGTCCCCTGGGAATACCAAAAGCTCAGGCCGCTCCTACGAAATGGGACATTGGCCTGGGGCCTTCACATATCTTCCCAGTGTGTGTGCGTGTCTGTGTGTGTGTGTGTGTGCGTGTGTGTGTGTGTGTGTGTGTGTGTGTGTCTGTGTCTGTGTATGTCTGTGTATGTCTGTGCCCCAACAACTAGGTGAAGCATTTGCTGGGTCCTAACAGAGATTATATGCACCACTTTGAAGGCTAGTCGGCACAGCCTCCACTCATCCTTCCTCTGCAAACTAGTTGCCGAAGGGTTGAGATACTGGGACACAGTGGACTCATGGGACCAAGGCACCTGGACCCCTGCTTCACCAAATGAAGGAAAGCTATCATTCCATACTTCAGAAACACTTGCCCTGAAATTTATGTGAAAGGAAAAATAAACTTTTATTCTGTTAAGGCATTGAAATGTGTTGTTGTGGACTGGTGAGATAGCTCAGTGGACAAGGTACCAGCTTGCAAATCTGGTAACCAGAATGTGATCCCACATGATAGAAGGATAGAACTGACTTCTAAAGTTGTCCTGTCACCTTTATCTGTGAGCCATGACATGTGTACTCTCTCTCTCTCTCTCTCTCTCTCATACACACACACACACATATACACAGAGATAACCAAATACTTTAAAATCTTCTAAAAAGTATGTTTGTAACAGCTAATGTTATCCCAACCGATGCAAATCATGTGGCCTTGCGGCAGATTTATAAATATATGAATGTCTCCCCTATCTGACACCGGCTTAGCAGTGTGGTGGTAGACAGTGAAGAAACAGACCTAGCAAGCTGGAAATCCCTTCTCTACTGTAGTGAAACATTTGGTAAAACTGTCACCCTTGTTAACATGGAAGACAGACCAAGTGCCTACTGAGCCTGTGTATCTCGGGGAAGCGGTTGGGAAGAGCCAGAATGCCAGCATATGTTGATCTTCCCTTGCTGTGTTTGGCAAGGTATTTTAAGAAAGATGAATTTGAGATGGAATGAGCTGGTTTGCACACAAAAAGAAACAGAATAAAAGTCCCAGAAATTTAGAGCCACGCTCATCTGAAACCACTCCTAGAGACAAAGACTGTGAAATTAGAGTGCAAGAGCGTTGAGCTGTAAAGTTCACTAAAAATTCACGTTAAACCAACTGCCATAGCCCCATATCTTGGACCAGGTTGAAACTGGAGCTCCTACTCAGGACTGTTATTCCAAGGACTTCAAACTATCCCTCATCATCCTCCCAGAGATGGTCTTGGGGGCTGGAAGGTAGGCAGAATAGTAAGGAGGCACCAGGTCCATCCAGTAAAGAACTTCTGTTTTGTAGTTTATAGAAGAGCTGGGTAAACAGTGTGAGTTGCTTTTGTGAATTCATTTTTTCTATTCTAATGAAGACAGCATCCCAAACAGCCACCAAATAGCCAAGTAGTCACCTTCATAGAGATAAATTCTGCCAAATGGGCTCAACATGTAAGCATCATGTTGGCTGAATTTAAATTAGTTAAATTACCTTGGGTTAAAAAAAGATCAGATATGTGGAATTTCTTTCATACCACTACTATGTGAGAAAGAGCTAGAATACTCATCATAAACTATGAGTTGCTTGATGGCCACTGCTTGGGGATGGAAAATTGGTTTGAAACTGACATTGGGAAAAATACTCTCTAACAGATACCTGCAGGTGTGTCACCCTGGGGACAAGGAGATCTGGGGCAGAAGTTTTCTTTAGAGGATTTATTAAAAATAAGTAACAGGACAGTGTTGTATTTCCGTTGATTCCTGGTATCTGAAACTCAACCAAAGTTTACCTCCTTTATACCTGACAGGGAAGCTCACTGGCAACAAGAAAGTGCACAATTTTAATTCAATTGTATGTGTGAGTGTGTGTGTGTGTGTGTGTGTGTGTGTGTGTGTGTAGAACCACGGACGATTTCGGGAACCACCATAGACGCCTCCACTTCCTCCTTGTTTACTCTGCCCCAGGATTCACAAGCTCAGCCCTACCAGGACCAGAAACACAGGCTGCCAGGGCTTCTGCCCGGCGTCTATACGTGGGGTTAGGAGCGTCTATACGTGGGGTTTAAGATTCGAACTCAGGACCTTCCGCCTACAAGACAGAGGCTTAACCCCTGAGCCACCTCTCCAACCCCATTTTAAGCAAACACAGCATGTGGCAAAGAATGACCCGATGTTAAATGATACCCCAAAAGAATTCACAGGCTAAGGGGCCAGCTGTTGTTAAGCCCTCAGGCTCCAAGTCTCTCATATTTAGGAGACATGCCCTGGGCAAACCAGTTCTATGTATTTTTTTTAGTATTTTGTTTATTCATTTTATGTGTGTCAGGGTCAGAAGTGCCGCTTCCAATTCAGCCTGACTTTTATGTGGGACCTGGGATCCGAACTCAGGACCTTCTGCTTGCAAGACAGAATCTTAACCCCTGAGCCTTGTACATATTTATAAAAGACATAACAAGAGAGATGGCTCAGGGTGTAAGTCTTTGCCTCACAAACAGAAAGATCTGTATTCAGATCCCAGATCCCACCTAAAAATGCTGGACAGAAATGGCAGTGGCCTGCACTTTCAGTTCTGGAAGGCAGAGCCTGGAGAACCCCGGAGCAAAGTAATAAGAAGGTAGAACAATCCAGAATGATTCCAGAGGTTACCCTTGGACCTCCACAGGCACGCACTTCTAATACACCCACATGAACCTACACATATCCACATACACGTATGCACCTATAGAGTCAAATGAAATATAAAAATAAAAGACATAGCATTGTTTTTAAATTAGCTCTAAGAGCAACACACCTCTGTGGGAACCCTACACTGCTAATCTCCAGGGGCGTGGGAACAGAAGTAATGCTGGGTCTCTCTATCGATTGGGCAAGGGTTCACCTTGCAACTGTTATTTACAGATCCCATAAAATCAAACAGCAGGAAAGATATACATTTGCTGAGCTCTGTGAATCCATCTAAGGGAAGGAGAGACACAGAAAGGAGAGGGGAGCATGTGCACTTTTCCTCATGAGACAGCATAGGATATCCCTCAGCAAACTGAGGTTCTTAATAGATTTGAAATCCAAGTGTGGCTTAAAAGCCACAGGCATCCAGGAAGGAAGTGGCCCACAACAGTGCTCAGATCATTAAAGATGTAGCCATCGTACATGCTGAGGCAAATGGTCTTCATCTTGATTTTAATGCATTTCTGGAAACCACAGAGAGAATCTCTCTGAGGAGCATCCCTTCATGGAGAATTATAGAAAGAGACCTCCTACAATAATTTTTGTAACCATATAGTTGTCTTAAACAGAGGAGGGAGATAATATTAGGAGATCCCAAATTTACATCCTCATTTATTTTGTAGGCAGCAAATATGGTTGTGGCAAATAGATCTTCAGTGGATCTAGGTGAAGTGATAGAAAACAGAAAAGATTATTCCAGGAAGTAGAAAAAGTAGAAGGCGAGGAAGCGCATACTATGCTGCAAAAGTAAAAAACAACGGGGATAATCTTAAAAAATGATTTCTCCAGTTCTTTAAGGAAATGAGTGTGTGTGTGTGTGTGTGTGTGTGTGTGTGTGTGTGTGTGGTCAAGGATGAGTGTGAGTGGTAAAGATGGACTTCCCCTAGGGAAAACGGAAATGGGAGAATAGAAGAAATAGAGTCACATCCGCTGTTTCCTTGAGATGTTGCTACCCAGGAAGAAATTGAGGTTATAAGGGGTGAAAATCAATGCCTGTGGGGCAGGAGGCTTAATAAAGGGTATGGAGATAAAGGAAAGCTCTTAGAACAGATGGGGTTCCACTGACATTTATGGAGAATTCATTGATGATTCAGTACTGCACGCTTGGTGGAAGGTTTCAGAGCAATTTTAGGAAAACGGAAGAAAGCAGAGTCAATGACACCAAGGCTATTGACTATTTTGTTTAAAAATGGGATGACGGAAGATGTCAGGAATTGGAGGTCCTTAAGACTATTGAATCCGGACTTTAACACGCGTGTGGGAATTGTATAGCGCAGGCAGCAGTCGTAGCTGACAGAATGATGCACGAGGATGCATGCCATGTAATAAAGGGAGGAAGATCACACACTGCTTAGTCACCCTAAGTGAGAACACAGGACATCCTGAGACTGGAGTCCAATCACGTTACCTTCCATTCTGGGATACGAGCAGTGTATTTGACAAGACAATACATGACTTTGAGTGGCTAAGGTTATGAGCTTCGGGGAGCAGATTTGCGGCGTAAGACTGTGGGCAGTCAGAGGAAAGTTGTTATAACTTGTTGCTGTGCGCATCAGTGATAGAGTTCTGGTTCCGAAGAGCATCAGTATAAAGCTTAGAGTGACAGAAGGGATAGAGATGCTTGTGTGACTCGGAGGCAGGAAAGTCAGAGGAAGCTACCTACTCTCTCTTATCTGGAAACGTCAGGAATACAACTGAACACAGTTGTGTCACAAAATTAAAAGGAAAAATAGTGCATTGGTACCCTTCTGCTCTGGTTTGGACAGATGTGTACCCCCAAACTTCCTATCTTGAAACCAAGACAGCAAAGCCATGGTACTGAGAGGTGTGGCTATTAGGAGGTGATTTAGTCCTGTGGATAGAAGTAGTTACATTAATAATTAATTAATTAATGAGAGCTACCTGATCTTTGTAGCTCCTCTATCTCCCTTTCTTCACGAGAGAATGCAGCATTTGCCTCTGCTAAGGATGCAGAGCAGAGAGCCATTTTGAAAGCAGAAGTTGGGGCTGGAGAGATGGCTCAGGGGTTAAGCCTCTGCCTTGTAGGTGGAGGGTCCTGAGTTCTGATCCTAGATCCCAAGTATAGACGCCAGGCGGAAGCAGGGTGGCCTGCACTTCTGGCCCTAGTGGGCAGAGCCTGTGAATCCCGGTGCAGAGCAAAGGAAGGGAAGTGGAAGCGATCCACGATGATTCCCGAATTTGCCCTTGGTTCTACATGCACAATTGAATTAATAATAAAAAAAGCAGAAGTTGGACCCCACCCTTAACACTGCCTGCTTCACCTTCTACCTCTCAGCTGCCATAGCTGTGAGGATATATTCCTGTTATTCACAACCTACCCAGCCTCAGGTATTTTTGTCATAATATAAATAACGCTAACACCCCACTATAGCTTTGATATAAGTTGACCTCAAAGACCTCATGTGTTAAAGAACTGGTCTGTTGCTTGGTGCTATAAGAAAGATAGACCTTTCAGAAGGTGGAATCTAGTGGGGGATTGTGAAATCATTGAGAGATGACTTTAGTGGGAGTTGGGAAATCCCCAGCTGATTTTTCTTTCTCTCTGCTTCCCAGCAGCCATCCTGAGTTAAACAGTTTTACAAGGTCATGCATGTATTTACTCTCCACAGCTCCTACCTAGAAGTGGGTCTTGGTTTTGCTTGGCACCAAGCGTAGACGGCCTGTTCAGGGAAGTAATCTACTGGTGCTGTGGCTGTGACAAATTGAAAGAGCACTTCATTCGGAGGCTGAGCATCTACGCAAGCTGCGGTTGAGTAGAAAGAATAACTGTATCACATCAAAATCTGGGGGCTCTGGATACTGGGACAGAAGTGGATCGTGGGACAGAGTCTCTTCAGTGCTGGTGCCTTCTGTTCTGACATTTACTCAAGAAACACTGGCCAAAGAGAGTGAAGAAGCTGGTAGAGAGACCTAGCTGTTGGCTGCAAAGCTAAACAACCCAGATGCCAATGACCAGCATCCCCTGGGACTCTAGGGATCAATGACAACACTCTAGAAGAGAGACCAGCAAGAGAATGAATCGGCAGGTTCCGTCCTGTCTGATGTGGCTCAGGGGTGGGGATTTCAACACGTGGACGCTATCACTTCCACTCACAGGCTGCTGAGTTAATTCGGAACCTTTTTTCTTATTAGGGAAATCTCATAACTCAATGAAAGCCAGGCTCAGAAGTGGCCGTCGCCCCAGGGCCTGAACACTAAACACTTAATTCACTCCTCTCAGAATTGCCGAAGAGCTCACACAGGAAAAGCTGTAGTGACTATTCTTGGAAGCCTGAGATGTGTTTATCATCATTCACAACTGGCTCTTCATAGAAGGGAGAGAGACAGGGTCAATAGGGTTGGCTACTACAGCACTTTGAGGTTAGGCTGAGTCTGGAAATGCATGTCCTCACCTTCCTGTGACTGTAACATCAGAGTCTTGCACCTTCTGGGCAAAGACTGGTCTCCCAGCATAGCCATCTGGTCTTCTCAGAGGGGCAACTCAGGTCACTAGGGTTATGGATACCTCTTTCTTGCTAGCACCACAAAGGGTTTGATTTAAAACAAAATGAACAAGCAAAATATAAATGTCAACTATTTGGGAGCATCTTGCTTTTATATTTTTATTTCTTTTTGTTTCCATGAAGGAATTATAATCACACTCGTAGTCCCTTCTTGAGGATCCTGCTTTCCCCCAGCAGGACAGACCTGTTTGACTACCTAACCAGGACTCCCCCTGCTGAACTAGGAGTTGCCTAAGCTCTGCCATAAAAGGAGTCCCCGAATGCACGCCCCACTTCTGCAGCATGTGGAAAAGAGACAGCGAAGGTATGGGGGGTCTGAGTTGCACTTCTGGCCTGCCTGGGGCTGGATACTTATCACAGATGTTGCCCCCTCCGGCTGACTGGTGGACACATTTCTCACACGATTTAAACTATTCAGCCAGAGAGACAATGGGTGTTCCTATCCCTGAGTCTCCCTCATGGACTTGGAAAGAGCTTATTTAGAACCCCAAGCTTTGATGCAGGCCACAGGCCATGTCACGTTGAGCGCAGCTCACCAGAGATCTGTACCTTCTTGTCTCATTGGTAGAGAGAGTTAAGGACGAGTGTTTCACATGTAGGCTTGTGCAGAGTGCACGTGCAATAGCATAATCCAAATGTCTGTAACAAATGAATTCAACATTTCTGGATCTCCCAAAGAAAAAATATAGATGCTTTGTAAATACCACAAGAATTCGTTACTGAGGGATGCTTAATTTTCTCCCTTGTTCTTTAATTTCTCCCTCTTCCCTTCCTTCTCGGCTTCTTTTACATCTTGGTTTTTTTTCACCAGAGTTTCTCTGCCATCATTTTCAGAGCCACGAAGCTTTAAGAGGGTTTTGAGTGCTTTTTTACTTAATTGAAAGAGTACTTTCCGTAGGAGACTTTTCAGCCCTAAAGAAACTAAAAATACCAAATCGTCAGAGAATAAAATAAGAACTGATGGAAAAGAAAATGTACAGGGGGTTCTGAGCTGGAAGTGAAATGCTAAATCTAGGATTTCTTAGGAGAGAACCCTGTGAGATAAGAACCCCGGTATCAGGCAGGAGGACATTCCATTTTCAATTGCCTGCTGTGTAGAGGCCTCTCTGCCTGGGCACGTAACTGGCCTTCGTGCTTCGGGACTCCTTTGCTCTTAACATTAATTAATATTTACTTTTACCCAATGAAATGGGCAGCGCTTAAACCCTTTTATAATATTAAACAGGAGGGCATAAATCAACTTTTAAAAATAATTCAAAAGTGTCCAGGGTACATCACTGATCTGGCCCACAGTACCCTAAAGTCTTCCTCTTTTGTTGGTATCATACCTCCTTTGATTGCTGCTGCTGCAGGTGATAATAATACGGATCAGACACACTGAGAAATCACAAACCAGGTCACATGGGCCTAGTGCTTTAGCTTAGATTGCTCTGTACATTTAGATACTATAGATGGGGGACAGTTAAGAAGCAGGGATTTTTTTCTCTTTTCTCTGACAATTTAATTTTTCATTAGCACATATCAATTTGGAATTTTAGTCATTCTTATTTGATTGTTATTATTATTATTGTGTGGATAGAGAGAGCTATTCTGTAGTTTGGCATACTTTTTTGGCATATTCTGGCAAACTCACAGACTGGCAGGCTAAGTGGTTTGCCCCTCCCTCAGCAATTCTTATGGATATGTGCAAATAGTTCCCTTGGCTCCTAATGTTGGTATAAACTCTTCTGCCAAGATGGACTATGGACTGCTGAAGGCTAAGCAAAAATAAAACCCTTTGATCCCCAAGTTTTTGGTTTGTGTATTTATCAGTAATGTGAAGACAAACTGCAACAGGCACACAGTAAACCAGAAGGCCAGGAAAGGAACTCAGTAGCTGATTCTAAACTCTCCTGGCCTTTGTATAATACAGACGCTTGACTCACAGTTCTGGATACCAAAGAAAACATTGCAGAGAGAGAACTTAAGCAGTTAACAGTGATCTGCTTGACCATGGTAGTAAATAATTTAAAAATAAAATGAGGCAAAGACTATTTGAGGAGACAGAGTTATAGTAACAAAGCTAATAAGAAAAAGGCTAAGAAACATCCTCATGAAGGTGAAGTGAAAGAAAAGTGGGAATTAGAAAAGGGAGGAGGGAGGCTCAATCTGAATATTTATGTGTCATGTTATTCATGTGACAGTAACTAAAATGGGATGTGTTAAGAATGAAGAAAGTCTGATTGAAAAGAAAAATAGTCAGAGGAAAGAAGCAAGAACGCATTGCTATAAATAGCGTCACTTACATTTTTAAATCACTCACACATACATAACCCTAGCATGGAAAATACTTCACTCAAATAATAACTAGGGAACAGGTGGAATGATGGACTTTGCTCTGAGTTTCTCAGCTAATGATACAATGAAAATGTGCTAGCAGATTGGTTGCAGCTTGAATGGCTGTTGTGGCTCCCAGAAATGTGGCTGTTCTGACATCATTGAGAACCTCGCTTATGACCTCCCAACATGAAGGGTTGCCTTTGCACATACCCCTGATTTATCTGCCCTTCCCTTCCAGAACAGGGTCCTCTGTGCTTGTAACATTTGGTCCTTAACAACCAAGGCATCTTTACTGCTTGGATCTGGGCTTTTTTCCCCCTGGATGTGTACACACATCTCTGTTTCTATATCTGTGTCTCTCTCCCTGTCTCTCTGTCTTTGTCTCTGCATATGCATGTATGTGTGCGTGCGCGCACGCGCGCGTATGTGTGTGTGTGTGTGTGTGTTTGTGGCAGAGAGCACTGAGTGTGTGTGCCTGTGGAGACTCAAGGGTGACATCAGGAATCACCCTGGATTGCTCTATCTCTTCTTGCTTTTGCTCTGGGTTTTCCCAGGCTCTGCCTTCCAAGGCCAGAATTGTAGATCACCACCATTTCTGCCTGACATTTTTACATAGGATCTGGGGATCCAAATTCAAGTTCTTTTACTCGTGAGGCAAAGACTTTAACTCCTGAACCTCTGCCTATGATCTGGGTTTTTAAAGAAGGCTTCCATATCATGCCTTGCATGCTAATTAAGGCTTCCTTGTGTGAAAACATAAATCTCCCTTGTACCCCACTGGACACTGCTATTTATACTAAGGAAACACAACTATATACACGGGCAGATGGACATTGTTTCACTGAGGCAACACTTTCTGAGTGCCCACTTTGTGTGAGATATACAGCTGTGGATGAAGGGTAAGACTGTGAAGAAGCCAGACGCAACACTGATATCCTCGGATTACACCTTGATGGGGGATATAGGGCAAAATTGAATGATCAGAGAATAAGACAAACTGCCCAGAGAGCACTGGCTATACATGAAACAAATGGGAATGTTTGCTGATGAGCCCTGAGACATGGCGGTTCATTCATGGAATTTGGAGAGAAAAGAATACCTAACCAAGGCCTACAGGATGAGAAGGCAGATTTAATTCCCTGAGGAACAACCGAGCACATAATATGGAGAGACAGGGTGGAGTCTGGCACAGCTGGGGAAAAGTTGGAAGGCCAGCCAGCACTGGGGGGGGGGGGTGCAGGATGAAAGAAGGAGAGACTGGAACGGTAAGCAGAGTCAAGTTGAACAGAAATCTCAATGTAGCCATGACAGATGGATGGGCTTCATTTTAATCGTAGTGGAAATCCATCAGAGGACTTAAAGGGGCAGTGCAACACCTTACCTGCACTGGAAGCTGGCCAGGCTAGCTGCCCTGTGGAATAGATGGGAGTGAGTCAGAAAGGGAAGCAGAGGGTGGGCTCTGGACAGAAATAGGACAGCCCTTGCTGGTGGACAGACCTGAGAGAAGACACAGTCTAGCTGATGACGTTCAGGTTGGGACCCCCTTGCAGGGGGACCAATGACCTGTGAGGACTTCAGTATGTCCCTGTCTCACTGGGCCTCCATTTCCTCATCTAACTGATAATAATAATCATCATTCCCATTGAGACGGCTATGCTGATTGCATTAGTTGATGTGCATAATGAATCTGGTGCACTGAAATCACCCACAATGTGAAATATTTAGCCCTGTCGTCATCACTTCCAAGGATCTGTGAGAGGGAACTCTTGGTCCTAAGTTGAGGTTCAGTTGAGGGGTCCACGGAACCAGCAGTTCCACAGCAGAAGTTTCCAGGCACTGCACACTGCACTGTATTCAATTCCTCTACCTGAGTACATAGCGCAACAACCCCTCACTGTGGTGTGAAGAAACCACAGTCTGCAGAAGTTTGGTAACTTGCTCAAGGTCACCTCGACGATGGTAGAGGCAGAATTCAGTCCAGACCTGCTGGACTCCAAACCCCATGCTCTCTCTACCATATCGGCTCATTGGAAACGGGAAGCCTGCGTCCCAAGCCCATCTTTGGGATTCCATAGCCCTGTCAGCTTAAAGTATCCCATCCAAGGAAGATCTCCAGGAGCCACAGAGAAGAAAGCAATCTGCCCATTCCACACCTTAGGATGAAGGACAGAGCAGACCTGCTCCATCTGGCGTTCTGTAAAGCACAGCTTTGCTAGGTAAGGTCTGGAAATGAAGTTGCACCCACTGCTGAGCACCAAATGTTAGCTAGCTAATTAACCACAGAGACTTGGGAAGGGACCCGTTAAAGAGACTAAATACAGCATGGAGGAAGCACAAATGGTAATGTGGTTGTTATTGCCGTTATTGCCATTAATATTAATATTAATGCTATTATTTAATTTTATTATTACACTGATATATCACTATTATTGCTGTCTGCTAGCATCTCCGCTATAAATCTATCACCAAATGTTTTAGAGGTTTAATATTGTTACAGTTATGTAATTAAACAAATAGAAATAATAGTTGCAGAATTGCAGCATTACATAATTATTACTCTGCAATGGAAACCATAAATAAAACGTACATGCCTCGATAACAGCTACATTAAAAACAATAGAAACATTGAATGCTAATGCTGAAGAATTATGGAATGGTTACATAATTAAATAATAAATTATACCAGAACCACTGGGTCATGAACTATTGAAAGCAGCTTTCAGAATGAAAGAGGAAAGAGAAGTGTCCGGCAGTGCAGGCTTCTACCTAACAAGAGTGGCCCTGATCCTTGTGCGTGGATGTTACCAGCCCCAGAACATAAAGTGGTTTGTCTAAGGCAGCAAATCACTGGGATAATGTAATCCCCATAAATGAACAGCTCATCACACATGAGGTATGCTCCATCTCTGCGTTTCAAATTATCTCAACATTTTGCTGTAGCCTCAACTAAATTTTATACAGTGACTCGTCAATTATCCGATTGATTCAATAACCAGTGGGTACACGTGGGAAGAAAAGCTCACCCGAGGTTGAAAAATGATGCCAGAGTGAAAATTATTGAGATGCTCAATCACAGCATCGGGAAGCTTCTTTGGTTATATTGTTACAATATCAGCACAGTCAAATATTTGGAAAGACAACGATCTTTGGAATCAAATCAAAAATCCAGAAGACTGACTGACTTGCTAACGTTTCTTCTCCCTGAGTTTTGCAGTCAGGCTGCCTAGATTCTATAGGTTATTGCGGTCTGGAGGGAGGAGGGATCCCACCACCTACCTGAGGATGTAAAACGGGCACCTGCTCTAAAGACTGAGCTCCGAGGGGCAACGCAGAGTGATAACAACGTGTCTTGCAGTCTGCATCCACCTGTCTCCCTGGGTGTCGGCAGAATGGAGCCCATTGTTGGAATGAATGGCACGATGGGATGTTCCCGGGATGCCAGCAGCAGGCGGCATGAAAAAGCACATGGCATCGCTCAGCAGTGACAATGAAGAGGCAGAAGGCTCCTGTCCAGAGCCAGCAGGGAGCAGAGTCACAGTCTGCCAGTCTCTCTGTAATTCACATTTGAAGGAAGCTCTCAGTTCTCCATCCGACCTGTTCCGAGAGCAGCCAGGCTGGGCCATTATCATAATGGGGTCACCTGGGAGGCTAGGAATAGACAGGGGAGCAGTCTATTGGGGAGAACTAATTGACTCCTGTCTCGTTATTTGGCTCGGCTTGACAGGCAAGCCTAATGATTGGAAAAGTGCGGCCTCAGAAGAGACCCATGCCAAGGAAGGGCCAAGAGGCCATCCCACCTGCTGGGCCTGAGGGAGGGCTGAGCGGACCGGCCAGTGCCGGACTCACAAGTTCGGGTCACAGTTCTCTAACGTGCAGCTCTGACATGTCCCTGGCCTACAGGGAGACTGCGATGCCATCTGCCTGTGTCCTACACCACCACCGAAGCGAAGGACACTTTGAATTCGGAATTCTTGGGAAGTTTGTTCCCATCCCCTTAGAGCTCACCTTTAAGTCCTACGAGGAAGTCCTCTGTACCTTTCTCAAAAATGAAAATAGGATCCTTGTCTGGGAAGGGTAAGAATTAGTACGATCCAGGGAGTGTGGGAACTTTCCTAGGAATTTCTCCTGGGCGCTTATATTGTGAGCTATCTTCAAACCTCAACAAACGGCACCCAGCTCCTAGGACAGCACCGAGAGGCTCTGGGTGAGAGGGGGTGTGGTGAACTCCCTGAGGCTTTGGGAATTGGCAAAAAAAAAAAAAAAAAACCCCAGCAAACTTATGATGCAAGACCACAATGTCACAGATTGGGTGGTTACAGCAGCAATATAGTACAAATACAAAAACTGAAATTCCATGATGATGGTGCTTACAGGGTCAGGGTCTGTCTTTCTAGCCTATAGGCAGTTCTTGTTTCTCTCTCCTCCCCCTCTTCCTCCTCCTCCTCCTCCTCTTTCTCCTTCTCCTCCTTTTCCTCCTCCTCCTCCTCTTTCTTCTTCTTCTCTCTGTCCTTCTATCTCTTTCATCTATATAGCTATCATTTATCTAAACCATCTATCATTTGTTTGCCATCCAAATATATTTATCTATAGCCTACCAGTCTATTTATTATCCAACCTATTTATTTATTATCTATCATCTACAGTCTACCATATAATATAGCTATATATCTATGTATTATCTATCAATGTATCATCCATCTATCTATCATCTCTCACATACCTAAATACCTATCATTTTTCTATCATCCATCATGTATCCATCCACCATCTACATATCCATCCATCCATCTATCATGTGTATTTCTATCTCCTTTATCTCTATCACTTCCATTTCTGTCTCTCTTCAAGACTAGGTTCCCAAGTGTGGGTCCTGTTGCCGCCCCATCCTCTTTCTGGGGTTCTTAGACAGACGGTAGCATTAGTTCGGGTCAGTAGTTCATCCCTATGCTCCTTGTGGATAGGCTCCATGCTGAAAGCCGTCAGAATACAGCAGGCTCGAGAGATCTGTGGTCACCTTCCATCAGCACAGGGTGGCGCTCCTCACATGCTCTGATTTCTCTGAGCATGTCTGCCTCGCTCCTCAGCAGCCGAGGACCCTTCTGGGCTCTTTCAAAGCCCTATTCCTGAGACCTATTCCAGAGATGGAATCCCCTGGCTCTTCCACACCCCGTACGCCAAAACTGGCTAACTATCTCTATCACAGCTGCCAACGTCAGTGCTCGGAAACCGCGCAGTGCAAGGCACGTCCCTGACTAACGTCTTTGTACTGAGCGGGGGAATCAGAACGGAACAGATGTTTTAAGGACTCCATAAATCCATGAAGATGAAAAACCACCCACCCAGCACTTTTTAACAATGCGCCATGGTGATGAACCAGCATATCGGAAATACCAAAATAAATATGAAATCCCACTGAAGCCTCAGAATAAATCTTAGGGTTTTTTTTCCTTTTCTTTCTTTTTCTCCTTATAACATATACCAGACATCATTTTTAATACTCAGTGAAGACCCACAACTGGGAATAGACGGTCTATAAAAACACAGCCGCTTCTCTCTGAAGTGACCCTGCGATCAACCACAAGGTGGGTGAATCACCCTCCGACTGCTTCCTGAAAATTCATTTCCCTCTCTCCAGATCTTCCCTTTCTCCCAGCACCTCCACCGTTGTCATGTTGCCTCTCATAACTCCTTGCTGAATTCCAATGAGGTTTTCTAATTAGCCTAATTAATTTTCTGCCCAACTTAATAAGACTGTCTCTGGTTCAGAAATAATTGGGCTTCCCAAACACCATTTTCCTCCCTCTATTTCTCTGTGGTGAGTTGTGATCCGGACTCTTTTAATAATTCAAAATTAGTTTCTGTTTCTCAGATGATGGGTTCATGTTCAGAGAGTTATTTAGTTTTTTCATTAACACCCTCACATCTCTCGGTAAGAAAGAATACCTTACAAAGCAAAGGAAGCTTGGATCCCCTCCTGCAGAGAGGAATCCATTAGGGATCAAGGTTTCAGTGGATTCTTGCTTCCTATCTTATCCGTTTGTAAGAAGGGTAATTTCATGATCTGAACGAACCATATGCTTTTGGTAGGAACTGTGAAAACAAACCTTACCAGATCAAGGATGGAAATCATCAGAAAGGTCTCAAAGGTCTCAAAGACTTTCAGGCAATTGTCCTTCCGGGGAAGAAGAGCTTCTTGTCACTACTTATACATTGGTTACATGTGGTTGTAAATTTGTTACCAAAGGAAAATAGAATTGTTATAAACATAAGTGTGTGTTCTGGAGAACAAAAAAAAATGAGTTAGAAATAAACAAGAAGGCAGAAGAGCTAAGGAAAGGGAGAAGTGAATGAAAAGTAGGCAAACTACTAAAAAGGTCTACATCCTCATGCGTGTTTGAATAAGGTCTGCAAAGCTGTGTAAATTGCATATTGTCTTGTGTTTGCTCTCAAGTTCTGGAATGCCAGGCAATCTCGGTCTCTATCATATTGGTTTTGCAGCCACAGGAATATTTTACTTGGAACCATGAAGATGGAATTATTTTCTCATTCCCTAAAAAGCCTCAAGCAATTTTTAGAGGGCTTATAAATATGCCAGCGAACAGTGTGAAGGAATCAAGAAGCACGGACAGAGTCCTCCCCACACTCTGACACTGCACGGCTTCAGGCCTCGCCACCATGGCCACTGGGTTTTAAGTGGAATCAGGACTACAGGAAGGCTTGGGAAGCATTTATTATTCTGACAATAGCAATTAAGATGAATCCATACTCTTCCTCTTTGGATTACCCTGGGTCAAACTCTCCGAAAGTGAAATGCCTGGAGAAGTTGGATTAGACCCTTGCTCCAATGAAAGCGGGTCATCTACCCATCTCCCAAGGGTCTCCCAAGCTTCCTCTGGGACTCAATCAGACATTAAGACTACAGCATATGAGAGCCCAGTACAACTGCGCCTACTTTCCTGAGACCTACCCAAGATTTAGCACATCAACATTACACCACAAAAGGGGGCAGCCTGCCTCTCCAAGAGACTAATGAAGCTAGTGGTGGATGAGGGAGAAGAGGAGTTACTCTCTCCAGTGGTGTGCCACTGGTATAGCATCCTTGCTCGAGCAAACACTCAGACACACACATGTCATTAGCAGTAACCCAGATGGTACCTAGTATGACACATGTAGAGAAGGACATGAGAGTAGCAGAGAGATTGATGGAGAAGGACAAAGTTTGTAGTGGGAGAAAGTAGGCAGTTGGGTGATAAGAGGTAAAAATGACATGGATTTGCATTTAAAGCCTCGAAGGAATATAAACTAATAAAAAGGAAAATATCACGCAGAAAAACCTACCTGTATCCAGGCATACTTATTTCCTATTTTGAAAAAGTGTAATTTTTTTGTCATAAATATGTTTGTTTACATATATATGTTTCCCCTTATTTTCCTTCTATAAGGAGAGTTTAATTTAGAGACAGCATTTGGTAATATGAGGTGCGATCTGATTTATTTTTCAAACATAAATAATATTTAGCTTCCCACGAGTGTCCAGAAATGAAGCATGCCTATACTGCCAGCCCAGATCATTATAACTAACAAGAACTAGTGGGTAAAACAAGACAGAAGTTGAATTAAAGGATCAAAGTAGAAAATCAACAAGGACCAGTTGTAGCTGCACATTTAAATGATGCTTATTCATGGCCACCAATTAGAACTGTGTAGGATGCGGCACGGTAGTCTATATTAGACTTCCCTTCTTGTCACTCTCAGTGGAATGCTGATGCCCAGTGGCCATCTGGGAGCCTCTGAAACGTGGCTCATTTAATGAGGTACATTTTTCAATGAAGATCTGTTCAGTAGTAGATGATCTTGAAGTTCTTCTCCCATAATTTATCCATAGAATACTTTTAAATTTTTTTCTAGTTTTATAAGCATGTTGAGTACTTATCCCTGCTTTCCTCCATCCCTCCTCCCACCCATGTCCCTCCATTTCCTTTGTTAATCCATACAACTCCCTCCCAACCTCCTACCTGTCTGCTTCTGTGGACCCCAGGGTTTTCTCTGGCCTGTGTACTCCTGTGGGGGTTCAGGCAGGAGGTTCATTTTTTAAATTTTTTTCTACTCTTGCAAGCATATTGAGTACTTATCCCTGATTTCCTCCATTGTCTCTCCCTCCCATCCTTTCATGAATCCCACCCTCTTGCCTATCTGCTTCTATGGATCCCAAGGTTGCCTCTGCCTTACCTATTCTCATGGGGGTTCAGGCCTCTGTGGCATACCAACTTGCCTCTCTTTGGGCCACCCCACTGATAGGGCATTTCTCTTCACTCATCGAGCTTTATTCTCCAAGGCTTCCACTGTATGTTCTTATCTATGATAGTCTACGGGGGCATGTTGGTATGTTAGTCATTATGCAGGTCTGGTAAGCACAAGTCTCACTGTAGTGAGTTCCTAGATTCAGCAGTCTTGTCTTCAGTGAAATGTCTTGTCCAAAGGTGAACCTTCCCATCTTTAGGCTCTTACAATCTCATCCACCACCGCTTCTGCGAGGTTCCCAAAGCCTTAGGATAGGGAGATTGGGTTGATCTGATTTTGGATAAGCCTTGTTGAGTGGCTGGTACTCTACATCATGGCCGGCCTTTGCTGTCCACTTCACTGCTCTTCTCTTGCCTTAGACTGCATCCTGTCAGGGTGATGAGATACTTTTAAAATAGTGTTTACAAAAAATGTCATCCTTGAATTGATGTTGAGGTATGTTTCTGTTTCCAATCTGAGTAATTTTTTAACTTCATTTATTTATTTATTTTCTTATTTATCTATTTATTTATTTGTGTGTGTGTGTGTGAGAGAGAGAGAGAGAGAAAGAGAGAGAGAGAGAGAGATAGCTGTGTGCCTCTGTGGAGGACCAAGGGTGACTTTGGGAGTCATCCTGGGCTGCTTCTACCACCTTTTTGCTTTGCTCTGAGATTCCCCAGGTTTTGCCAACCGGGGTGGAAAGTGTAGGCTGCTACCGTTTCCACCTGCTGTTTTATGTGGGACCTGGGATCTTAACTCAGGACCTTCTGCTTGTGAGGCAGGGTCTTAACCCCTGAGCCATCTCTCCAGCACCAATCTGGTAAATTTTGTCTCTTCTGCCCACTCCTCTTGCTGTGGGTAAGTTCTTTTGCATCCATAATTGAATGACTTTGGCCCCAATTTTGTAGGAATACCTTAAGGATGGCATCTTGTTAAAACAAAAAAGCAAACACAATTTCAATAACCACCTAAGGATTTCACTTCTAGCCACCCCAACAAAAGTGTCCCTATATCCCCCCAAATTAAGGGGAAATGATACCTTCTCTTCCTGTCCTCACCCATTAGCATTGGGATAGACCTCAGGTGGTCCTGGAAGAACATCTTCTCCCAATTAAATTTGCCTCAACCTTGAACCTTCCAAAGTCGAACTAATAATGCTCGGGTCCTCTGTAGATGAGGTGGGTGCTGAGATTAATACCCCTGGAGGTGATGACAGACCCAGGTGTTCCACTGAAGGCAGAGCTCACCAACACAGCAGGTCTCCAGATGAAGGAAGGTGCCCAGCAAGTGGAAAAGATGAGAACATATAGGTCAGCACACCCAGGGCCCAGGATTGTGGAGCCAAAGGAAGAAGCAATGAATCTAGTGCAAGGAGCCAGAACTACCTTGGGGTGACTTCTAAGTGGAAATTCCAAATTCAATGTAGATGTAGCAACTTTCAAAACTATCATCCCGCTTCTTGAAGGAGATGAATGCCATGAATCATTGAACCTGAGTGGCTTGCACAAAGACAGCCTGCTCTTGTGAGAGGCCCCTGTCACTCAGGGATCCACTGGGACATTTGACAGCTCGTGGAATTGCTGGTTTGCCTTTTTCAAGGTAGTCCAGGCTCAGCCTCAAGGACTGCCCACAGCTGACCCGCATAGCAGGTAGAAAGCATTTCCTTGTAATGTCCAGGGATTTGCTGGCCATGAACTTCACCTACCAGGTGCCCTCAGGTCTCAGCCCTATTGTCATGTAAAACAAACCAGGGCAGTAAGTCCTTTAAGATGTTTCTTCAGAACAGTCTTTCTCTTCTTCTTGGGACCAGGCAATCCCGGATTGTAGCAGCTCTGTAATCCGATGAGACCCTTCCTGTGTAGAGCAGGCTGAGATCCCTCCAGGCACTTTCAGCTCTGCAAGTCTTACTCCTTTATCGAAAAGCATACACAGACAAGTGAACCTGCCTTTTGATATCGCCCTACCACTATCACCACCACCACAAGGGCCTCGCCACAGAAACCAGTGTGCGTATGTTCTTCTCTTCAGATGGGCTCAGTGCTACTGCCAGATGTTCCTACCTCCTGCCCAGGTGTCTCGTTTCTATTTTCAGAGAGTTCAGAGGTTGCTTTTTACTGGCAACACACAAAGAAAGACCTCATGAATGAGAGCGTTATGATCCAGCCCTCCTATCACCTCTCACAGGAGGCTTTAAGGTGGGCACGCTCACTCTCACTTTGCAGACATGGTAAGTAAGGGAATTGTCCAGTTCCCCAGAGTGAGATTATAGTCATAGTCTTCACGCACAAGTGTACACTTGGTTTTGACTCTATAGTCAGCTTCCAATCTTTGGTGTAACTGGCTTTCTAAGTGAGAAGCGTGTTCCAAAGCATCTTTCCACAAACTGGAAACTCAAACTGGAGCTCAAACATTTGGGGGAGGGTGCTAGAAAAATTACCAACCTTAGCAAACAAAAAATGTCCACTTAAATCTGAATTTATGAATGTTTTAATATAAACGGGTCCCTTAGAGTCCCAGGACATACATATGCCAACATTATTTGCTATTTATCTGAAATAGATATTTGGCTGGTCCTGCAGCACACATATTTGTATTCTAGTGCTCCTCAGGGCATTCCATCTATATCTTAAAGCCTGTATCCTCAGTTTGACTCTGTCCCCACCAACTGTTAACACTCAAGGAAAATGCAGTGCCTCCGTCTCCTGTTGTCAGGGCTGCTTCTCACCCAAGGATAACTGGGTCTTCTCCTCCATTCCAAGAGTGAATTCTCAGCTTGATCCCTATATTTCAAGCTCAGGCACCTTGTCCTCCACAACTGAATCATTTCACCAACTTCATTGAGGCAACATTTGCAAATAACATTGCATGCAAAATATTCACAGTGTGGCTCTCAGAGATTTGACGAGTGTATATGGCAGCTTAGCTACTGCCTCACTCAAGAGGGGAGAACATTCTGGGTGCTGCGAAGTGTTCATTTATTACCTTTGCTGTCAGGCCCCATGGTTAGCCCCTAACAACCACTCTGCTGGTTTCTGTCTCTGGAGATTTTCTTTGTCTTTCCTAGAATTTCCCTGAAATGAACTCCTCTGATCTTCAGTCTGTTCTCTTCTGAAGCTGGGTTCCTCTGCCCATCCTAGAGATTTGAGATCATCCTTTTGTTATTGCTCTGTAATAGTTTATCATTTAGATCCACCATGCTATTCATGCTTTTTGCGGTTAATAGATTGTTTCCATATTTGGCATATTACAAAGGTACTATTAACATTTGTAGGAAAGTCTTTGTCTAGACATATGATTTTATCTGTATTAGATAAATACCAAGGAATTGTTCCAAGGAAGCTGGATCATGTGGAGGTAGGATTATTTAACTTTATCAGGAAGCACTATATAAATGTAATATATATATTATATTTCCTACCATCTGTGTGTGATAGCTATAGTTGACCCATGTCCTCACTAACACCTGATTATGCCCAGAAGAAGTAAAAGGGATTACCCAAATTGTACTAAGTAGTAAGGAATACATTCTCTGGATGACCATTTAAAGCACAGTATAAAGGGTGATTAGGAAACAAAGAAGTGAGACAATGTGGTAAGTGAAGAATTCCAGGCAAAGGAAGTCCTTTGATGGATGTGTTGTCTTCCCAAGCCTCCATCAAGCCCTATGGTTGAGAAAGCACCCAAACTCTCCAAAGCACCCAAGCGCTCCACATTTTAGACACATACAGGGCCAGCTGCTATGGAATGGAAATTTACAGGCAGTAAGTGGCAATGAATAGCGCAGGTGAACACGCATTCAGCATCTCCCCAGGCTCCAGCGATGGCATACTTCACCTGAAATCAAGGGAAGATGCTGGTTAAATGCTTTTTTCTATAGTCCAAGGGCCTAGTTCTTTCTTGGTGGAAGGAGGGGAAATGCGAGGATTTAAAATGAAGTTTGGAGGTGGCATGAAGATTTCATAATCACTTGGTTAGAAGGAATGAGGAACAGGAAGCTGTAAGTGCTTCCTGGTCTCTCATTTAGCAGGTTGGTTGACAGAGATGCCAGGTAAAGAGATGGATAGAAAGACCGGAAAAGAACAGTAACCGCTACAGTAATCTGCAGAGCAAGGCAAGCTACAGGAAATAATACAATGAGCTAGTTACCAGAGAAACACTTTTCCTGATAGTAGAAATGCATGGGTAGGTGACAAGGAGCATTTGACTTTACACAGCATCGTAGGTGTCTCTGCCTGGACACTGAGGATGATTCAGACCACAAATCATGCACTGTCTGGCTTGAGTGAACCTGTGGGCAGTGGCACTGGGAAAGGCAGCAATACCTAGCATCACACATAAAAGTAGACAATGCCTTTCTAGAAAATAAATATTTTTAAAATATTTTTTATTATTTATTCAATTGTGCGTGTATGTATGTGTGCGCGTGTGTATGTATGTATGTATGTGTGTGTGTAGAACCCCGGCCGAATTTGCGAACGACTATGGACGCCTCCACCTCCTCCTTGTTTACTCTGCCCTGGGATTCACAGGCTTCGCCCACCAGGACCAGAAACACAGGCCGCCCCTGCTTCTGCGCAGCGTCTATATGTGGGGTCTAGGATCCGAACTCAGGACCTTCCGCCTGCAAGGCAGAGGCTTAACCCCTGAGCCACCTCTCCAGCCCCTAAAAAATAAATATTTTAATGACCCTGTGTGGCAGTGCATCCTGCAACATCCTCCCCCCCCCAGTACTCCAGAGGTCAAGGCAAGAAGGTGGTGAATTTGAAGCCAGCCAACCCTCCCCCCCACCAGAAGGAAGCAAAATGCAAGATAGGTGTTTATAAAGATAACTTTAGAGAGAAAGAGGAATGCTACGGTAACCAGTGATTTCTCTCTGGCTTATGCCAGCAAGTGATGGATGGTTGCACTGGGGGTCCATGACATTTTAGGTTAACATAACAAAGCTGTCTTTGGCTGCTGACTGCTTGGCCCACCCAACTTTCTTTCACAGGACATTCATGGGAACACTACTGTAAACATGAGACATACTGGAATGCCAAGGGTTGAGTGTAGAGTTGCCAGAAAGACACCTCACCATCCTGAATGTCAAAGATAGTTGAGGACCTAGGTCTTGAAGGAGGCCGTCTCAGGGTAAAGAGGCTGGGCATCTGATGGTTCACATCCTTTCAAGTATGAAAGAAAGAAAGGCTTCTAATCCCATGAATGCTAGAAATTCCATTCTTGTAGCTCCCTTCCCTCTTGCCCTCTTGGATACTCACATTGTGCCAGACAAGTTGGCCGATATCTGTGAACACTGTCACCTAAACCTCACAGCGACCCTACAGATGGAGATGATCATCATCCTTTTATTGTGGGGCTTAAACTGGGAAACTGAGGCTTAAACATGCTAATTTGCCCAAAGTCATGCTTAGAAGAAATAGCAAAGTAGGAGCAAGTCAAGTCTGTGTGGTCCTTAAACAGAAATTCTTTCATTCTTCTAAGACTTTTTTTTCTTTTCCTATTTTTTTCATATATGTTGGTGTGTTTTCATGTGTTTACGTATGTGGACCCATGTATGCTGGGTATTCATGCACATCTGGACACATGTATGTTGCAGCCCAAGATTGATATTGCAAATCAGTCTCAATTACTCTTCTTCCTTAGTCATTTTTGAGAAAGAATTACTAATCAAACCAAGAGCTTACCAACAGTTCTAGTCCATCTAGCCGTCTTCTCAGGCTGGAATTATAGTCAGTTGCCGCACCTATTTAGCATTTTACTTGGGATCTAGGGTTCTGAACTCCAGTTCTTTTGCTTACATAGTAAATGCTTTAACCACTAAGCCATCTACCCAAACTTGCTCCGTGAATTTTTCTGAATTTCCATTAGGCAGTAAGGGGGCTTCACCCTATCCATCTCTTCCAGAGCTTACTCATCTTTGCACTACTGATGGAATGTGACTCCCCAAGAGTGATTGATGTTTATGTGCAATGAAATGGGTCTGAATCCTAAGAGCATGTGCTGCCCTGTGCCCCTTTTCCTGCACTGCCCCCCCTTAAAAGCAGAGCAGGAAGACAAGCCACAAGGTATACCTAAGAGAAAGGACAAGTCAGAGTCCTTCTGTGACCCCCATAGTATTGAAACATCATTCCCCCAAGGTGTTTTGGCCCCAGATCTCATCACATCTCTGCATAGCCTTCATGTCTTTAGCAAAGAGGGAGGTCTGCACAGAAGGCAGACCTTCTGAAAAAGCTTGTCCAAGGAGATTGCACCCTCTGGGGGACAGTATCAACACAGAAAGCCACTGAAACTGATGCACGGTTTACTGGGAGTCTTGACTCCTTACAGGAAATGAACACCATCCAAATAAAAATGACTTTGTAGAGGAAGAGGCAGTAGATGACAGTGGGGAGCAGGTCACACAAGCCACGCTGTTTACAAAGCCACTAAAGGAGGATGAATAGATCTAGTCTGGTCCCAAAAGGCAAAGACGTGAATTTTCACACAGAAATAGAAAACGTTTAGAAAGGTATTAATTCAAGACACAGCTCCCGATTTGGGGCGTCTGCTTAGCTGTACTGCCCCCTGCTGGTCAGAGCCCTTCTCTGCAACTCCCTGGCTGTATTTGAGGTTCTTAGTGATCCTGGTGTGTGACAAGCTTGCGAGCATCAGTCAGGTACTGTATGGAATACATCCAGAACACCTAATCAAGAGCTTTTCACCTCCACCTGCCCCTTCTCTTGGCAGTTGAAGTCACACACTCTCATTACCTGGAATCTACTATAGTACTGCTGCAGAGTAAAGGTTTAGCAGAAAAGCTTGTTCAGTCAAGAGAAACAGCTATAATGCACCTCGAATGAATTTCGCCTATGACACCTTTACTTTGTGCATGCAGTATCATTGGAGCTTCTTCAACCCAATCGATGGATTCTTCTAAGGAAGATGTTTCAGGTGAGGCTGGATTCACAGTGAGAAGCAGCAGGTCCCAGCAGAGGCTGCCCTGGCAGTGAGCACAGCAGAAAGGCCCATCATTAATCACGGTGACACATGACGATGTGTTGGCTGTGTCCTGCTGGAGACGTGCCTGATATTGTGGGATAGCAGGGAGCTTTCCAGGTGGAGAAACAGAGGAAGGGGATTCTATGCAAACGAGACAGGATATCAGTGGCAGAGATGTGAAATATTGTGTGGGACTTTAAAGAGTCCCACTGGTGCTGCTGGAAACTCCAGTGAGAGGCAGGACTGGTGATGGGCTGCCGTTGGAGAGGTCAGCTGATACACAGCTCTCTGAATCCCCATTAAAAAGCCATGATTACTCCACAGGCCAGGCAGACCCATGGAATTGTCCTATATTTGGAAATGGAGTGGCTTGTTTTGCTCCAGAAAGAATGCAAAGATGATTCATGGGCAAAGAAGAAGACAGCCAGAGCCAGACCACAAAGCTGCTGTGTGTTGCAGAGGACTAGAAAAAACTTAGTTCTGAATCCAGTGGTGTGGATAGCAAGGAGAAGGTGGATGGGGAAAGATTTAAGAGGCACAGTAGGCAGGTATGTAGATCTGTGCCAGCAACTGAAAGACAGGACAGTTTCTGTAAGCAACACCCAGGAGGAGGAAAGGATCTCAGAGAGAGAACACAGCAGAGATGCAAAGACAGTACAGCTAGCTCTGCTGCCCGCATCTCAGTCAGTGTGTTTTCGAATCACAAGAGACACCCACTGCATGAATAGTTTTGCAAGTTGTTGGCTTATAGATCATATTAGGAAAAAGTGTGTTTTCCATCAGTGCCTTAGTTTCTCTCTGGCCTATTCATCTAAAAGGTAAACTGATCCTATAGGATACAGTGGCTTCTAAGAAGTGTGTTGGTAAGAGTTCTGTTATATTTGTATGCTTTATCAAAATAGGTATCTCTTTGCTTCCCTCATCACAGCCCCACAGGTTAAATATGTTTTGTCTTAAGTTTCATTTTATTTTTAAAAAACACTTTTTGTTTATTTGATAGAGAGGAACAGGGAGAGCAAGAGAGAAAGAGAGGAAAAGAGAGATGGAGAGAAAGAAAGGTACACACATGTCATGGCAGGTGTGGTAGGCTCCAGGATTGAATTCAGACCTCCTGGTTTGCATGCAGGTGCCTTTACCCACTGAGCCATCTCACTGGCCCTCAATATCATGTGACCAAGTGACTTAACTAGGATGCTACAGCAAGCACATCAGGAAGGGGTGAATCAAGATCTCAGCTCCAACCTACTGTCTCCTTTCTGAATCATTGTTACCTCTTTGTTATACTCATGTATGGGTATCACTGTTTTTTTAGGTTGTTTCTTCTATTTCTGGTAGCACACTAGACTCAGGAAGGATAGGACCAAATTGAAAGTTTTATAAGGATGCAAAAAATGCAGAGTGTTTCAAGCAGGAAAAAAAAAATCCCTCAATGTGCCATCATTTATAATATGCTGAGCTCCTTGGAAGATAAAGGTTATTTAAATGCATAGGCTTATTAATGTCTCTGCACACTTACAGTTCTATCCATCTGAGCATAAGCCGAAACTGCAAATTGTACAGGAGGAGAAAGACACCATGCTTCGTGCTTATCTTGATCTGGAAAATTATGCCGTAAGGATGAAGCAAGGCAGGCTGGGGGCCTGGGTTCATAAGGAACGAATGCATCTGAGCATCCGTTCCCTTTCTCTTTGCAGCTTCCTCCTTTCCTGTCCGTAAAACTTCCGCCACACCAATTTGGCTGCATTATATCCCCATGAACAAGTCAGAGAAGTCAATGGAGTGCTCCCTATAGGGCAATGGTTCCCTTTTCTGGGGTTGAAAAAGAGCAGCATGTGTCCAAGTCCTGCCAGCGGGCAAGAAACATACCCAAGCAGCTGCGTGTAAGATGTCTGTCCCTGATGGTTGGCACAGAGAAATAAATTAAATCTCTCCAGCCCTGAAAGTCACCTTCTGAAGGAAGTTTTTTTTTTTTTTCCACCATATCTACTTATCCTGTCCTTCCAGTTACCCTGAGGGCTGGGAGAGTATGAAGACCTCCAAGTGGACCATGTGTCCTATCCCGGAGGGATGAGGATGCAGGCTGAGGGCGATGGGAATTTCAGCTCCCCTCACATGCCCAAATGTGCTGTGCCTCCCACCAGCCCTAGAGTGACAGGGACCTGTAAATGGGGGACACACTGATCAGAGAAATGAGCGCCCTTCCTTGGTTGGGTTAAGTAAAACCCAGGTCCTCTGTCCTCTGGGAAGCATTTATTTCAATGCTACAACTTCTCTTTTTCTCTGTAAGGATGTTGGAATCCCTGAGAGCACAAAATCTTTCCCAGGAAGAGTTGATAGTCATCTTATCATATTTGGATAATGTTTTATACAATTAAGTCAGTGTCTCAATTTTAATCTCACCATAGCCCTATGGATTACATATTTTACCCAGTTTCCCAGGGAACAAAGTTGAGAAGTAACTTGGTTAAGGCTATTACAACAGTCAGTATGAAATGAATACAACTGCAACACAGTCCCTGGATTCTTCTCTGTATGTGTGACTGGTTCCTTGATGAAGAAGTTTGGAAGCTCAGGCAGGTAAGGAAAGAGTAGAGGAGTGTAAAGCATTGCTAAGCCCCGGGGACTGTTCCGATCACAGACAAAAAAACAAAAACAAAAACAAAAAAAACAGCAGTTTTGATACCACGATGTTTGCACGGGGCTTTTAAACTCTTCACCCCAGACTCAGCTGTCATGACTCTTTGATTCCATCTTGTAATATGGGAGGTCAGTATTAATAATTTGAAAGATGAGGAGATGGGACAGAGACGCTAACCCATCTGTCCTGGGCTTTCTGGCTGGCACCTCTTAATTCCCAATGCAGAAGGCAAATGCTCCATTCTCTTTAGGAATCCTTTCAAGTTCTCCAGAGAGAAAGCCCCGGGAAATACGGCGCCAGGAATATAAGCCATTATCATTGTCACCCAAGGTTGTAACTGCACAAAGTGGTTTCTGGTGGCACCATCGATCAGTGAACACGTCAGCACAATCCCAGAAGTCCCTGCCTTTGCATGTCAGGGTTTGTTCAAGGAATGGCGCCCTTTTCCATCCCCCAGGTGACACAGGCTGTATCATCGGTTGTGGAGCTGCTTAACTCAGGGTCAGTGCGCAAAAGCGTATACTTGCACAGAAGACAAACACATTTATTTGCACCTAGAAGCCCACAGCTTCCCAACGCTTGGAATTCAAGAATCCAGGTATGATAGAAATATATACATTGACCACTAGCATAGTGTGGCTGGCTCAGAGGCTGTGGTGATTAAGATCTGAACACCTCCGTGTCACACTGTGTGCAGTCAGTTCTAGATTCAATTCCTGCAGTCAATTCAAGCAGCTGAGCAGCTGAGTTTGCAGTGAATATGTTGTGTGCCCTTGAGCATACAACATATTGTTGTATGCACTTATCGCTCTTTCATAAAAGTGTTTTGGATTCTTGGAACAAAATAAAAAAACTTCCTTCCTTCTTTAAGCCATTAATGTCTAATGAGGATCCAGTTCTTCGATGGACTTTTTCTTGTACTTTTCTGTGACAGGTTTTCTGCACACTGCTTGAGGAGGGAGCCCCAGCAATGCTTGAAATTGGGAGTCGTTTACTTTGGATGCTTATTCCGCCTCAGTGACAGTCGCTGCTTTGATCTTTTTATTACATTGAGTAGGAAAGAGGGTTTGATTTGCATGTTCCGTATTACGTGGAATAAATATGAAATAATAATCTCTGTACAGATGTTGGATGGATAACACCACGTTTGTGTAGATTCACTAAATAAAACCAACCATTTTATTCCCTTTAGATCGCAAATTGCAATTTATTTGTGTAGAATTTAGTAATGCTTAGCACTTTACATATCTAAAGTACTTTACAAACATTAACAAATTAATCCTCTCCATCGCCCCTTAATGTTAGGAGTAATTAAGTCTGATTCACAGATGGGGAAATCAGGAAAGGTTAAGAGATGTGCTTCCCATGACACAGAAAGTCAGTGTCTCTAAAGACAGGAAACAGAACCTAGGCTGCTCTTCAACTGTGGGCTAATTTTGGAACGTCAAGAGCTTCTAGGGTAAGCAGTCATGCAGGTTTCATCTGAAGAGCCAATTAGATGCTGGCAGGTTAATAGAGCGAGTCAGTATACACCATAGGAAAAGGCAGACAGCCACAGAGGTCTATGTGGCCAGAGTGCCAGGATGAATAGAGGAGAGGGTGGGGGACTTTGTATGGGGGGCCCACACTGGATTGGATAGCTCTGTCCCAAGACCGGAACACTTCTAAATCCCTGCTCTGCCTGCTTATGCTGAGGGCTACGTCCAGCGTCCTGTTCTCCAGTTCCCAGAAGATCAAGACCAGCCCCTGCTATCTCACACTCTCTCCTAATCTGCATCCTGGGGACACGCCTTTGTTCCAACTAAGCATTTAGTAAGAACTCCATCTGTGGCATTGAGAATCATTGAATCTGTGATCTTGGAATAAGCTGAAGAATCACAGAGCACATTTATTCCCTCTAGAAAAAGTGCTATGAAAATTATAGGGCATGATTTTGCATTATGATTTATACAGAAATTTGCCACCCCTGGACTGCAAAGTAGCACATAGGTTGCTTTTTTATTAGGAGAATTTTGTGAATATAAAACTTAGGATACAGCTTTTACATTTTACTCTCTCTTCTACTTTGTCAGTATCCAATTTGTTTCTTAAAAGTTACTGTTGTTTTAAATTTTTGAAAAAAAAATGTTAACAATAACATGTGAAACAAAACGTGGGTACAGTTTGAATAATACAGAAAAAAACTTACTAAGTCTTTGTTAAACAACCCAAGGAAGGACACTCAACTGTTTTTGAAACAGTGGCTTACATGTTGCCAGAGACATACAAATCCATAAAGGTGACGATCTCTTTGGTAATGGTTGATATGAACCATCAAGCAAAGAAGGTTTGTCTATAGCATAAACACCTGAGAAAACCAAGGTCAAGTTTGTGCTTCTAGGACAATCTACCCAGAAACCTCTTCACTCTCCTTCTCTGTAGCCTGTCCATACTGATGAATTCAAGCCATATGACTTTTTCCCCTGCACACGTGTATGTGCATGTGTGTGTGCATGCGTGTGTGTGTGTGTGTGTGTGTGTGTGTGTGTGTGTTTCTACATCCTTTTTGTTATGTACTGGAATTTCTCCGACCAAGAGAGACTTTCCAAAGCCACCATTTCTGCCTGGAGTTTTTACATGAGATCAAGGATCCCAACTTAGGTCCCTCTCCTTTCAAGCCATGGTCTTAACCCCTGAGCCGTCTCTCCAGTACCTCAAGCCCTGCATTAACTTGTGCACTTAGAAAATCATGCCTCTGCAAAAGAAAGTGCTATTTTATTTCCCTTTTCTTGTCCTTCACTTAGATTCCTTTTTCACTTGCATGAAGTCCTTCATTTCTCCCTTAATAAGTGTTTGATTACTAGACTTTGTTTATTTCAATTTTTATTTCTCTGTGTGTGCACAAGTGTATGTGTGCAGGCAAGGCATCATGAGGCAGCCAGAGGTCAATGTGAAGTGTATTCTATCTTATTTGAGACAAGGTCTGTCACGGAACTCAGAACTCACTGGTTGGCTAAATGACTGACCAGTGACTTGCCCTCCATCCTTCCCAGTCTCCCATCTCCTCTTCCCTGCATTGGGATTGCAGATGTATGCAAAAATACCTGTCTTTCTATGCTGGGCATACTCAGCCAAGCACCTTACCAACAGAACCATTTCCCCAGCTCTAGTTCCATGTATGAAATGACCAAACAATGAAAAACAATAATTTGACCCTCCCCTCCAAAAAAAAAATTTGTCACCAAGCCCATAATGTCTTTCAACTCACCTCAGTGCCCTTTATCTAGTATTGAAAACAGCAAACAGTGTGGTTTAAAATCACAGACTGTGAAATTTATGTAGGCTACTTGTCCAAAACAAAGGGAGGAAAAAGATGTCGTAATTCATGTTACCAGCAGCAATAGATGTAGACAGGCTCTTCATTTGTCCTAATGCATCCTTTTAAAATAGCAGTTTAAAAATCATTTCCACTGACTTTACACAATAGAAATAGTGGCAGGAAAGTAGCACAGAGTCATCCAAGCTCCGACCTCAAAGCCAAGATGGAAGTGTGGCATGAAAGAGCGAGACCACTAGGATCTTTGTCCCAAAGTCACATCCTTTGGATTCCTGGGTTAAATGAATGGAGTTCTACAGTGATGTATTTCTATATTTTTGTTTAACTGTGTTTTGTTCACAAAATCATTCAAAATGCAAGCCATCATTCATTCTTTTACTCATTTGCTCATTCTTCTTGATTTCGCGTTTCTCCCTTATTCTATGTTTTCAGGTATCTTTTAGTTTGCAATTCCACATTTCAAGACATTGTCTATAGTCTTGAAATACTAAGTTCATTGAAAGTGGCGTGTTTCCTGTCACACTGAGGTGCTCACCAGCATGTCCATGACCACTTGAATAGATGGCTAAGTCAGGACTGTATGTAGGATCAAAATCCCCATTGCTAAAGGGGATGTCGGCACTGACATGCTTCACATGGGGGTCACGGTCAGCAGCGGAGCTTCAGCAATTCTGAACTCAGACACTGGCATGCCCTGTTGATGACAGTCCCCTCCCATAGTCCCTCCTCAGGGCCAGAGGTCACATGTCTACCTCGACAAGACCAACCCCTGATGGACTACGCTATCTCCCCTGCATTTATAGTCTAGAGACATCTTGTCTCTTAAAGATCATGGAAATGACCAAGGATGATCAAATCTCCATTGTGCCTATTATGCTTCGCCCAGGCGAGGGCGGCCCTCAGTTCCAGCTGCCACATTCAGGGTCAATAAACTATTATTCTAACTGTTTTTCACAGTCCACTGACTCGAAATTGACTGCCTGCAGCTCCATTTTACTGCATAGGAGAGAGAGAGAGAGAGAGAGAGAGAGAGAGAGAGAGGGAATCTCATAGATTATAAAGAAAACAACCCAGGTCAAGGAAAAAATTAGAGATTGAAGATAATGAACACATTCTATGGATTTTAGTATAAGTCCTGACAAACAGTTTAACTGGTATCACATTGTTGTTTAATTAGTAGACAGGAACAATCCATTTTTGTGGATAATAAGTTAAAATCAATAAAATAATAATGTCAGCAATAACCATTTATTAGGGAGAGGGAAATACTTTCTTGAGTGTTCTAAATGTTCATTGGGTGTGCCTTGTGGCTAGCAGGTTTTGTATTTAGTTCTCAGAGCAGCCACACTAAGACGGGGACACTTAATCTCATTTCACAGGGCCCAGAGAGGTGGACAGAGCCCCCACAGGTGAGGCTGGCCCTCACACACAGTCTTTCTCTGCAGCCCCCTTGTACCCATGCAATGCCACATTCTCATCCAGATGTGATGCCCTGGCTCCATAAACAAGAGAACCACGCCCACACGAAAATAACTGACCGGGCACTCTGCAGGGTACGATGACAGAGTGAGGTCTCAGATCCACGTTTGACTCCCAAACCGGTGATTTTTCCACTGAATCAAAGTGTCAAATCATCACACTCCTGGACCCAAGAGCCTGCAGTTAGCATTCTCATGGTTGGTACTTTGTCATCTCCAGCCGACTGCACTCGTGCCTTTTGCTGTCACCTCCCCCCCCCCATCTTGCTACTGCAGCTCTGTCTGAATATGAAGACAGCAGAGGAAGCAGAACCTTGGGAATTTCCTGGAACTTTGGGTAATGCTTTGGCGCCCCTCCCCTTTTGGCATCACAGCCGTGACTTTGCATCCATCCATTGGATACACATCAGATACGCTTCTCTGAGGACTTCAGACCTCAGCACTTCCCTGAACTGCAGCTCCCCAGAGTGTCGCAGAATGCCACGAGCATGCCCAGTGTGTAGTGAGGGAGACGCTTGCCACAGGATCAGGAAGCAACTGAGGAATGACAGCCTTTTCCACGCTAGAATTTTACTAATTCTGCTGATAAAATAATAGCTGGATGCCTAGTTTCATGGTAAGATAATGTGCATAAAGGCCCTGGGTTGGATTTCCAGGACCCTAAAACAACAATGATAACAGCAACAGAAGTGGCAGCAGCTAATTATTTCTCCAGTCTTTCAAAGCACACATTCTTATATCTATCCTTTTTACATTGGGGAAAACAATTCTAAAGAGAGTAATCTACAATAGTGATTGATGGCAACAGTAGGAAGACTAGCTTTAAAAAAAAAAAAAGCTTGGGTGAGGATGAGAGAATTTAGACAGTAACCCTTTTCCCGTTGGAAGGCCCATGAGGATGTTAATCTGTCATCCTTACACTGCCACAGTGAGCGTGGCAGAGGGACAGATTGGTATTTCACTTGGCAGATGGAAAAACTAGATGAATGGCCACTGCGGGCTGCTGGCAAGGTTGCAGAGTTGAAGTCCACATCCCTCGCCCCCAGTTCAATCTGAGAGGCCATATAATCTCGTGCTTGGGCTTTGGATCATTGAATGGGAGTGGCTCCTTTCTCTCAGGTTAACATTCTAATATATAAAGTATGACCGAACACTCCTTTCTCCACACACAAATCATTTGGATCCAACACATTATGGGGAGATTGAAGGAATGTGAGTTTGCATTCACCTGATAGGTATCACGTGGCTTTTAAAAATTATTTAGCATACGCGCATGTAAGGCCTGGTTGCTTGTGTGCAAGCATGTTTTCCTTGTACACTTGCACATATGTGTGCCTGTATATACAGCTGGAAAGTTGATATCTGGTATTTTAGTTGATTACTCTCCACTTTTTATTTCTAATGAAGTTTTTTTTGAACCCAGAATTCACCAGCTGCCTAAACTAACCAGCCAGTTTGTGTTCTTTGCTGAATTGCCCCTTGACCCTATGGCAAACTTCTCTCCCCTAGCCTCCCGATACCCCCACCCACGTCTGCCTTTACTTCTGAGTGATGGGATTATAGGCAGCCTCCATGTCTGCCAGGCTTTTACATGGAGATCCCCATCCTAACACTTGAAGGCACATGCCTTATTCAGTAAACCACTTCTTAGCCTGAGTTGATTTTAGATGCCACCCGAGGACCTGAAGTCATGGCACCTAACCACACCAAACTAGGCATGGTGAGAACAATTTAAAATCAGCTATGGAAGTTGAGACCGGATAAGGGTCCCAGTTTTTCTGGCAATTGGTCTAGCATTCACAATACTGCCAACACCGTATAAAAGTCACTTCGCTTCATTCTGGAAACTGTTGCATTGGTTCTGCCCTATTTCGCAGGTTTATGCCTTGACACTAATTTACAGTGACCATTCTCAACAGGTGAAGAGACTTCTAGAAGGAAGGATGGTAATGGGAACTGTGTAGAGACCTCAGGACATCCATCAGCTCCTAACTGCTAACACCTCAAAGGCAAGCACAGCATCCCACAGGGATCACAGGAGCACGGACCCCCCCCCCAACCCATCACTAACACCCCTAACACCGTGCCCAGAGGCTCTGGAGCCTGCAATCTGGGCCCATTTGTGTTTGTCTGGATTGCACACGCCCATCCCCAAGACGAACTGGTGGGGAGAGAAGGAGGAGTGATGGTTAACCTGGACCATCCATCCGCAGCCCCTGCTCCTTGCTAATGAAAACTGCTGCTGCTGGCGGACCTGGCAGCTTCAGGGACATCAGACAGGGAGAAAGCCACAGAAAACGAAGGCGTCAGTTTGATCTACAGTGTAATTACAGCCGTGCAGGGAGACAACACAAATTTGGCCTCAGTACAGGCATATTTCTTTTTGTCCAGAAATTAATTTTCATATCAAAAAAGAAACCATTTGACTTCTGAAATCAAATCGGACAAAGGAAAGAAAAGGCCAGGGAGGGCAACCCGAGGCCGGCATGTCAGCTCTGGGCTGGGTATTAATATCTTGGACGGGGTTGGACTCTTTCTTGCTCTGTTTACTCCAGGGCAGAAATCAAGCATCAGCTTCCCGGTGGAAGATCTTTCAGAGACCAGGGTGGGGTGGAGGAGACTCACAAAGGAGACAGAGAGAGAGAGGGAAGGGGGAAGCAGAGCCCAGGCAGCTCACGCCCCAATCCATTTGTCTTCCCCCAGGATCAGAAAACCAGCACTGGAAAGATGCTAATGCTCTTTTTGGAGCTCTGGAGGGCAGATGAAATAACAAATAAGAAAGTGCTGGGAAATCAACACAGTTGATACCAGACCAAAATAGATGCGTGGGAAAAACAAGTAGAATGAACAGCTTCTCTTCTGCTGAGAAGTGGAATGTAATAAATATGGAAACAGAACCTGGATACAAGATCCTCTCAGAATTCTGACAAGTACTCCAGTTCTTCTTTGACTTGGGGTGTGTGCGTGCATGTGCGTGCATGTGTGTGTGTGTGTGTGTGTGTGTGCGCGCGCATGTGTGTGTAGAAGCGGTCACTTGGATATGTGTGACTATGGAGGGGTGGCATTGGGAGTCATCCTGGATTGCTTCTACCTCCTTATTGTTTTGCTCTGGAATTTCCCAGACTCTGCCTTCCAGAGCCAGAAGAAGACCAAGTGACACTTACCATTTTCATCCAGTGTTTTTATTTTTGGAATCCGACTTCCAAATTCAGGTTCTTTAGCTTGTGAGGCAAAAATTTTAACCCCTGAGCCATCTCTCCACCCCTGGGGATGACTCTTTTAAGACAGACAGTGGGTAGAGTAGGTTGTTATCCATCAGTATTGAACTCTCACTCCTTCTGATCCACAGTCATCCTTCCAACCCTTCACTTTCTCCCTTAGTTTTTCTTGTATGGAATAGCTGGAGCCTGTTGCAGTTACTCTTTCTGCTGCTGTGAGACAATACTCAGACTTAAGCAACTCAAGGGGAAAAGAGCAATATATTTGACTTATGGTTCCAAAGGGACGACATAGTCCATTAAGGTGAGAATCTCAACAGAAGCAGGAGGAGGCTTAGGTCACCCCAAACATCATCATGGAGGCAGAGAGAGTAAGCAGCAGATTGCTAGCAGGAAGCTTGGCAGGGCTAGCCAACCTTAAGGCCTGCCCCTGTGGCGTGCCTTCCTTCAGCAAGGCTCCACCTCCAAAAGTTGCCACAACCTTCCCAAATGTTAACAATACTAACTTTGTAAATACATGAGCCTGTGGAAGACAACTCACATTTCAAAACATGATAAAGTCTATCTCACGAGAACCATTCTGAAGACTAATGAACCATACACACACATGCTTGCAAAGTCATGTGTGTCCCTCTACCTGTGGATGGTTAGCATCCACTGTCAACTTGACACCTAGCAGGTAGACCTCCAGGCACACCTGAAAGGGATTGTTTTGATGACATTAACTGATGTAGGAAGACCTAGTCCCAACATGGGCGGATCCATTTCCTAGGCAGGTGGTCTGAGACTTAAATGCAGTGTAGTCAAGCGTGCATTATCGTTGTTCTCTGCCCCTGTTGTGACTTGACCAGCTGCTATAAGCTTCTGCCACTGTAAATTCCCCACAATGATGGACTATACTCTGAAACTGTGACCCAGTTAAACCCTTCTCCCCTAAGGTATGTAGATCAGGTATTCTGCAACAGCAAGGTGTACCGAAAGCATAATACCTCCCTCCATCTGCCGTTGATGTTCCTGGCCCTTCAGCTTCCATAAGAACAAGCAGCTGCTGATATGAGCCTGTGACCAGCAGGTGTGATTACACATCCCTCAGGACAGTCGCTGTGTAAGAAGTCCTGCACTGAGGCCCCTCCTCACCTCGAGTAAAGGTGGACAATTTCAACACAAACCCCCTTGAAGATGTGATGACTCTAGGCTGAATTTTCTGCTCTGATAGACAATTCTGTTTCCAAGATAGAAGCTGGAGTGACAGTTCTCTCCCCAGTCACCCTTGCCCCTCGTCTCCCTTCTCTTCTCATATGCTACTCCCCTAAGGTTACAGGGAGGAGGGATTTCCCTAAAATTAAGCTGATCATTTCTCTCTTCTTGACTGTGCCTTTGCTTTCTTGCCAAGCAGTGAGAGGATTGTGGCAGGTGTGGAGCTGACAGATACCACCTCGGAGCCTTTTTCAGCAGACAAAGTGTCAAATGAGATGAAACAGAGAATGAAATCCATTTGAGGAAGCCGAGATGGCTGGGCTGACCCAGGAGGGAGGCGTGGGCGGGCCTGGACTGCCTCTTCCAAGGCATCTCAGAGCTTTGCCAATGGGGGACAGTTTGAGTGTCAGGCATAGGCTGCAGTTCTCAATCACCTACTATGCTACATTTCTAAATGCTTGGGAACTGGTGGGTTGGAAGAATGGGCTTGGAAGGCACTTGAAATACAAGAAAAAAAGTCTGTAAGGAGGGAGTAAGTCTTTTCTTGACAATTTAGTTGCAGGAACTTGGTGACTTGGAAATAACACTGGATCTAAGCATAGGTGGTTCTTCATGTCCAGCATCCTTTAAAAGCTATGACTTTGGACCAATCACCTTTCTTGGGCCTTAGTCTCTCTTCTGTGAAGTAAAGGAAGTATGAGAGAGCAGGGAAGGACAGCTTGCCCAACAACCTTTTTTGTGTGTAAATGAGAAACCTGACCCGTGGAGAAGGAGACTGCTAGAAGGTCACGCTCCGCAAAGTACATCCACAGCAGTGACTCTAAATCAACCACCTCATGGGTGGAAATCTGAGAAATATCTAAGGCCTCTGTCAGTCAGCTTTCCATCACTGTTACAAAATGCCCCAGGTAGCTGACTAATAGAAAAGGTTTGTTCAACTCATGATTTGGAAGGTTTCAGTCTGTTATTGGTATGGATATATTTGACACGTAAACACATATTTTGTTTGGACTTCTTAAAATGTCCATTGGTTAAGGTCATGTGGTGGCACACTACGGCACATACAACAGATGAGTAAATTAGGAAGAACATGATTAGGAGGGGCCATGTCCTTCTTCCATCCACTTTGACAGCATGTCTCCGATGATCTAAAGTTCTCCCACGAGGTCCCACCATCATGACAGTAGCATATTGGAGACAAGCACTTACAAGGGAATTTTGTGAGACACTTACTACAGCACACTCAATTGGTCCTATGTGCATTCTATTGTGTGTTTGAAGAGTCCTGGAAGCACTGGCCTTAGTGAGAGATCAGCTGAATCAAGAAGTGTCAGAACTCCACAGCAATACCGCAGAGTCCAGGGTAAACAGTAGCAAGAAACAAGTATCTGTTAAAAAGGATGCTCTGTCACATATTCCTAACCCAGGGTTAAACATAAATACACAAAACAAGACTGGCATAATCCAACCGTTGCCACTTTTCTCACTGACTTCCTGATTTTCTAATTTTTTCATTTTCCATTTCCATGGGTATGAGTGTGTGTTAGGGGGGAGTACATGTCTATATGGATACATGTTTACATGCAACTGCATGCATGTACATGTGGAGGTCCAAGACTGATATGGACAGTCATATGTGATCATTCTTTCACCTTACTGTTCTTGAAGGTCTTTAGAGGTTCGATTAAAGAATCAAACCTAGGGATGCTGATGGGGCTAGACTGGCTACCAGTGTGCTCAGGAGATTCCCAATCTTCAACTTCCTGGATTGAAATTGCAGATGGGGGCTGCCACTCCCACCTGGCATTTTACATAGAAGCGGGCAATCTGAACTCTGGTCCTGTTGCTTACACAAGTGCTTTGAAAGCTAAGCCATCTCCTCAGTGCTTCCAAGCTAATTTTTTAAGACTCAGATGCTTCATCAATTCTCAGCCATTCCTATTAGCCATTCTGTATGTAAATAATCATTTACTGGGTATTTGTCATGGGCGGTGTGTCTGAACATTATATCTATTTTCTGGTGGAAACAGAGAAGACCAAAGCATATCAGGATGCATATAAGATGGAAGAAAGGAAGCGTGAAGCTGTGTTTAGTGCTGCAAGGCTGTCTCAGAGACTGGGCATCTGCAGAGAAGACCTGAGAAGCTCAGCCAGCATCTTACCCAAGGAGAAAAACATTTCAACATGGCTCCGATCATGAAAGAGAGTTCTTCCATTCTTCCTTTTCTAGCACATTTTGGCAGCATCAGCGACATACGCATTATAAAACACAGCACCTCTGGAGACCTTTGTGGCAAGGTGTTCCACCGAGGAAGGCAGAGAGAATTTTCAAGTTCTCAGAAAAGATTTTGTCATGTATTCTTAGATGCTCACGTTAACACCTGCATCCTGAAGTAAGCCCTTGATTAGGTTTTCTTGGCTTTTCCAGTATTTGTCATCTAGTTTTTATCTTTCTAGACATGATTTTCTTATTCTTTCCTCCTACTACTGGATTTTTAATTGTCTGAACAGTCCCTGGATGATGGCATAGAATTGACGACAGGAAAGACAGCAGTGGAATTATGACCAGCATATGGGATCTGGTTCAACTGGAAATGATGATATTGTTACTTAGATTATTAATAATGTTATTAATAGTGACATTAATAAGAGTAGCTTCCTACCTTGGAAATTCAAAGCATTTCAGAGAAATATTAATTCATGTCTACTGATAATAGCTCTAAGTCAGGCAAACGGCAGAGTATCGATAGAGCACCTGCCTTCGTGTAAGAAAACCTTGGGTAACACATGCACAGGGTAGCTGGGAGAATTTGCTTTAAGAGGTAGAATTGAAAATGCTTGTGCTGCATCCTGAAAATGATGAGGGTTGTCCTGGAGGACAAGCTGTATTTCTCCTGCACACCTGGCTCCTCTACTGATCATAGTACCAAACGCGCATGCTCGGATCACCACCAATGCCTGTTGAAAATATGGAAACTAAGAATGCCAGAAAGTAGTAAATGAAGGAGGGAGGGAAAGAAAAACTGGCTTACTGGAGGAGAAAGTAAGTCAAAATCAGGAAGGACTAAGAGTAAAATACTGGCTCTCAGCTGTGCCTTACCAAGTACCCTGGCTGTGTTACTATGGGAAAGGCTATTGGTTTACTGCAAACCCAGCTCACTTTCTGAATGACTGTTGAAAGGATGGTGTTCAGTTCACCCGGGGACATGGCCTCTAATCTTGAATGGGAAGTCATTGGCTCATGGGCCTTTATCTGTCTTCTCTTCCTTTCCACACAGAGTCACAAGGCAAAGCCCCTTTGAAAGGGGCACATCTCCACCTCAAGAAAGTCGGTCATCAGTTGTAACCTGTTAACCCCTTCCCCCCTCCCCCAAGCGACACAAACAGTTTGGGTGGTGTATTCATTACAACAATGAGAACGTCAAACTAAGATATACCCCATGTCTGAATGTTTGCAAGCAGCATCCTTAATGACAATAGAAACAACTCACATTTTTACTAAGTGATGAATAGTTAAACAAAAATCTCACATATCTGCAGAGTAGATTATTCAGCCAAAGAAAGAAACAAACCACAAAATTATGCTACAAGGATGGATGAATCTTGAAAACATTATGCTAATTGAAGAGCCCAAACACAGATAGCTGTAGGCAGAATGGTTTCATATGGACGGTACGTGCAGACTGGGTAGATCTGCAGAGACACAATGTAGATTAGTGCTCTTGGGAACTTGGAGGAAGAGAACGGAAAGTGATTGCTGATAGGCAGAGGGTTTCTTTGGGGAGTGATGGAGAAACCTCTGGAATCAGTGATCACAATTTTCCAACTCATGACTAAACTGAAAAGCATGACACTGTCCACTCTAAATGACAGCTCTTGGAAGACGTGGCTTGAATATCAATTAGAAACAAATCTACATCACTCTAATTGATTTGTGTTTGCAAAATATATTTTTTCAATAAAATTAATTTAAAAAATAAACAGTGTCCTCGTGGGTTCTGAAAATAAAAATTCAAGCAAAATGAGGAGCAGACAGAAAGGAGTTTCCTCCCATCCTTGGTCCCTGGTTGCCCAGCTTGCTGCTCCTAAAGACTTTTCCTTGGCCAGGTTCTTTGTTTCAGTACAGAGTCTATAAGCATTCTCTCCCTGCACCATGTGGAATTTTATTTCTTAACATACATTCATTGTGCAAAACGACAGGTTTCAACATGACATCGTCACAAATGTGACACGGTATCCTTTATTCATGTTTATTCCTTGGCTTTCAGTTGCCTGCTTGTCTCCCATCTTCTTCTACCCAAACAGGTCCTGTTATGATTTGCTTCTGAAATGTCTCCTGCAGGCTTTGGGTGTGAATGTTTGTTGCTCAGCTAGTGGAGCTATTCTGGGAGATGATGGAACCTTTGGGATGTGTGGCCTTGCTGTTGGAAGTAGGTCACCAGGGACAGATCTTTGTTCCGGGTATTCTGTGCTTTCTGATACCATGAACAGAAATGGAGTGCTCCTGCCTCCACAGAAGTATTCCGCCCAGCGTTGCCTCCTGTGATAAACTCAGGATGCACACCAAACCAAATGCTTTCTTCCTATAAGTTGTTTTAGGCAGGCTCCTCTTTGTGGGTGCATAAAACTCCACTATGTGTATGCACCACGTTACTTTGTACACATAGAAGTTAATTCTGTAACTTGGCTATCTCGAGGAGCGCCCCAGTAAACATGAATATGGTAAAAGCTCTATAGGATGTTAACTTACATATCTCTGGGTATATGTCCAGAAGCAGTGTAGCTTAAGAACATGGTAGTTCTACTGTCAACTATTTTGGACACCTCCATGCTGATTTTTATCATGGCTGGAATAATTTGCATTCCTACTTGTGGATTCTTTTCCCTATATTCTCACCAAGATTTACTATTTTTCATTTTTAATTTTTTAATTTTTGCATGCATATGGTGTGTGTGTGTGTGTGTGTGTGTGTGTGTGTGTGTGTGTGTGTATCAGACGATACTGTGTGTATCCTTGTAGAGAACCAATGGTGACTTCAGGAGTCGTTGTAGGCCATCTTTCTACTCTCCTGGTGGTTTCTATAGGTGTGGAAGCTTGTCAATGACAAGTAAGCCATTTGTTAAATTTTTCTTTATTCCCTGGACTATCAATCATTCGTAGGAAGTTCTCACCTAGGTCTATATCACAAATGACTTTCCCTATGTTTGCCCATAGTAACTTCAGAGTTTCAGGACTTACATTAAGGTTTTATTCCATTTTGAATTTATTTTTATAGAGGGTGAGTGACGGGGATCTAGTTTCACTCCTCTATATGTAGCTGTCCAATTCTTTCAGCACTATTGGTCGAAGAAGCTGTCTTTTCTCTTAACATAGGCTTGCGGCACCTTTGTCAGAAAGCAATAGTTGCATAGGATTGCTCTGCGTCCTTTCCTCTCCTCCATTGTTCTGTGACTGTGATTTCATGCCAGCACCATGATGCCTTTGTCTTCAACATAATTTGATATAAGGTATTGTGATACCCATAGATAATTCTGTTTTAATAAAGATTGCTAGAAACAATTTAGTATCCGGTCTTGTTAGTCAAACAATAGCACCTTGGGCACCTAGGTTAAAACTCGAAGAAGCCATTGCACCAATATGTATCAAATAAATGTCCATAGCGATTGATGGCTCTATTAACAATTGTGTAGACCTTCAAACTATTTTAAGTGATTTTTACATACAGACCAGGGACCAACCAAAATGGGCACAGAACACGAGATGCTGGAAAGGAACCCTGACTGGATCATGTCTGTTCTCCACTGTCATGGAGACATTTCTAGAGCCCCAGGCTGATCCACAGTCCCAGAACAAAAAGCACAGCAGCTACAAAAAGAAATACGAATGAAGGCCAGGCTCCAGATGATCTGCCTTACTGTCAGTCACACATGAGCAGTGAGCTGACTAGAGCAAAGCCGAGGCATTGACCCGCCAGTGGGGACCCTCTCTGCATCTAAGTCCCTTTTTGTGTAAAGTGTCTGCATTGGACCTTTTGGAAAGAATCTGTTTCGTATTTGTAATCCTCTTTGCTTTGGAGAGGGGGGACTCTCTCACCTGCTTTGACCCTGATCAGGTCTCTGTTTTCTATCTGGTTAGAATATATGCTCGCTGTGTCTGTATCACTTTCAGTCCATTTGGGGAACCAAAAACCTGCCCCAGGTCAGGCTGAGATCATTTACATGAATTAACTCATTGACTTTTCCTCAACACCCTCTTGCACTAAAGAACATCAGTGCCACACAGAGGAGTTACATAACTTGCCCAAGGTCAGCCTGCCAATAAGTTCTAGTCCAATAGAGTTCTACATTGACACTTACACTCGATCACTTATACATTATCATTTAACCCCACAGTGCATTAGCCCCTACTTTACTGTATCAGTGTATGCCTAAAAAGGATGTGCTTGTTTACTGGCATGAGACCAACCCAGTGAGCATTCCAGCATGCATGAGGGAATGACTCAGCTGGCTTCAACCCAAGCTAAAGAACTAGTGACAATTGATGGCTGCTGAGGAAGGGAGACATTATTCTTTGAGGGTGTGGCTGCAGTTAACTTGCCAAAGCTCCATTGGATGGCTACATACCTGTGCATATGCAGAAGCACTAATGGGACCTGGTGGGTTATTGAAAAAATAATGAAGAGGGTATGAAGGTTAGAGGGCATCTGTTGGGGTCGGCTCAAGGGTACTAGGATGAAGAGTCAGGATGGACATGATAAGACACTTTATGTGCATATATGGAATTGTCTAGGAATGAGTGAAAATTATTAATAATAAAACTTATCAAAATAATTGTCGAATAAAAGAGTGAGATTGTGATTATTATTGTAACCTCTACTCCACATGAGGCAAAGGAACTTTAGGGCGGTCCCCTACTCTCCTGGAATTTGCTTTCTAATATGCTCATACACAAACCTACAGTCCAGATACAAAGGATGACCTGTGTTATGTTCTAAGAAGACCTTCATCGCCTAATGTAGTCGAAAAGGCAGAATAAATGTCTGCCTGGAAGCCAGGCTTTGTACATTAGCTCAGCGTGGTAGACTGGAAGGTGGACAGTGAAACGTATTTCTTATGAGCCCCGATCCCAGGCTGGCTGTTCTTCTTTGATGCACCCTTTCTGAAACCCATCTGGAAGACCTACACAGTGGTCATCCCTAGAAATTGTCTTATAATCTATCTTGGTTTGCACAAAACCCTGCAAAGATACCTGATTTTTTTTGCACACTCCATCCGTCGTCCACCCTTGTGTTTCTAAGTTGGCCCCTCTAACTCACCTAATTAGCAAGTACTTCTGCTGTGATGTGCTGATCTGCTAGCTCACAAATAGCCCCCCATAGTTTGCATACCCCTTTTTTGATAAAGTCGAGGGAAAGCCAAATTTTTAGCAGTCTTCTCACAACTGGTGGAGCATAAAGCCATCTGTTTGGTGGGCTGCCTTCACCTTATTTTCCTGCTTTCATTTCAACCCATCCACACCTTTATGGATATATTTAATATACATTTGACCTTGCTATCTCATGTGTAATTAGAAAGAAGAAGGAAAGCATAAACTGGCTGCTTTGGAAAGCCAGGTGTCCCAGGAACATAGCGTTTGTCTTCTAAGGGAATGTTGCTTTCTTTAGGATTTGCTCCTGGGGGAAGTCAACTACACAAGGTGCGTGCAGACTGGAGATAGTGGAGAAGAAAGGACACAAAGTCAAGCTACCCCGTGTTCACAGAGTAAAAGGGATTCAGGAGTTGATCTGACGGGCACAAGGGAATCACCGTCAATAGCACTGGTGGGGAAGGTCCTTGGGAGAGACAAATGAACCAAGTTCGAAGGCATGGGACTAAACCTTGCAGAATTGAGGGACTCCCAAACTCTCAAAGCAAGGTGTGGTTGAGGAATCTGGGGACCGTGTTGCTTAGTAGCCAATTTCAAATTGTTTTCCAGTCCACTTCTGTGCCATCTCTCTTCAAACCCCACAAGCTTCAATAAAAGCCCGTTCCTCACCGTAGCCTTCAGCAAAGCGTGATCAATTGAGGAAATGGCTGATGCCCTGCCAAGACAGACAGCTACAGGCTCAAGAAATGAGAGGTGCCAGGGGACAGAGGAAGCCTGGGAACTGCAGGGGAGACTGAGGGAAGGTATTGATTTGCGAGGTCTTTTCTTTAAACATAATACAAACATGCGAAACGTGAATAGATGTGCCAGGGAGGGTGGGACTCACCACAGCAAGTGGACGCTCTCTAGTGATGTTTCCCAGTGGATAATTGTATAGATGAATGATTTAGATAGCTCTGAACATTTTCCCAGGCCTGCATTCTTCAGCGGCAGATGGAACAGGAAACAAAACACAATGCCACTCTGCCTTTGCTCGTGGGATTCTTCGTCCTTTAATGGCTCAAACTCTCCTGTCCAACATTCTTCCTGTTCTTCACAACCTGAAATCAAACCACCTTCTCTAGGCAGGAATCTATGGCACTTATACCTCCATCACTCTCTCTTATTCCTTTTATGGCAATTCTTCTGTAAAAAATATGCTTTTTAGTTGACACACAATTCATGTGCGTGCTTGTGGGGCACAGTGTGATATTTCATTCGGTTATGCAACATTTAATAGTCAGATCAGGACAATCGGTATATCTATACTGCAGACATCGAGCAAATCTTTGTTCTTTCTGTTACAATAGTCAACTAATTACTGCTAGTCATGCCATTTACTTATGCAACAGAGAACATTAGAAGTTATCCCTCCTTAGGAAGAAAAAAAGACTACCCTCAGCGGGATTCTTAGGACAGGAAGTGAATGCAAATAGCCCTTGTTGCACAAGATGCTAAGAATAAATCTAAGCTGAGGACTCAGTCATCAGCATGGTATATATATGGCCTCTAAAGGTTTAGGAATCTTTGATGAAAATGGAGTAGAAAGAGTGTAAGAGCCAGAAGACAGGGGAAAGGGTTTTGAACCTCCAAAAACGACATGTCTGTGAAAATCAGAAGTCCACACAACCAAAGTGGTTATTGATACCAAGACAAGAGTGGTCCTACCCAGCCAATGGTCAGCTATGGACAGAGGAGAAACCCACTTGATAGTACAATGTGAACAGTGGGCGATAGCAGGCTGGGGTGGAGTGGAGGAGGAAGGTATCCAGTTGTGTCAGTTGTGTACCTACAGGGGAGCCTACTAGTCTCCAAGAGACAGTTCTAAGCCCACTGTTGCACAAAAGACCCTGATGAAACCCATGGGACACAAAACAAAACAAATGGACATGAATATGGAAGGAAGACCTATGGGGAAGAGGAGTCAAGAGGGGGAGACATGAAAAGATAGAAGGGAAAGTAATCAGAATGTTTCATGTGCATGAAGTTGTCAAAGAGCAAAATCCATCAACGAAGAAAAGTAAAAAGAAGAGAGCTGATCCCTCATCCACTTAGAAGACATTGTTGTACTTTTTTGAGATCAGTATTTTTAGCTTCTGCATACCAGCCCCCCAAAAATGAATTTGTCTTTCTGTGTCTATTTTATTTAAACTAACTTAATATCCTCAAATTTCACCCATGTTACTGCAAATGACAGAATTTCACACTTTCAGTGGATGAATACTATTCCATTGTGTACATTACTGTCATCTTTTTTGTCTCTCTGTCTGCGGGCAGCCAGGTTGGTTCCAAGTCTTGACTACTTTGAACGGATGCTTCAATGAACAGCTTAGAGCAAATTCTTGAAGGGTGGTCTTCACGATGTAGCAACATCAGCACCTGAGACCCACTGCCCTGTCCCAGGCTTGCAGTGTGCTTTTCAACGGCTCTCAGGAGATTCTGACTCATCACAGAGACCCGGGGCATCTGGTTGCGGAATCCAGGTGTTATTTTTCTTCAGCTCAACACTACTCAGAAATTCCTCCTCTTACTACTAATGACAAAGTCTCAGCCAGGTTAGCAGACAGGCCTGGAATCCCAGCTACTCCAGAGACTGAGGCAGGAAGACATCAAGTTTAACAGGGAGTTGGGCTACAGAGCCCAAGGGATTCTATTCAACCTAGTGAGACTCTGGGTCAAAATGTAAAGATTTTAAAAAATGGGCCAGGCTTATAGCTCAGGGTACAGTGTGGGTCCAGCGTGCGCCAGGCCCAAGAAGAAAAGTGTTTTCAGTGATCTTCAGTGTTGCTTTCAGCTGTCTAGCCTTATCCTCTCTGGCCTTTACTTTCTCTAATGCTCTCTATTTTGAGGTTTCCTCCAGAATGTTTCCAAACTTGTTTCTGCCTGGACCCATTTATTAGAGATTACTTCTTCTGCCCGGGATAGTTCCTCAAGTCACTTCTCCAAAGTCACTCTTAATCATATGACCTATATAACCAGACTCAACTCCGTCCAAACACTTCTCTGAGTTCTGATTTCTTTTTCTCCATATCTTTGCATATACTATCATGCACACTTTAAATCTTGTCTGCTTCCCTCTGCTGGAAGTTCAGCAAAAGCAAAAAAAAAAAAATGTTTTCCTGTGTTGTCCACTGACACAGTATTTGACCCATGCAGTGATGCACATTCAGCCAGCTTTTGTAGAGAAGGTAACACTTTCTATCCTTTTTATTTATTAAGTAGCACCTCAATTTTAACAATTGGCATCACTTATAATACGAATGCCATGAAGAGATATCCTATCTTTAATGTCTGTGTGCCCCACTGTGCCTAGCACCAGGCAGAGAATTTAGAGACAATGGGCTATTCCAAGATTATAACTTAAATTGTCGGGATCAGGGAGAGGGATAGGAGGAATCTATACCATGCTCCAGAAACATCTGAAGACCCCTCTCGCTTCCAACACACACATCAACCTCTAAGTCCACTTGCTCCCTTGCTCTGTCAGTAAATTTCCAGGCAATTCCCTTGTCTTGCAAAGAATCCACCTTGCTCTGCCTAGCCCTCCCTCCGCCCCAGGCCGTGCAGCTCAGGCAGCCTCCATCTGTCCCTCACCGAGTTCCAGCGACCCGACATGCAGCTGAGATCTATAATTTATTAGTGCCCTTCTGCTGAGCCTTTTCTTTCTCTCTTTTTCGTAGTTATCATCAATGCACAGATTTAGTATGTCCCCATCAGAGGGGCTGCAGGTGTTTGAAAAGCTCCCATACACGCATCATCTGCAGCCAGCGTTGGGCTAAGATAAGAAAAATTCAAGACGTCACGGCGCGCCATGCACGGGCAACCGAGTCTTGGTTACATTAGACAGTGTGCTGGACGCTCTTCACCACCTTCTCATTTGCAAGTGCCTGCACGTACAGGAAAATCACACTTTGTTCTCAGAAGAAACATGTACATGGTCGACGCTGAGCGCCCCCAAGAGTGGGCCTGACAGCACGCATGAGCTGTCTTCTCAGACCTCAGTAGGCAATATGTGTTTTTAATAATCATCTGGCAATTAACAGCTGTGATTCAAAGCCTTTCGTTTGGAAAAAAAATAATAATAATTTTACTTCCTGGTGCCAGGAGCCAGATGGGCAGCCAGAGAGAGAAGCCTCCAGCTATGTAGCAGACAAGTGGAGAAGGTGAGGGCCACAGGCTCCCTCATCACCCCACAGCTGGCACAACATCTGGACAAGAGAACAAAGCCACCGCCCAGATACCTGCCCCACCCAACATACTTGTCCACTTAGCACTAATTACAGTACTGGTTTATAAACCATGATATAAAAAGGAGAGCCCCGCCCTGCTCAGTCTTGTTCTAAATGACCTTTTAAAAAGATGCACTGCCTGACAAGTAATTTCAGGGAAATTATTTTGAAGCATCACATGACCCTAAGTTCTTTATTTGGCTCCAAGAAATTGCTTTGGCTCTTAGGCCATGTCGCTGCCTGCTACCACCAGCCAGCATTCTCATTCTGTCTCCCCAGTTTGTGAGCCCATCCCCCTCAGTGTCAGTGAAGAGCAACCCACATTTCAAAAGCCAGGTGCGCATATATGCAATACTCTCAAATCTCTGCCTCCTATGCACATACACACACCCCCACATGCACACACACCCCCACATGCACACACACAGGCACACACACACACACACACACATACACACACACACACAGCACACACACAAATACACACCTCTTCACTAAAGACATTGAGAAAGGAAAATCAGATAAAGGAGGAATAAGATGAGAAGCAACCTAGATATATGTATATTCTTCAAAAGCCCAGTCTCTCAGAGACGTGGTGTATTATGGCTCAGGTTTAGCTGCTGGCCGAAATAGATGACATGGTTTTGAGAACTTCATTACCCTTTGTAGAGAAAAGAAAGGAAACGAAGGAGAGAAGGAAAGTAGGAAGGAGGCAGTGCAGAGTGAGGGGAAAGGTAGGGGTGACTGCATAGGCTACCATCTTTATATCTATCTCCACTGTCTATATGTTTCACATGAGACTATCTGGGGGTAACTCTGTACACAGAGAAGGCTGAATTCTGCTCCAGCAGTTGCGCACACTCCACCACCGAGAGAAGATCAGTAGTAACGAGTCTCTCTGGCTCTACATTTTCTTCGTTGCCAGGAACAATAGTGGAGCTGCAGTTGCTGCTCCAACCTTGCATTGAGGAGCTAAATATGTTGATGGTTGCCATGGCAAACAAGCTTAACACACCACTGGATGATGTGAACGGCAGAAGATAATGTTTCATGACTTCCAGTGGCTAAATTCTGAAGAGAGGGACTTTCCTGTCTGCATGCTGCAGTGTAGAGGAACGTGTAATGAGGGTCAGAAAAACTGGACACCAACCACTAAAAGGCTGCATGGCCTGGCGTGGCACCGCTGTTAACCTTGGGGAAAATGAAGACCTAGTGGCAGTAAGTGTTGGGATTCTAAGAAAGCAATAACTTAAATTGTGGTTTCAGAATTGGAATTTGCTCTCTCTCCTCTTCATTAGAAAGTGTGAGACTTCACATATTTCACTTAACCTTTCTGAGTCACCGCCCACTCACGGAGAAAATTAGAGCTTAGAGATACATGTGATAGATTTCATGTTTCCATGATATCAACAATAGAGAGAAGAGTTGGTATTTGAGAGCAGAACTTCATAGTAGAGGAGAAGGAACCACGTGTTTAACTTTGGACATTCTTCCCTGCAGGCTCCAAATCACCTGACCGGTGCTCTGGGCCCTGCGGCTCTCTCCTTGCTGAACAACCCAGGTGAGCCTTGCGTCACTTCCACTGTGGTCTTTATCACTGAGGTCTATTTCACAGCCAGAAGTGAGCCACCAACATCAGCAGAAGGCTGTCATTAACAGATCGGTCCTTTCACTCTCTATTGAGATCAGTTAAGAGCTTGAACTTGAAGCATTTCTAAATTAAGACAAGCGATCAGTTGTCAATGTGCTCCAGGTGTGACCCGGAAGTTTGCTCCACCCCACCGTATGAAAAGAATCACACCACGGTTTTCCTTGTAGTCATTTTGCATATCCAACAGTTTGCTCTTACTCACTGAAGCTTTCATGGGAAAACGGGAGCTGGAGACAAAGAAGATTCCCCCATTTAGTGGCTGATTTGCATGTCAAGAACCTTGATGAACACTGTTTAAGCCCAGAATTCTATTGGCTCAGTGGATATCAGAGGAACAAAAGAGCAATGGAAAGGACAGTCATTACAACTGCACTTCCAACTGCTACTGCTTACCAGCACAACACTCCAGGCATTGTTTTTAGTGCTTTATATATTTAGTTAATCCTCACCACGACCCTTGAGATATGAGCAATAGAGTCTTTTCTGCACAGCCTGAGAGATGGAGGTAAGATTTCAAGAAGTCCTGAAACTCAAACAGCATGATGTGGGGGTGGGACTCATATCCAACATACTGACTCCAGAGTCAGCTCTCTTGGCTATTATGCATATACAATATTATTAAACACGGTGCCAAACAATGTATTGTCTATTATGGCAGTACAAGTTTTACATTCACAGAAAACTAATGAAGGATGGATGCACTCTTGTCTCCCTGTCTGTGTGATTTTCAGGCCATCTAGATAAATCAGAAATCTCTCTCATGGTTTGTGATGCCTGCATGCAATCCACAAGCAGCAGGGGCGGTGCCATCATACGCTGGGAAGAGAGACCTTGCAAGGTGATTGCCGGCACAAATCAAGCATCCTTCATCTGAAACCCCAATCTGACAAGCTCTGAAATTCAAAAGCAGCACGTGCATGTATGTTAGTGACCTTCATGTTGCCGTGATCTCTGAGACAACCAGCTCATAAAGAGAGAAAGTTTAGGTTTCCATATGGTTTGGAGGTGGAAGCTGATCAGTTGTCTTGGTTGCTCTGGGCTTATGATGAGACCATGTAGGGAGCCTGCGGCAAGGCAAAGCCAAGGACCATGTTGTTCAGGAAGCGAAAGGAGAAAAGTAAGAAAGCGCTGGAGTCCAACAATCTACTTCAAGGTCCAGTGACCTAAGGTCTTCCCACTTAGCCCCGCCTCTTGCAGGTGGCACTATCTTCTAGTAACACCACACATAGGCCTTTGAGGTCCATTCAAAACATAGAATGTAGCTGTGATCTGAAAGTTTTAGATTTTGGACAATTTTGGATTTAGGATCTTCAAGTTAGCTGGGATCAGCTGATCAAGTAAGTCTACACAAGCTTTTCTAAATCAAATGTTCTACTTCCAAGCATTTCAGATAAAGGATGCTTAACCTATCATACATAGTACTGCCACCAATTAGAAAGTTATCTGGTTTCTTGGAATCACTCACCCTAATTTGAGAGGAAATTGTTTTAGAGGGGAAATGTCAAGAAGTATTTAAAAGATACATTCTGTTGTTCTTTTTTTAAATTTTTTATTATTTATTATTTATTCAGCTGTGCGTGTATGCATGTGTGCACGTGTGTATGTGTGCATGTGTGTATGTGTGTGTGTATGTATGTGTGTGTGTAGATCCACAGACGAATTCCGGAACCACCATTGATGCCTCCACCTCCTCCTTGTTTACTCTGCCCTGGGATTCACAGGCTCTGCCCCTACCAGGACCAGAAACATCAGCCAGCCGCCCCCACTTCCACCTGGCATCTATACGTGGGGTCTAGGATCCAAACTCAGGACCTTCCGCCTGCAAGGCAGAGGCTTAACCCCTGAGCCACCTCTCCAGCCCCCACATACTGTTTTTCTTATAAGTAAACATTCATGTAATGCTGCACTAACTTATCCCTTATTAAACTCCTATAAAGTAGTGCTTTCTATCTCTTCTTTTTTTATCAATGAGGCAACAGAGGCAAAAGGAGACTAATAATTTATCAAGATGTCACAGTCAGGGGCTGGAGCCGAATGTGAGCTTGGGCCCCATATTTTACAGTCTGGTTTTTGTCATAGTCATATGTGACCTTGAAGTCAATAGAGTTCACTAACCTAATGGTAGCAGTCAACATGGCACTAAATCAGATTGGGATACAGAAAACGGTCATAGAAAGAAGTCACACATCTAGATGCCAGGAAAAGTTGACTTTGAACTTCAAAATTGCCATCATTGCTAGATTGCCTGCTTTCCTAAAGCAAAAATCTAATCCCATAGTTTTCTCCCATCCCCTTCAAAGGCTATACTGCACATCTGCCAAATGAACAGATGACTTCTCAAAATGAGATGAAGCAAGTCTTCCTGACAATGTCTGATTCCAAAGCCCTAGATTTTTCTGTTTTCCAGAAGGTCCACCTCTAGTAGGTATAGACCTGTCCAAAGTGAGGCATAATCACAAAATTCTAGGATTTACAGATGGGCACACCAAGACATATGGTCTCTCCGAGTCTCCACTTCCTTCTCTGTGACTTTGAGAGCATGCTGTCATGCATGCTTGCTATGAAAGTGTAAGGCAATATCTTACACTAAGCACATTGCCTGGCACAGTAGTGGCATACGGTGTTTGTTAGCTTCTCACTGGCCTTCTAGAAATGTGTCAACTCAAGCAGCAGAATCTGTAGCCTGTGTGGTCCAACTCTGCCGCACAGAGCTGCTTTGCTCTGTAGTGTGGTGGGCGCATATTTCCTTCCAGGTTTGTAAGGCAGCTTACAGCACGGTGAGCACGAACCCACTGTGAGAACACACCTTGTAATGAAGGAAGTCCTCCATCTGCGCACAGCCAGACCTAAGCAATTTCCAATTATCTTCAACGTGTACCCTTGTGGGTTTCACCTAAAGTTGAAGCTGTTGTTACTTTTCTACTCAGATCCTGGAGAGTGAATTTCCCAGTGGACATAATGCCTGATGATTTGGCTTCTCAACCCCCATTAACATTGATGGAACACAACAGGGTCTCCCGGCCTTCATGAGTGCCTCCACGCTTAGCAAGTAAGCAGTCTGGTTAGCTCGGAATCGCAAGCTGGAATGGCTTGTTGACACATTCCTATAGCGCCCAGAGGGCCAAAGCGGAAGCCCTCCGGAAGCACTGAACCCTCGGTCACAGGAAGCCTGCAAGGAATTGGTGTCCCCTGCTTTTGCAAGATCCTTTCTCTGTCTGCTTTCATCCCAGCGTTAATCAGCTGCTCTGGGTAATGAATGCACTACCTTAGCTCCTGAGGAACAGCTCTCTTCCAGACTTGCCTCGACCCAACAGCGACCCCTGGAGGACGACTTGCAAGTGACGTCCTAAGGTGGAACATGAAACCAATACCCTCAGCCACAAACTTTTGCTGAGATGAGGGCAGAGAGCCACAATGATTCAAGATGCTGAGAGTAAGTAAAGGTTCAGGAGTCAGCCCCCAGGAATGCGGATACACAACCCCCTAAGGGCTCACCCCAAACGGCTCACGAACCTTTGTGGAAGAGGAGTAGAAAGAATGTAAGAGCCAAAGACCAGGAAAGGATTGTGAAACATCATCCTCCAAAAGTGCCACCAGTCATAGCAACCGTGAAGCCACAAGAGAAGCAATTACTGGCACTTAAGCCTACAGTGGAGCTACCTGGCCCCCTAGATTCCAAAGCAAATGGTAATAGGGTCCAGACTAGATTTTTCTAAAAACTTTAAATACTGACAAAAACCACAAGATAGACAAAGGTTTTCATGGCCCTACTCATTAGGCAGTGAAATGCAGTGCTCAACGGGAAACGAAAATCAAAGGAGGTGAGCTCTAGAGCTGTCTCGGCTACTTCCAGAAGGAGTTTCCAGGCCAGATGCAGGAAGGGGGAATCAGGAAAGTCTAGGGAAACCCTGAACTGAGCAGCTAGCACAGCTCAGCTATTAGAGTTCTCAGAATAGAAATGTGTGTTTTCCTCAGAGTCCTGATCAGCACGTGTATGACAAAAACAACCAGAAGCTGGGCAAAGAGCTCATGCCCAGCATTTATACACAGCCAGGAACAGTCAGACCGGAAACCCTGGGGTTCACAAGGCTGGACATCTGACAGTACGACCGGGCACTAAATATTGTTCTGATTGCACCTAACGCATCTTAGAAGCAGCTCCAAAGCTAATAGATAAGCCCACCCACAAGAAAGCATGCAGGTCTGATTGGCTTCCTTGTAAATTTTACCAAATACTTAAGGAGGAAATAAGATCAATTAAGCAAACTCTTGCAGAAAACTGAAAACAAAGAAATATTTCCTGGTTTGTTCTATAAGGTCAATGCTACCTTGACAACAGCACTGGAAAGAGCGATAGAGAGAGAAAAGAGAGAAAGAATATCTTTCATTAGTGTAAATGTAAAAGTTCTAAATATAATTTTAGAAAATTGAGTCAAGCAATATATGAAAAGGAGACATCAAGGTTATGTAAGTTTTAACCCAGAAATATAAAGCTAGTTTAACATTAAAAAAGTAAATGTGATTCACAGTATTAACAAATTATATTAATATATAGCTATCTCAGTTGAAAAAGAAGAAAGTATCTGACAAGTTCTAACATCTATTTCTGATTTTCAAAAAGAACTCTCAGCTAATTAGGAAACTTCCCTATTTATATTATTTTATTATATTATATATAATAATGTTTGTGAGCCCTACAGCTGCCATCACGAAAACATGTGCTGAAAACTTTCCCTGTAACACTGGGGCAGGACAAAGGTGCCTATCACATGGCTTCTATTTGGTACTGTGCTAGCGTTCCTAGCTTATGCAATAGAACAAGAAAAGAAAAAGACATTCAAGCTGAAACAAGTAAAATTGTCACTTGTGGATTACATAATTGACGCTACTGAATAGTTAATAAAATCTATACTAATGGCCACTAAAACTAATGGCCATAGTAGTGTTATAGTTTAACACTGAAATTGTATTCAAAAACTTGTTATAATTCTATATCCCATTAATGAACAGTCTGAAATTGAAGTGAATACCATTTAATAAAAAAATGGATATCTAAACATGTTGCCCTAAATCTAACAAAGACAATATAGGCTTGTGCATGAAAGACTATAAAATACTGAGATAAATTAAAGATAAAGTAAGTAAATAGCAAAACTAATCAATCAGTCACAAGACTTACTACTGTTATAGTGTCATTTCCTTCAGTTTAACCCATGGATTCAATAAATCCATTCTAAATACTAGTATATTTCTTTAGTTAAAATTAGCAGGTTGGTTTTAAAATCCACAAGGAAATACAAATGGCACAGAATAGTCAAAAACAATTTTCAAAAAGAAAAATAAAAATAGAAGCATAATACTATTTACTCTGAAGACTTGACTTAAAACTACAATAATTAAAAATAATAATTATTAATAAAGATAAAAAATCAAAAGGAATACAAGCAATTGATCTTTACAGGATACCTGATTTCTTACAAAAGTCACAAAGCTCTTTGGTGGCGAAAAGGTACATATTTTATAATATTTCTGGAGTGATGGGCTGTCCATGACTAAATAAAAGACTAGATATTCATGCTGTATAGCACATGCAATACAACAACCTATATAAAATGGAAACATCTCTTAACTAAAAAAAAAAGAACCCCAGGTTCAAAGGAATCCACTACTGAATTCTACCTGACCTTTAAAAAATGAATTAATTCTGTTTAAACTAAAATAAACATAAAATAGGAAGGGAAGGAAAACTATTTAACTCATTTTATGAAGCACATTATAGCCTCATGCGAATAGACAAGAATATAACCACCCCCAAAATAATTATAGGACAGTTTTCCTGATGATCATGGATTCAAAAATACTAATTTCAAACAAAATTTAACTACACATTAAAAAACTCATTCACCTTGACCAAGTTTGTTTCATTCTGGAAATGAATGCAAGGATTGTTCAATATACAAAACTCAATAAATGAAATATATCACACAGGTGAGTGTAGGAACAGAAAATACACAGCATCTCAATGTTCAAAAACAGTTTTTGATAAAACAAAAACTCTGAAGAAAATACATGTAGGAGGACTTACCTGAAAATAATAAAATACAACTAATAAACTTGTAGCCAACATTATACTAAATGAAGAAAAGCTCAAAACAGCCATTAAAATCAGGAACAAGACAAGAGTGTCTGATTACTTTTATTCAATGCAGTTGCTGAGGTCTTAACTAAGACCTATTCTATTCTTAAATGATTAAAAGATATATAATTAGGAAAGGAAGAAGTCAAATTATCTCTTTGCAGAAAATATGAACCTACATATATAATGCCATGTAACTATACCAGTGTGGTGGTTTCAACATCATTTGACCTCCATGGACTCTGAATACTTGGTGATGCTGTTGGTGGAGGTAGGGTGGGATATGGACTTCTGGGAGGTAGAAACTTGATGCAGGAAGCATGTTGATGAAGACAGAAGAATTTTGATCTCTCTTTCTTTCCTTACTGAGTGTGGTTGCAATATAACACCTGGCCTCCATATCAGAGCCAACCACTCTGCCTGTTACCATTCATTCTCTTTCATGATGGAGTCTATCCTTTCTGGAACTGTAAACCAAAACCTTTATCCATTAAGTTGCTTGAGTCTAAGTATTTCATCAGCAGCAGAAGTGTAATTGGAACAAGCCGAAAATTCTTAGAACTGATAAATATTTATTAAAGCAGCCAGCACAAAACCAGCGTATAAGAATCAGTAACTTTTCTAGGTACCAATGATAAATATGTTGAGATAAAATATAATAAAAAATATATAAAATAACTTAGAAAAATCAAATATCTAGGAATAATCCCAGTCAAAGAAGTAAAAGATCTGTACAATGGAATTTTTTTTTCAAAAAAGCTGAAGAAAGAAATTGAAGAAGATTCTAGAAGATGGATAAACTCTCCATGCTTATGGATCAGAACTAATATTGTGAAAATGGTTGCATTACCATAGATAATCTACAAATTGAGCACAAACCCCAATACAATTCTGACAACATTCTTCACATAGGAAAAAAAAACCAGTATTTTTATGGAAGCACAAAAGATCCCAGATATCCAAAGACCAAAACAATCTTAATTAAGCAAAATGCTGGTGGTATCATCAAACATAATTTCAAATTGTACTACAGAGTCAAATTAACAAAAACAGACACATAGCTTAAATGACAAGATTAAAGAACCCCAAAATAAAACCTACACTTCTATGGCCATCTAAATTTTGCTATGGCCATCTAAATTTTGACAAGGAAGTTAAAAACTTATGCTGGAAGAAAAGCAATCTCTTCGACAAATAATATTGGGAAAACTGTGTCATCCACAAGTGGAAGAATAAAGATAGATTGCAAACTTCTACCCTGCATAAAAAAAATCTATTCAAAATGGAATTAATGGCATTCATGTAAATCTGAAATTCTGAAACTATTAGTGGCAAGGAAAGTATTTTTCTGAAAGGGAATTATATACCTTTGGAAATCAAAATAAGAATTGATAAATGGGCTTGCATATAATCAAAAAGTTTGTGCACAGCTGAGGAAACAACCAAATGGGTGAGCAAACATTGTACAGTATAGGAGACAATCTTTGCTAGATATACATATGACAGAAGATTAATATCTAGGATACATAAAGAACTCAAAAACAAAATATCACAAGTCCAAGCAATCCAGTCAATAAATACGCTAATTAAATCAATAGATAGTTCTTCAGAGATGAAGTACAAATGGCCAATATACATGTGAAAAAATATTCAACAACCTTAACCATTGGGAGCTGCAAATTAAAACTATATTGAAATCTCATCTAATCAGAGTTAGAATGGCTACTGTCAAGGAAACAAATGAAAACAAACTCTGGTAAAAAAATTCAGGGAAAAAGAAATCCCTATGCTTTGCTTGTCTAAATGTAAACTGGTCCAGTTACAATGGAAATCAGTGTGGAGGCTCCTCAGAAAATGGAAATAAAGATACTTTATGGTCCAGCTATATAGTCAAGACATACTCAAAGATTTTTTATATCAACATAAAACAGAAATACTTATACACCCAAGAATATTACAACACTATTCACAATAGCCAAGTTACAAAATCAGACTAGATCTTCATCCACACATGAATGGATTAAAAACATATTGTACAATGGAACTTCATACATAAATAAGAATAAAATCATGCCACTTTCTAGAAAGCAGATACTAAGCAAAATAAACCAGAGTCAGACAAATACCATGTTTTCTCTCATTTGTTAATCCTTGATTTTTATATACATATATGTATAATTTATGTAGTTTTATATTTTTGTATATATAATCTGTTATACATGTCTGGGTGTACACATATATGTATGTATACTAAAAGCAGAGGTGAAACAAGGAATGGAAGGGCCAGGGAGAAAGGGTCAAAGTCAATGATGTACTTAAAAGAAAATTTCTTCATAAAATCTAGCACTATAGCTTACACAGTACCAAGGAATACTGTAGAAGCTGCCGGCAGAGAGAAATAATCACAAGCCCCATCAACAGCATGAGATGTATTAGTTGCAATATCAATCACCATGGCAACAGGTGACCACCAGTGTAATAGTGGTGTAAATGTCACTAAGACAACCAACAGTTTTCTGATTGGATCCAAGACCTGCTTGTCATAATGGTACCCATCCCTGTTACTGCAAACTAGAGCAAGAACCTTAAAAAGGGAAGGAAATAGATCAAAAGGGAAAACAGCTAATGAACCTATAGGTAGGAAGACAGTACATCAAACGGCTCTCACTGTAGTGAGACTCATCCTTCCCAGATCTGCATAATAACCGGTGTCAACATGCCCCCATAGACTACCTAGGAACTCAAGAAAGATGAGAATATACAATGGAAACCTTTGGATCTAAAGCTGAATGAGTGAAGGGAAGTGCCGGAAGTGTCAATCCTTACAAGAGTGAACAGCAGGGTGAAACCTGGGGTCCCGCATGAAGCATGCGGGCAGGAGGGTGGGAGGGAGTGATAGGGATTGATTGGGGGAAGGGAAGGGATGTTGGCAGGATGAAAGGAGGCAGGAATGAATGCTCAATATGCTTGTAAAAGTAGAAAAATTAAAAAAAACAAAACTCAGCACTATGTTTAATAAATATATACAATAAAATTGTGTGCTAAAAACTTTTCTGAGCAATAAGACACACTGAAAAATAACCTCAAAGTAAACAATTTTGCAAATTCATTTTATATGATTCTCCAAATTCATTGCAAGAAAAAGGATTTTGAGAAATCCATAATACTGCAATTAAAATTTTTGAAACTTTGAAAACATTTGAACAGATAAGTTCAATAAAAATATTAACATGCAAATTATAAAAATGAAAATCATGAAAAGATGATAAAAATTATTAGTCCTATGGATGTACACATTAATGCCACAGTGAGATATCACGTGCACCTTTCTGAAGTGCAAGAACTAAAATCTCAGCTCCAAAAACAGCATATGGGGACTATTAAAAAATATAACAAGACTCCAGTTTAACAGCTTTTTGTCTCTGACCAGGGGGTGACATACAGTGCCCATCAGGATGGAGTGAAGGGCATGGCAGGAGCAGCAAAACTGCAAAAGAAAATCAACAAACCACAATCCACAACTTCAGAGACTCTATATCAACCACATAGAACTAGGCCAGCCTAATCTCTCCCCATCCTGAAGCTCAGGGACATTTGCGGAAGAGGGGGCGGTAAGAGTGTAAGAGCAAAAGGATGGGAGGAGCAACGATTTGCAAGATTCTCAACACTAGTTAGGGCCGAAGCAATCATAATAGGACTTTGCATGCCCTGCGCAATGTCCAACACACTATTGACCTCACAAAGTCTAGCATCTGCTAAAGGCACCAAGATCCTTGGAGGCAAGGGATTGACAGCCACAGTAGTGTTCCTATACCTAAGGGGAACACAAGAAAGGATTCAGGGAAATGCCACTGGATCCTTGTACGTCATCGGAGAGGAGGACCCAGTGGAGAGTCTGGCATACACAATAAAGGACTCTCTGGGAATTGGGGGGGAGGCACTGGGGATGGGGAGGGAGAGGGAGGGGAGGGGGAGCAGGCGTTTGGGGGGAGGAAGAGGGAGGGAGGGAACTGGTCTACCTATTAAGTTTGTATGAGCAGAAATAATAATAAAAAAATAATGGAAGAAACTACAAGAACAGGATTAGTTTCTTTATAAATGGACTGAAAGAGTCATTTGTCCTCGTACCGTGAGTCTGCATCATTCACTTACAAGAAATCACGCCCTAGCCAAACACAAAATCTACTGATCCTTGATCCTTAGAATCCTCAGTCTCCAGAATTGTGGGAAATAAAACTGGCTTTCAAGCTTCTCAAGTTTTGGTTTGAATGGACTAAGATAATCCTCACAGACTACTTATGAAGGTTTCTTTCAGTTTTATAATTCATAACCTAAAACTGGAAAATGACCTGGGCTAGTCAACTTTCAGTCATTGCAAGGAATACCTGACACCATTGCTTTATAAAGGGAAAAGGTTCATTTGGGCTTATGGTTTTAGAGGCTTGAGCCTATCATGCATTCATCCTGTTGCTTTACACCTGTGACAGAACATCATGGTGAGAACAGGTGGGAAATCCAAACTGCTTACTTCGTGGCTAGAAGCAAAAAGAGGAAGAAGAGAGACAGGATCCTCTTCAAGGGTGCACTTCCAAAGACCAAAAGTTTTCCCACTAGGACCCGTCTCCTGAAGCTTCTACCACCATGCCACCCTGATGGTCTCCTCTGGAGACAAAGAATTTAACACATGGACCTTTAGAACATTCCAGATCCAAACTATAGTCTGAGAAGTTCAGCAACCAAGGAAAAGTTTATACATTGCAGTATTTACATGTCTAGGAAGACTAGCTAGCAAGATAAATGAACTATTGATATATGCAACAACACTGACCAATCTGAAGTCATACTAAGTGACAGAAGTCCGTCAAGTGTGAGTACAAGGCTGAACGGGATGCCCAACCAAACCTCAAGATGGGAGAAGTAACTACTGTTGCTGGAAGAAAGAAAAGGAGTTTTCCAGAGACTACATACTGAGAGGATAAGAAGAACAGAAAGCTATTCCCGTGTGGTTCCGGAGTCTAGAAGTCCAAATCTCAAGGTGCTAGCTCTTCCAGAGCTTGGGAAAGAAAATCTGTCCCAACCCGTTTCCTGCTTCTGCTAGTTACATGAAGTAAGCAGTTTGGATTTCCCACCTGTTCTCACCATGATGTTCTGTCACAGGTATAAAGTTACGTGTCTAGGACCAAGCCATTGTCACAAGAACAAAGAAACCTACGTGGTTTGTCCTGCGTGTTTCCTTTCTTCTGGACAATGGGACAACTGGACTTACCACGAGATCAAACACTGCACAAGAACTGCAAAAGCCCAAGCCACTTGTCCCTGAGAAACAAGCTTCCAAGTTGACCTGGTTTCAGCCACTTTCTCGAGGAGCATAGACTGTTCCCACTCCTAATTACTATAGATCTAAAAACCATTCTTTTTTCAATCTTAAGATCCTACTGTCAGCAGCTGTGATTCTTCCTGAGACTCCTTGCACACTTTCGTATGCAGGAGGATCTCTTCTTTTAACAGAAAAATGAGGACCGTATCAGGCTGCAAGTCTAAGGAGCTGATCTCAACTTCATTGCCAGTAAGAATGTATCAGGGAAAATAGCAATGCTCTGAACCTAATTCCTTGTTTCTTGGCCATGGGAAAGAACAAGGACGATGGAAGCTGGGCCTGTCTCTAGGGCAGGACAGGAGCAAGAGCTGCTCTCAGGCACTTCACTGATCATGGGGGTAGTGCGCTAGAGAAAGACAACTGCGCGGAGGTCTGAGGCACGCGTCTTAGGTGTGTGCTGTCCCCAAGGACTGAATCTGTTTAGCTTCCGTATTTTGGGCTGGCTATTTGTCTCCCTTACACCTCATCTTGAAACAAACATTAATGGAGGATGTACATTAATGGAGGATGGAAGGAGAGGGGTCTTTGAAGGCGAACAGGAGGCCTGGATCATTACAGTCATGATTCTAAGGAGACTTACTCAGATAACTGCTCTGCCCTGCCATGGAGTCTCTGTCACTAGAGAACTCTGCAGAGTCCCCAGCAGCAAGAAAGGCCTGGCAAACGCAGCCTTCAGCCTGAACGTCCCCTCCACCAGGGGCATGAGCTGAATCAATATTCATTCTTTATAAAGTGTCTAGCCTATGGCATTGCGTTATCACAACAGACAATGGATTAAGACCCTATGCTATGGCGCATTTAATTCTGAAAGGGAACTGGCCTGAGCAAACTTACAAGCCTGAAAGGAAGGGGAAATGGTTGTCTACCTGTAGAATGTAATACACTTTCGTGAAGCAGAAAGAGAAAAGGATGACATGCAAAAAGGAAGAGAGGAAAGTTTTTCAGAGACTGTTTCTCAAAAAAAAAAAAAAAAGAAAGAAAAGAAAAGAATGAATTGGCCTAGAGAAGTTAAGAAAATCACTGGAGACACAATTGCTCCTGGTGGCAGGAAGTGTTAATGAGGCATTTAACATTTGGACTTTGCTTAATGGCTGAGAATACGTTGAGACAGACGAGGCTGAATTATGTAGATAGGAAGCAAATGGTTAGAAACAGAACTTTATCACAGCTAAGTGGCAACAATACCCTTTTGTACTTAGAGGGATTGTTATCTTTTATCTCTCTCTTCTATTGCATGTATGGCATTGTGCGGTTTATATTTAGCATGGGTACTTAACGACGTTCCATTTTGTTGCTCTCAGAATTTGCATTTCTTTATAATTACTATCCAGCGTGTGGCATGGCATCCTTGTTTTTTCTCACAGGAAGCAAATCTGCATCCATTGCCCCCATGTGGTCTAAGGAGTCACTTGTTAACAGCAGCAGGTTCAATGGAATACCAGAGGACATGAATGCACTCAAGAATATGTCTTACGCCTCCACCCTGACCAGTCTTGACATCTTCTCTTTCCTGCAGTCATACCATGATGCCAAAATTCCAAGGAGACTCTAGAATCTTTCCTCTATTTCCCCTCCTTCTCTCCCTTCCTCTCGTCCTTTCTTCCTTCTTATTTTTTCATTTTTTCCCCTCTGTTGATTTTCCATTGTTTTTGAGTCTCTGAGGCTTGGGTGGACTTGGATATTTACTTGTCGCTTCCTAGTTGCTGTTGGTGGAACCCTGTGCAGCACATTTGAGAGCCGTTAGTTGTGACTTAAAGAAGAGACCAGACCCTATGCTGAGTAGTTATGAGGATGGAAAAAATGACAATACCTCAGGTAAGAATGCACCAAGGAGCTGGATTTTTAAAAAAAACGAGACAAAGAAGACTCGGACAGCTGTCCTGATATCTGGGCTCACTGTTCAGTCCTGGAGAGGAAGGATGAAGATGGGCGGAGTCTCCGGGAAAGCATGCCTCTTTCTCTGCCCTGGGCTGTGCATAGAGATGGGAAGGGAGTGAGATGCCCTCGGGATGGTGATGTCTCCCAAAGTAGATTATTAGTGTAATGTGCTTCATGTAACAAAATATTATAAGCATTTTTCCTGCATCCTTGGGAATATCGAGCACAGATAAGGGAAATTGCAGAGTACGTGCATGGCAGCAGGGGTATGCCAGGGGAGAGACGTTCTGGCATATGAGAGAGCCCAGAGCCGCCTCTGAGTCAAGAAAGGAAGCCTGGCTTCAGTCAGACCCTCTGTTTGGCTCCAGCTCCTCTCCATCCCTCTCTGCTCTTGTACTTCCTGTGCTTGTCCAGTTCCCGGGGACATTCACATCGGTCACATGCACTGCTCAGTCCTCATCCCACTTGTCCTGGCAGCGCAGCTGTTCCTGGTGAGTGTTTCCTCTTTATAGCACACAGCCTTCCCTTAGCCTCCAGCGCCCCGCGCCCCGCTGCCGTGCCCTGCCTTGTCTTCCAACATAAGATGGCTCCCTTGCAGTGTCCTTTGCCTTTGTTTGTTTCCTCAATGTTTGTGGGCCCAGACTAACACCTTGGTCTTAGATGGGTTCTCTTTCTTTATGTAACTGTGCTACTGCTTCATGTTTCCAAACAAGGTTTACGGCTTTCATTTATTTGAGTGGACTTGTATCAGCCTTGAAACCTGTTCATCTCTTCACTGTGTCTAGTTAAATGACTAACAGACATCTCAAAGTCAACACAGTCAAATACGACCACCAATCTTCACTTGCCGAAGTTTCCCCATCTTTGCTAGACAACTCAACTCCGTTCAGGTGCTAGAATCAAGACCTGTTACGTCCACGTGTCTCCCCATTGTTTACAACTGATTGCCAATCCACCATTGCTTCTCATTCTTCTATAATGGAATCAATGGTATAAACTCTATACTGGGGTGACTCTGTCTCTTCCCATCCTGCCCTGTATCCCCCTTTCTCTCCTTTTCTCCTCCATCTTTCCCTTGCTTCTTTGCACTGGACATATTAACCTTCTGATTGCGTATAAACAGTCTAGGTATGCTCACATCTGCAAGAAGAAGTTTGCACATCCTTCTTCCATAAAATATATTTATCTACCCCTCCCGTGGGCCAGGTATCTATGTGCTCACAATGTGGACAGCCTCCTGTGGGCAGGGGCTCTGTGTGCTCACACCACCAGCCTCATAGAAGATGGCAAAACTGCTACCTTCAGCTTTATCATGTATTCTTAAACATGTGGAACTGGAAACTTAGTCATAACTATCTACATCTTAAATGCATTTTCTTTTATTGCTTACATATTATTTTATATTGTCCAACTTCAAAAATTAGGATATAAGGGCAGGGGGTGGACATACTAAGGAAATGCCCAGGGAAGCAAGAAGGAGAAAGAGGTAGCTATGATCCAAATGTATTGGCTACATACATGAGATTGTAAAAAAGTAAAAAAAAAAAAAATACTTTAAAAAGTATTTTCTTTTCTGGGGCTGGAGAGGTGGCTCAGGGGTTAAGCCTTCGCCTTGCAGGCGGAAGGTCCTGAGTTCGGATCCCAGATCCCACGTATAGACGCCAGGCGCAGGCGGGAGCGACCTGCGCTTCTAGTCCTGGTAGGGCGGAGCCTGTGAATCCCAGGGCAGAAGGAGGTGGAGGCGTCCATGGTGGTTCGCGAATTCGTCCGTGGTTCTACACACACATACACAGGCACACACACACACACTCACACACAGACACATATGCACGCGCGCACATACACATGCATATGCACACAGTTGAATAAATAATTTAAAAAAATTTAAAAAAAGTATTTTCTTTTCTTTCTTTCTTTATTTATAGGTTTATTTATATTTTGGAAATATTGATTTTGAAATTAAAATTAAATAATTAAAAATATATATTTATCTGCCATAAAGTTTTCTCCACTTTGCCTTTCCTCAAATGCCACCTTCCAAGTGAGGACAACTCAATGATCCACCTGAGATTTCATCCCCAAATGTCATTCTTTGACATCTTTTACTCAGACACACTTTTCTATCATCCAACATGTAATTTATATATGTTGTGTTTTCTATATATTTTTTACTTCACAATAATGGAGGTAAAGAGTTTTTGCTTGGTTCACTAATGGGTTCTAGAATTGACAGTCATTTTTAACACAGAGAAGCCCCTTAGTAGATTTTAGTATAAAGTAGATAAATTACAGTTATCTTATAACTTGCATCATATTTACCTCAGTATCCAATGAGAACTCCCTACCAGTATCAAATTTTGTGGATGCTGAAGTCTCTTACAAAAAATAGATTACATTTTCTTATAATTTATGATTCTAATCTATGAACATTATCTCATGGATTGAATCATATCTAGATTTCTTACAATAGCGATATAATGAACGGACTGTGCTCCACTGTTTAGGGAGAAATAGGGAAATGTGTGCATATGCCAGCTACAGAAGAAATTTTTTTCAAGAGTTTTTGGTTCATAGTTGATTCATTCTGTGGAGAAGGACCCCATGGATACAGAGAAGTGGCTATTTTCTTGCTAACTATTTAGGTTATTTCCACTATTTAGCTGTTTGTGGAACACTGAAATGAATAGCCCTTTATCAGAGAAAATTTTTTACTTGGTTATTCTTTACAGCCCTAGGAGATAATCCTATAAGTGGAAACAACAGGTAGAAAAGTATTTTAATACTTTTAGAATATAAGATTTTAATACCTTTGTTACATGCAGGCAAATTGCTTTGCAGTTTACCTCTCTGACAATTGTGTTGGAGGCTACCCACTGCCAAGATGTAGAGTTAAAATTTTCCTAACTTTTACAATTTTTGAGGAAAAAGAGATCCAAATCAATTTTTTATAAATTAAAATTCTTTTATGCAAAATAACTTTTAAAGTTTCTGTTATGTGTTTTGGAATTTCATATATTTTACTACATTTTCAGATTTTTCTTATTGTATTTATTTTTTATTTTTGGTAGTGAATGGATTAAAGATGTTCATAATTTGTTGTATTATTTCTGTACTTACATTGATTGCTTTCTTAATTTTTCAGATGATTCATTATTAATGTGATATCTTGAATTCAAGTAATGAGAGCAAACATCTTTATTTTGTTCTTGAACTTGGCAACTTTCCTGTTGTACATGGTGTTAGCTATAAGCTTCTCGTTTATGACCTTGTTTACTTTGTCTAATATCTAAGACATTTTATCATGAAAAGATATGGAATTTTGTCAATTCAATTGCTTGCACTTGTTATGATGGCTTTTAAAAATGTCTTAAAATACTAACAAATTGATATAATCTTAAGATAAACAATATAGAAGTACTTTTTAAAAATACCTTTACATCATGATTCAGTAGTATATTGAAGAGTGATCTTTACTCGTGTGTTAAGTGTAGAATGTTCACAATCATCAAGATTTGGAGGCAATTTTCATATCCATCAGTGAATGAATGAATAAATAAAATGTACTAGATATGAAATATATGTAGTTAAGTCTCAAACATCGACTGACTTAGGAGGTAGTCATTGGGGTGTCAGAGAAGTTATTTAGTTAAGGCAGGCCTCTAGGAAATGCTGTAGGACATTGTCTTGATTGCTTTAATTAAAGTGGGAAGATGTGCTCATTGTGGGCAGCACCACTCCCTGAACAAGCGGTCTGTATAAAAATGTGCAAACAAGCAAGCGTATGTTCATTCATCTGTTGCCTCCTGCTTCTAACTGTGGATACGATGGTGTCTAAAGCTGCATATGTTCATTCATCTGTTGCCTCCTGCTTCTTACTGTGGGTGTGATGGTGTCTAAAACTCCTGCCACTGTGGCTTCCTTGCCATGATGGACCAATCTAGAGTTTGTGGGCAAAGATACTTATTACTGTTGTATCCTCCTCTTGAATTGGCAACTATAACATTCTAAATGGCTTTTTTGGTTTATTCTGGAAGTTTTTATTTTGAATTGAGCTCTTCTAAATTATTTGGGTGACGGATTTATTGCAGCAATGAGTTACGAAACTAAAATGCTATGCAGTGTTATTCTGACTTGACAAAGAGGAAAATTCACACTTACAACAGAAGGCATCAACCTTTAGGTCATTATTCTAAGTGAGACAAGATTAGCACAGAAAGGCAAATGCTACATAAGAAATCTCACTTGTATAGAGAGTTTTAAAGAGTTAATTTGCAGCCAGAGAAATGAGTGTGACAGACACCATATCCTCAGTGAAATGTAGATGGGGAAAGGGTGCAAAAACAGACAGGAGAAATATTTCAGCTCAATAGGAAGAATAAATTTTGGTGATTGATTGCACAGTGTGATGACTTAAAGTTAATGATGATTTATTGTATGTTTCAAAAAGAGAAGATAAAGTATACAGGTGATTATTGTTAGTCTAATAGCTGTAGAGTATATGCACTACATTGTGCCATATTTAAAATTATTTTCTATCTGTTGAAAATATAAAAATAAAATGAAGTAAGAATTGTTGTGGTTATATCTCATAAATTTTGGTGATCTGTATTTTTCTTGGTGTTTACATCAAAATTTAATTTTTTTCTTTCAATTTCTTCATTGACCTCTTCGTTGCATGTAACTTAATTTACATATATTTGTAAATGTTTCTCCCTTCACTGACCTCATGTTTCAACTGTTGTAGTCGGAAAAGATACTGGATGTGACCTTACTCTTCCTAACTTGTGAAGACTAGCTCTGAAGCATAATATTATTTTTCAGCATGTTCTATGCACATGCGAAAATGATGTTTTCTGCACTGTTTTGTGGAATGCTTCCCATGTGTCTCTTAGGCCCATGTGGTCTATAATGTGGTTTAAATACGATATTTTCTATTGACTTTCTGTCTAGATGAGATATGTTGTTGAATATGGGATATTTAAGTCTTATTATTTTGATATTGCATACAGATTTAGTTCTATAAATATTTATTTTCTAAAGTAAGGTGTTCCAATACTGGGGGCAAAGATACTTATTACTGTTGTATCCTCCTCTTGAATTGGCAACTATAACATTCTAAATGGCTTTTTTGATTTATTCTGGAAGTTTTTTATTTTGAATCTGTTTTGTATAGCCAAATGTGTTCTCTCTTGGATGGCATTTGTATGGAATAAATTTTTTTCATTTTTTTTCTCTTTTAGCCTATAGAAGAGATTAACACTAAAGAGAGTCACCTGTAGTCACCATAGAGCTAGATCTTTTTTATAGTCTACTCAACCACTTTATGTCCTTTGATTGAAAGATTTGATCATCTATATTAAGTGATTATCTATAGGGGAATAGATAAGAGTCAATTGTCATCAGCTTATTTTTAGTTCTATTCATCCTTTCTTCCTTTCTTGTCTTAATGACTGGATAACTGTATTGTATTGCATGTGCTTTGACTATTCTCCTTCTGTTTTTGTATCTCTAATCCAGCTACTGGTCTTAGTCTTTACCTTGAGACTTAGATGAGATGTGGTCACCTATTTTAAGCTAATAGCAACTTAATTAACTGCAACCCAAAATTCTACACTCATTTCTCAGACATTTTGCTCATGTCACAATTCTCATTTTCTAACCCATGATGCATCCATTAACAAATGAGTGTTGCTGCCATTATTTTTAATATTTTGGTCTTTCTGGGCTGGAGAGATGGCTCAGGGGTTAAGACTCTGTCTCGCAAGCAAAAGGTCCTGAGTTCAGATCCCAGGTACCACGTTAAAACACTAGGGAGAAATGGTGGCAGCCTGCACTTCCAGCCTTGGTGGTTGGAGCCTGGGAAATCCCAGAGCAAAGCAAGAAGGAGAGAGAAGCAATCCAGGATGATTCTACAAAGTCATCCTTGGCTTTCCACAGGGACATGCAGTGCCTTCTGGTACACACACACACACACACACACACACACACACACACACACACACCCCACATAAAATTTAATTTAATTTAATTAAAAAAAAAAACCTTTGACCGTTCAACTTTCGCAATGTTGTTACTATCAGGTATCCTCTGACTCTGACCTTCACTATAATTTCCCTCCACCATGCCGGCTCATACTGACAGAACCCCTTCATCTTCACTTGGCAGAACTCCCTTTAGCATTCCTTGTATAAGGCAAGTCTGGTGGAATGAGATTCCCTGTCTTCTGTTTGCACAGGAATGGTTCACCTGCTCTGTCTGTCTAGCAGATGACTGTCAAGAAATCTGCTGTTAATCACATGGAAAGTAGCTCACTCACATATGAAAGGTGATTTTTGTGTTGCTGCCTTTAAAATCCTCCTTCTGCCTCTGACTTTTGAAACTTCCATTTGAAGCATCTCAGCGTAGCTTCCTTTGTGTGTAACCCCCGAGTTCCTTTGCCTTCATGGGTCTGGCCACTCATGCTTCTAAATGTGAGCAATTCTGTCCTTGTTCCTTTAAATGATTCCCTGCTCCTTTTTCTTTCCCTTACTTCTTCAAGCTCCATATTGAGTCCACTACTTCCCACTGGTCACCCATAAGGCCTGTAGGTTTTTGTCATTCTTTTTCTTTTTTGTTTCCTAGATAGATGATTTTTTAAGAAGCTACCACTGCTTCATGGTTCTTTCTTCTGCTTGACCAAATCTACTGTTAAGGCTCTTTATGGAATTTTAAGATTCAGTCACTTAATTTTTCAGCCCCAGGATTTCTGATGGCTTTGGGTTTGTTTGGTTGATTGGTTGGTTTTTATCTTTGTCGTATTTCAGTTTTGCTCATACATTATTTTCCTGATTTCATTGAGCTTTCTGGGTCCCTCTGTACTTTTATGGGTTAACTGAAGATGATTATTTGAAGACTTTTCAGGAAAATATTATTGATCATCTCACTGTATCCCAGAATGGCTTGGAGCATGCCATGGAGCTTAGATTGGCCTTACCTAGTCATCCTCCTGCCTTCATCTGTCAAGTGAGGGATAAGAGGTACGTTACCACACCTAGATTTTTTTGTGTTAACCTCAGGATGGGTTGCTGGTGTTTTATTGGGCTGCCTTGGTTATGTTATGTTTCTCAGATTATTTGTGATACTCTTAACTTTACATCTGTTTTTATAGAGTTGAAAACTTGGGCATCTTTTCTGGATTTCCCAAAGAGACTTTCATCGGAAAACCCTGTGCCTGTCATCCTGCATAGATACTTGGTATAAAGGTAGGGTTGTGTCTAGGGAGAGGGCTCAATGGGTAAAGTGCTTACTAAGCAAGCCTAGCACCCATGTAAAATCTAAGGTGGGAAGAAACATGTATCTGTAACCCAGTGCTGGGGAAAAGCAAACAGGCAGATCCTAAGCACATGCTGGCTAGTCTGCCTAGACAAAATGATGGCCTTCAAGTTCAGTGGGGGAACCTATCTGAAAAATAAGATGAACAGTGATAAAGAGGACAACTAGAATTAACTTCTGTTTTTCACATATATATGCATGAGCACACACACACACACACACACACAATTCGTTTTTTGAAAGATGAGTCTGAAGTCTGTCCTGTGAGGACCAGTTTGGAATCTGGAGCTGGGTTTCTCTGGTACTCGGTAGACCTGTACCTATATTTGTTAGGCCTAAGCTTCTTCCTGGGTCTGTGAAGCCCAACTTAAAGCCCGAGGTCACAGGCTGTCTGGAGTTACCAGGGCCTTACGGCGTTGAAGTGAGTCCACAGGGTGATTCTGCTTGAGGCCACTAGAGCTAAAACGTGAAGCCCAAGGCTATAGTGTGGGCCTGGCATGTGGGATTCCTGGGGATGGCTTGGTGCAGAGGTCTGCAGTGGAGTCAGGTCCTTGGGTCACTCTCTTTCTGACCAGGAAGCCTATGAGTTCAGCAACATGAGACTGAGATTCTCATTCTCCTGACCACATCCTTCCTATATCCACACTTCACCCAGATGTTCAAACTTCTCATCTGGATCCCTTAGCTCTTGTGAAGTTATTTTTGTGCATGAATTGTTTTTCAAATTAGTGTTTCCATGAAGGGACAAATGCTAGAAAATCTATATTCTGCCATCTGGCTGATATAACTGTTTTTTCCTTAATTTTATTTTCATGATGTTTGACATAGAGAAGGATTTTATCTCAATGCTGCCAAACCCATGAGTCTTTCCTCCATTATTTATGGTGCTGCTTTGGGGCATAGACAGTCATATTCAATCCAGAATCTTATGCTTCTGAGTCTGAAGGTTTTATATTTCACATTCTTCTCTGTAATCCAATTCTAATCCAAGCAATGACCTGTATATACAAGTATATAACTAACAGTTAATATTTTGAGTGTGATATTTAGGACCATCTCTTTATTATTTATCTGATTTTTCAAGTAGCCAGTCAAACTTAGAATTCTTGTATTGTCTCTCATTAAGCAATTCCGTATAGCACATATTTATTTCTGCTGCTTCTTCAGCTTAAAACTCAGTTTATATCATTGTAATTTTGAGGGGTACTTTAAAGCTGTGTTTCGTGCCTTTACCATATTTCTCTTTGGAAGTTTTTTTCTTGTGTGTCTAAAACGTTACATTATTCTTCCTGGAAAGCCATATAAAACAATCATGATTATCTTGTTTCAAATTGCTTATAAATTATAAAGTCGTTTAGGACAAATATCTTCAAACTATTTAGTCTTCTTAGTGAAAATGCAGTTTATTCCTTTTGCTTGGTGTTGATGCTATTCTCTATCTCTTCTAATCCCACATCTTCTCAAATTCTGCAGTCACTCCTTTCTGGCTCTGGAATAAAGTGAGTTATTATCTGAGCTTTACTGTGCATGCTATGTGGCCTGAGACTTGATCTCTCTAACTCTCTTAATTCACCTGTTCAGAGGAGTTCTAACAGTAGCTATTGGTGGTGTGGTTCTGAAGATTAAACAGGAAAATTACCTTGAAAGCCTTTTGTTGCAGAACTGAATATGCGCTCTTTCTGTGGAGAACTCCGCACATCTTCCCTCATCACTCACTGCCTTTGCTTTTATAAAGAGGAATGGAAAGCATCGGAAAAACAGAATCTGATAAATCAGGAATTCAAAGGATGGAGTTGTAAAGGAGACGCAAATCTGGTGTCAAAGACTCGGTTTCTTAAGGAGCTCTTGGAATGTCTGGGCTAGTGGATGAAAAAGGGCTAAGCCGTGTCTGAGGAAGAAGGACTGTCGGCTCATGAGCCTCCAAGGGGATGGAAAGCCTCATCCTTCCCACCACCCACCAGCCTCGTAAGTGTGCAAGCTGGGCAGCTGGGGGAGCCTCAGGCTCCCACGCTCCTTGCGCTTAAACTCTGCTAGTTTGAAATGCTGAGCGATTTTTGTTTTGAATATAAGATATCATGTCTTTCCACTGCGCACTGGGCCCTCCCTATTATCTACCCTGTCCATTTCATTGGGTTCCTGCTCTCTGATCTGAGGACCAGCTCGGACTAGGTTTGGATTCTCATTTCATCCAGGTCCAGTAGCCCACCATTAAATTAAGAAATAAGAAGGTATTTTGTATTGGTAAGTTAAAAGTGTGTTTGCTGTAAATAGGATAGAACAGGAAAATATACATTTTTCCCCAGAAACATATTGAGCATGGTTATGGAGTTCAAACATATGTGTGGTCCAATTTATATGCTGACTGCACAGTCAGAAAATAAAAGAACAAATGCAAGATCTAGAGCTGCCGGAATGCATTCCTGCCCATGATTCAGGATTCTGCAGCTCACAGAGAGTTGACAGATCTCAGAAGTTGTTCGCTCTTTCTCTCCATCCTCCTTGCCCCGATGCTGCACTGACAACTCACTATTTTCTTTGTAGAAGTAGATGAAGGAAATGAAACCCTTTGTATATGACATAAAGAATAGTAGAAGGTGGGGGAGAGGTAGGAAGGTAGCTCAGTCAATAAAGTGCTTGCTGGCAAGCGTGAGGGTCTGAGTTTGATCCCAGAGCCCACATAAAAAATATGCACATGGTCGAGTCCTCGTGGTCCTAGTGCTGAGGAAGTCAAGACAGCAGGCTTGCTGGGACTCAACAACTAATCAACATTGCCTACTAGATCAGCCTCAAGCCCATGAGAGACCCCACTGCAAAAAAACAAGGTAGAAGCAGCTGACTAAGCACCACAAGACTGACCTCTGTCTACCATAGGATGCGTTCACGCATGCAGCCCCCTATACTAGAAAAGCTAATAAAACTAAAAAGAAAACACTTCACCTATTTCCTCATTTATGTTTCACCATGGTCTGTGGGTAGATGGTGTTTATTTTCTGGATAAAGAAAAAGCAAGCCCAGGAAGTTAAGTGATTTGTCCGTGGCAAAGCAAGGGTGCACGATCCCAGGTGGGCAGACCCTGATTGCTGTTTTCTTTAGCAAAAGCTTTGTTGTTTTTGCTTTTTTTGTTCTTTACTATGGAATGCCCTGCCCACCAGGGCAACTGAGAGAGACGGAGAGATATTTTACTATGTTGTCCGAAGCACTACTCTAAACATCTTACATGGTCTAATACATTTACTCCTCACCGTGAAAGAGAACGTGGAACTTAAGTAACTCAAGGGATCTTGGCTGCTAAGTGGCTTTTCCAACACAGTCTGACTCTGTGCAGAAAACCCTTAGCTTTTATGTGATGCCACCTCTCTTGGGAAAAGTTAGAGGAAAATGTGGGTGAGTATGTACTGAGTGTAGACAACTAGAAGCCTTATTCCTGGGATTTGTGTTTGAGTATTGGGTTAGACTATAACCCTTATTAACTGGTTCTGAAGCATAAAGAGTTGCAGGCTTTGGGCAAGTGGTGCTGTTATTTTTGGATATACCGAGTGTGGAGCACCTTGAAAGCATTCAAGAGGATGTTTTTCGTTAGAGGCGCATTCCTGAAAGCATCATTGGGAAGATTAAAGGAATTAATGCATGCGAGAAGCCGAGACCAGTGCGAGGCTAGAGCTCAGTAAGTGCTATGTAAATCTTTGTGAGTGTGGTGACCCAGGAAACAGCTCCATCTTCACCGAGCCAAGGTTATTATGACCCAGTAAGCAACTGGATCAAATGGAGCTGGAAGAGAGATCTGGGTCAGGGGAAGAACATCTAACACTGTCAACTGAAGTCATCAGAGAAAAGGGCTATCTCCAGAAAGGAGCGGATTGAAAGGAGACCAGAGCCCTGGGAGGCTACATCAGGAGAGATGCACAACTACTGGAATAAAAGCAGAAAATGAGAATGTTCCTGAAGATTCAACCAAAGGGGGAGATTTTCCTAATACTTGAATAAAGCACTAGAAAGACTTATCTTCTTTGGAAGGTAAGCAATATCCTCAAGGATCAGCAATGGGCAAAGATGAGAACAAATTTTTGTACAAGATGACCTACGTCGTTTTTGATGCCTGAACATAATGAGCAACAGAGTAGTAGAGCCTGCTTGATGTCATCAATCACAAGCAATTCAGTAGCCCCTCAGTTGGCATCCAGCCCTGATGTGGTACCAAGAATCTATGTGGGGATCTATTTTTTCAGATCTGATGGTTTAATTCATGGTACTGAACACATACACACTACTCTCTCTCTCTCTCTGTCTCTCTCTCTTTCTCTCTCTCTCTCTCTCTCGTGTGTGTGTGTGTGTGTGTGTGTGTGTGAGAGAGAGATCCTATTAGTACTAGGGATAATATTCATGGTCTGTTGCATGCTAAGCATGCTAGACAAGTGTTCTGCCACTGAGCCACATGCCCAGCCCAATCTGCATTGCTGTTTTGGACAGTGATTCTGGATGATTCCTCCTGACTGAGCACTGGGGCTCTGTGTGGGCTTATAGCCTTTCATCTGAGACGCCACTGCCCAGCTCCTTCCTCCTGCCTGTACTGAATGCTGTCTTTATTTAACTGGATGTAAACGTGATACTTTTCTTTCTTCCTTATTATGTCATACCAGAACTACTTTTCCTTAATATCCTCAACATCTTGGTTTAATAACTAAAAAGACTCATTTTTGACTTATTCTTGGGAAGGGAAAGTTTTACTTCAGCGTGGTCTGTGTAGTCCAGCTCTGCTTCTTTTCCTACACTGAGCTCAGAGACTCTAAGATGGTTTGGTACTCTGCAAATGCTTGCGGGTTTTGTTGCTGCTTTCATTAAAAAAAAATGGTTGAGGTATGTATCAACTATCATATTACCAATAAACTCGTGAATAAAAGGTTTGAGGGAATGAAGGGTTGCACTCTGGCTTGAGATTCGTGGTTATAGTTCTTTGTCCAGCCTGGCAGGAAAGTTCACGCCATCACTGGGATATGAGGTACCTAGCCATACCACATGCACGTAGACACAGGACTGCTGAAAGAGGAACAATCCTTACTTGTCACACCAGCATATCTGGCCAAGTATACAGAAGAATGCCAACTTCCTCAATCAGTTTTCCCCATCTAGGTATTTGTCCAGGACCTAGTCCTACCCACCATGGGCTGAGTCTTCCCCATCAATCAATTAGACAATCTCCTGCAGACTTGCTTAGCTCAACTACTAATTTCTCACAATTGTGCCTTCAGTACTACGACAAGCCACAATGTACAGACACTAAAATGTCAAGTAGTAGCTCATACCTCGGGACTAGCGAGGCTGAGGCAGGAGGATTGCCCACGGGTTGGAGACCAGCCTTGGCTACATGGCGAATTTTATTTCGAAACAAGCATTAATCAAAGCACACATTGACTGATGCGTCAGTAACACTTGATAACTACATGCATGACTGGTGCCACATCACCAAACACAGATGCTTAGGCTCAGAGTGCTGCCTGCTGGAGACCACCTCCTCATCTTTCTGTATCCAGCCTCTTCTGTCCGAATGGCAGCAAGACTTCTAGCACCATCCCTTCTGACTTGTCCTATCTGGCCTTCCTTGGCCATTCATCCTCAAAGGCAGAGTGAGAGAGACAGGTCTTCAGGATGAAAAAAGCAGTCGAAGGAGAAAACCCGCATATCCTTGCTGCTTTTACCGTTAACAGTAATTTTCTATTGAAAAGCAATGTAATTTAAAAGCACAATGCCAATACCATATCATTGACCCTCTCTGCACCTTCACAGCCAGAGGGAGGAAATTTACAACACCTTTAGCACTTTTCATAGAGGCACGGTTGTTACTTGCGTTTGGAAGAAACACCCTCTGTGATAGACAAAATTTGACAGCCACCTTTTTATAATTCTGGGTTCAATTGACACAATCCCTTTTGATATCTTCCAGATATCTTGCGGGTAGGTAAGAAATTTCAGTGGCAACACGGTCAAGGTACTTTATGAAAAGGACGCGCGGCTTTCCCTTCCTCTCAGGTGTCCCGCGGCAAAGCAGATCTTAACTCTGATGTAAGAAATCAGCAGAACTTCATAAAAGCAAGAAAGCTCTAGACAAAGCTGCCTGGCAGAGGGCTGGGAACAAGGACATCATCGGATGCTAGTTCTGACTTTGACATGACAAGCCATGTGGAAATCGTTTTCCTTTATGAATCTGGCTCTCCTATGAAATTATTCATTCCAACTTAGGACACACACACACACACACACACACACACACACACACACACACACACACACACAATGCCTGTTCTTCACAGGAAATCACAAATCATCTGTAAAATGGGGATAATTAGGGCGTCTGCCTCCTGGTACTGTGATGGAGGTGAAATGAAGTGATTCCCAGGAAGACAAAAAGTGCTCACAGCAAAGCTTGCTCCATGGCACAAAGGCCCAGCCGATGCTAACTGCCACGGTGATGTTAACAGTGATGGCTGGAAGAAAATCTGGAATTCTCTACAGACCAACAACAAAGAGGCGACTTAAAAAGAGAACAGGGAGAGAATCCAGCTTCTTCCTTTACAACCCACGAGGCAGATTTTAATAGGAATTAAGGGACAGAGGGAAAGAGTTGAATGGTGGAAACAGTTGGATGGTATTTATATATAAGGTTGACATCCTTGATAATATCTAAACAATACATTTTTTAAAGTTTGAAAAATCAGCATGGGACAATAAGAGACTTTGTTTTGACTTGGGCTGTAGGCCTTGGCTGCAGGTACAATTGGAATTCAGCATTACCCTCTCCGCACGGGTCCTGGGCATTCACTATTCCTCTACTAGTTATAATGCTATAAGAGCCCCAGACAGAGACAAGCACAGAGCCATGCTGGGCACAGGCTTCCGGCCCTCACCACACAGGGGTTCCAGATCCCTTCTTTCCAAGGATGTCCTTATAGTCCAAATCACCACCCATCCCCTGGCATAGCTGAGCATAAGCAAGAATCAGGACAAAGCCTTCTTAGATCCCTGTGGAGGCCAAGCAATTGAATTACTAGAAAGAGACTGCATTAGGCATTCTTTTTGTAGCTGGCATCGAGTAGCAGGCAGAACAACTTAAAACGAGCATAGATTTCTTTGGCCCTACAATTTCAGAGGCTTCAGTCTGTGATCAGCCAGGTCTGGTGAGTCTTAGTGAGACACAGTCTCGTGGTGGGGAGATCACGGAGGAACGGAACCCGTCATCTCGCCGTGGTCAGGAAACACAGACAGAGGTAGAGAGGGGTCTGGGAAAGATGTAGCCCTAAAAACAAGTCCCCTCCTTCATGACTGACTTCCTCTAGGGCTTTCTAGAGTTTGGGGAGGCGATGTCTTATCATGTAGCCCAGGTGGATTCGGCGTTCACTGTGTGAGAGAGGTTTGCCTCTATCCCTGAGTGCTAGGATTAAAGGTACGTGCCTCTATCATGTGCCTCTATCCCCAAGTCCTAACATTTCTATTACCCACCCGTGGCTTCACCAGCTAGCAACCGATTCTTGATTGCATGAGACTTTTATGACTTCACTCCATAAACAAAGACTGTAGAAAAATATACCTTGAAATTCTACCAAAAGCAGGAACTCAAGAGACATTCAAAGATTAGAGCGTTAAAATGTATAGCTCTGGAGAAAGAACAATAACGTCATGACATTACAAAGATCTTGATGAGTCGGGGGAAGCATTATCAGAGAAGGCAAAATTACCCAGGTGGCAAGTAGATGGCGGAAGCAGCCCAGACACGTGGAAATGGAAAGTCAGAAATGACTGCTAAGGGAGGGGAGCCCCCATGTGTGTGTGTGCTCAGGGGAGCTTCCAAAATAGGGAGTTGAGAAGCAATCATCAATGAAATAAAACCCGACTCCACTGTTCAACACTAGGCATTACAGCAACACAACCAACGTGGAAAACAATCAAAGTGAAGTTGTTTGAATGAGGTCAAATGTGGTCCTAAAGGTCTTAAATCTCCTCCAGAAGCCCCAGCAAATAGTCACAGCCCTCTCAGTGCCCAAGAGGCTCGGGAAAAGAAGCAGTGTCTGTCTAGCTCCCCTGCTCACTGTCCAGACTTCCAAGTTCAGTCTAAAATTTCAATGACTGTGATCTCTGTGTTTATCACATCCGCTGCCAGTCTTCCCCCCAAGCCTCATCCTGCAATGAAATCTGAGAAATTAACCAGCGCAGAGGCTGACAGCTCCACACATCCACCTGCCCCCTGCTTCCTCTGAGGACCGCCCCTCCCGCTCTGCCCGCACACTCAAGGCTATTCTTCTAACGTTTTCTGCTTCTTGTCTTCAGTGCCAGGGGCAAGGTGACATTCCTGGAGATTTATTATTATTGTTTTCCATAACCCGAGGAATGTCAGCCTTCTAAAAGCCTCTGTGCCATGTTGATTTTCTAAGTTAACTCTGACTTACCACAGATTTATTGGCCAGCTTTGTGATGCCCTGTGCGTACGCATATTGTGTGAGTGTGTGCACGCGAGTGGATGGGTTTGTCACATACAAAGGTGAAGCAAGAGAGGAACCAATATTTATTTGGCTTCAACCTGTGCCGTCGCTTGAGCTAATTGCTGTGGATGATGCCAGTTCTTCTGATTCTCATCACGGTTGGATCAGACTGGCATCCTTGATCATGTGGGAGAATGTGACAAAGATCAACCTAGCTCTGACTCTAATTCAATGAGAAAGGAAAAGTAACAATAATGTATGGGCAACTGAGGCTCTGGAAGAACCCAGAACACAAAGGAGAAGCACAATGCCAGGTTCCTGTCCAGACATGTGGAGAGAATGTATCACTGTTCACTCCCGAAAGCCCAGCCTGGAACTGAGCTGGAGCGAGCCATGTCTCCCAGGCAACTGTTACTACAGAAACTTTGGTACTCCCAAGCAGCACAATTCAAGCTGCACCAACTGTGTCATAGGGGGTGTTTTTCTCTGCTTGCATTGCTTCTGCTTCCCCCCCAACATCCCCTGGGTGGACGACATGTCAATGGATACACTGTGTCATCTTTCTTACATCCTGGTAATGATTGACAATGGGCCTTTCACATTGTTTCAACAGTCAGTGTGCCCATTCCCGAGGAGGCCAGCAGCAGCTCCTTTTGTGTGTCAGTCAGAATTAGTCACTGTCCCCCAGGGGGATTGCCTTCTTCTTGGCTTTGGAATATCATCGGCTTGTAGTAGCCACAGGATTTTCTGTTGGGAGACGTTTTTATGGGGTATTGATTCCACACTTCTGGACCACAATTCAGCATTTCTCCTGAACTTGGGCACTCAGGTTTCACTAAGCACACAACAGGGGCTCCTGTTAACTTCCAGCAGGGACCAGAGCTGTGGAAGGGGCAGACCTCTGACGCTGTGCTTCTCTGGGAAAGGCAGCCTCTCTGAACCTGCTTCCTTATTTGAAAGTAAGGATCGCAGCCCTGCCCTTTAGCTCGCCCCCGGGATTCAAAGGGCCACGTTCCTGTAAGCATCTCACTTACCTACGCTCAGACCATTGACATTCTGCATCCTACCAGCTTGTTGAACCTCCACAAAGTGGACAGGTGGGTCTGTCTCAATAAACCCTTCCAATATCCCCAGATTTGCCACTCATGAAGTAAGCACCCTACTTAAAAAGGATAGGTGGAATGCAGAAGAAAAACCGGAGCTCTTGAGTCAAAAACAGATTCCATCATCTCCTGAAAACACACAAAACATCTGTAAATTGCATTTATGCAATTTTAATAGACACTATGTTGGGTTGTGCTCAGTGAGGCAGCACGTGTGTTACAAAGTCATTCCCACTTGGAACATGAGAAGCACAGCAGACATCCCATGGGAGCCCAGCGCAGACGGGGAAATGGAGAGTTTGATTGGTGGTGGAACACTGAAATCCTTGGCCTGACCATGACTGGCAGCATTGTTTCAGGAGAGACCATCCTAGACATGCCTGTTGTCCTCTGTCATCCCCTCTTCCTTCTGCCAGCCTGGTGGCTGCCGTCTCTCACTGCCCTCTCGTGGCAGCAGCTTGCAATTTCAAATCTTTCTCTTCCTTAACCCTGTCTACCCCGCTGTTTCCTCTCCAGCACTTTCTAGGCAAGAAACAAGTCCAATGGAGTGTACAACACTCCCTCTGAATTCTCAGGTTCAGCATCTGCATGTCCACCCACCACAGATTGAAAATATCTGCAAAACATTATTTCAGAACTGAACTTTCGTTCCTGGCCGTGAGTCCATGAATAAAAAAGTATAATAGCTATTTGCATAACATTTACATTATATGCATTACAGGTAACCTGGGAGATGCTTAAAAGCATATGCAAAGAGGCATGTAGATTATATACTTTATTGCACGAGGGACTTAAGCATCCATGGACTTGGGGCTCTGTAGAGGGCAGGGCTCAGACGCCAACACCCACAGATACAGAAGGACACCCCGCGTTGTGATAGTGCTTTCTCATCCTTCCTTGAGGCAGGTACTTTCCTTACATAGGCTCTGGGCCAGTCTTCTCCATGCATGCCCCCTCCGATCACATGCATCTTCTAGGCACAGCTGATCCAATCACTCTTGCTTTAAAACTTTCGCGGACTTCACTGTCCTCTGGAAAAGCTCGTAGTTCTTAGCACAAAATAAAGCGTGTTCCTTCTGTGATGTCTCCTTTGTTCCCTTGTGGATGTGTCCTTAGAAGTAATCAGCCCTATAATACTCCTGGGCACTGTAATTCTCCCAGGGCTCTGCAGCGCCCCAAGAGCCTGAAGTCCCCCCCCCACCAGAGCCTGCAGCTCCCCCACAGCCTGCGGTTCTCTAGGATCCTGCAGTCTCCCCTCCCCCAGAGCCCTGCAGTTCTCCTGGGACACTTAACATCTTGCAAAGCCCTGTAACTTTCACTGGCCCTGCAACTCCATGGGGGCCTAGAGCTCCCGTTAAAGCCCTGCTGTTCCCCTAGGGCTTGATAGGTCTCCTGGGTCCTTCAGCTGTCCTGGGATCCTACCCCATCCTCCCATCTCTATTCAGTATACTTCTCAATCCAGATTTGAAGGCCCCTTCCGCGCCCAAGCTCAGCAGGGCTGCCTCTTCACGATCCAGCTTAGCAATCAAGACCTTTCCTGGAAACTCTTCTCCCACTCTAAGTCAGGTGCAGGCCTAAGACCTGGCTCTCCACCGTGTCAATGACTTTCTTACCAGACTGTATGCTCCAGACTCAGAAGTTAGCATTTTATTTGCATTTTTCAATTCCCTGCAGCTCTAGGACAGACCACAACTCTGGTGTTTAGAATTAGCTCAATAAATGTTGAATGCAAACCCTATCTAGTCTGAGACCTCCCAAAATGGCAGATGCTGCCAGGGTAAAAAGGAATCTCAATTTCTTCTATTTGCTTACAGATAACAAAGATCCTCACTGAGTATGTATTATATGCAAGGCACCACTCAGTGCCTTACATTCATTTTCTCCTGTCCTGGGTCCCTGCATTATTCAGTGAGCTTCAGCATCTACTATCTTAGTTAATCCTGGCCACCCACCTCCCTGGAGGGAGGGAGGAGGGTAGGTGGTGTATCTGCCTTCCAGATGAGAAAAAGGAATGCAGGCTGTTGACCGGGCAGGCATTGGTGGAGCGCATGGATACCAGGGCTCCAGCCCAGTTTTTGCAGCTGTGCTCTCAGTGACAAGAGTCGACCATCTTTTATTAATATGTTGCCACCTTTCTCTTTGTGACAGGCAGGTCCTGGAGATGAAATTGGACCCAGAAATGCATTCTACCTGCAGAGTCAGGCTGTAAAGGTAATCCTCCTCATCCTCATCCTCATCTTCTTCCTCCTCACTGCTTCTCCTCGCTTGCCTCCAGCTCCCCGTCAGCTAGGGAAGAAATGACACTGTGTGCTGTTGGGGGACACTATATGGAAAGGGCCAGTGGCTTACAGAAGGACCCAGAGGGAGGGTCTGTTCTGGCAGCCGCAGTGCCCAGCTATGGGAACACTCAGGCGTATATATGCAAGGCTTGGTGGGTGACACCAGACAAAGAAAAAAAGGACAAAGTGCATGAATCGGTGTAGGTGAAATACACTGTGCTCAGCAACAGTTTCTCCTGTCATCTCCCCTTAGGTAATAGATAATCCTGCAGCTGCCAGAGTCCCCAGGAAAGCAGGCGCCGGAGCCTCAGTCTCCTTCCTGTGGGGAGTCGTGCCCCTCATCCCTTAACCTGTCTCCATGATAAAAATCTTAAGAGCCCAAACTTTTCGCAAGACTTATAGTGGCGATTTAACTCAGTCCCAGCTAAGGTTCCTATCTGTCAGGCTGTCACGGTGACAGGCAGATTTGTAAATGCTCTGGCTCCAGTGTCAGGTTGAAGGTGACATTTTTCAGCTGGAGACTTTTTCCCCATCCCTCACTGAGACAGCACAGCTCAGAACTCAGAAAGTGAGCCCCTGAAGCGGCTTCCAACCCCCCACAATCATCCTGACCCAGGCCTTGGACCCCCTGACCCTGGAGATTGTTACACCATTCCTCCCATCCACCTCTGCGCAGACCCACCAAGCTCAGCTGGATTCCCTGCAAGGCTCCGACAGGCCTCCCCTCCCTCCCTGGCCCTCACACCGGCCCAACGTCGCCTCATAATGATTTGTCTTGGCTGATGGTGGCTCTGCTGTTCCCATTATAAATACTTACATAGATTCATTAACCACCGCATAAAGCCCAGAATCGCAACTAAATTTAGTTAATGACCTGCCATGCCACTCCTTGGCGGAAGCCTCTAGCACGGGTCCTGGATACACAGTGACATTGTCCCTCGATTCCTTCTTGGAATCCCTGACCATCCCCAGGATTCTGCGTTAACCTCTTCTTTCCCCCTTCACTTCATGTTCTTAACCCTGAATGCTTCCCAAGGAGGCTCCGGTGATTTGACTTACGGGGTTTTCCATGGAAGTTTCCAGTTTGTGTGAAATCTTTTGTAAGACTGAGAAGGGCCCTGATGCCATGCGGAAAGGGAAATCTTTATCTCATTACTGTCTGGCATTCTCTTTCTCTCTCTCCATCCCTTTGTCTATCTGTCTGTCTGTCTCTGTCTCATTGTTTCTCTGCCTCTGTTTCTCTTCATTCCCCTTTTCTGGTTTCTAGTATTGTGTTTATATCGTTCAGAGTTATTCATCGAGGGGAATTGCATCTCATGTCCCGGCTCCAGGGATCTGAGAGTAAGTCCTGGATGGGAGGTTGGAGCCTACACGGAGGACAGAGGCTGCCTCTGCTGGGACTCCTTCCCTTCCCTTGGCATTCCTCACTGACATCTACTTCGGGGCACACTGTATGGCAGCAGCACCCCGGAGGGGATTTGGCTGTCCTTTCTACCTGGTTCTTCGTGGTAGTTGGTTTCTGTAGGCGACAAGTTAATGCTATCTTAGTTTTAGTTTGGATTGTTTTCTGAGTACTGAGTAAGAAAATGTAAGACACTCCCAGAACACAGCTTTGGAGCTTAGAAGAAGTGATTTCAGACCCTCCCTCCAGCCTCCCAGAACTGTGTTGATCTTAACTACGGTCAGACTAAAATCTCGAAATCAGCTGGATCTTGGGGAGCTGATACTGAGCTTAGTGTGGTCACTGAACCCTGAGAAACTCCTAGTATACTCCAGAGACTCAGAGCCCACACCCCACATCCACAAAGGTACTATACCCGTACCCAGGGCCCTCAGGGCTGTCCCCCCTTAATCCCTAACATTCCTCTTCTCACCCCATTTTTACAAAAGCTTAACCTGTCTAAGTTTATTTCATGTAGTGTGGCTGGAGGTTCCTGACCCCACAGCCCCTGAGTGGGTTGGGACCTGTCATTTCTGAGCTTCAGGCAGTGCCAATACCTCCCAACCTGTGGCTTCACCTTAAGTTTGTTCTTCTAGCACCTCTGGCCTCAGGGCTGTGGCCTTCTGCTGTCTTAGCACAGAAGAAGCATGGGGAGAAGAGGGACCAAGGCCCTGCTCAGGGTCTCTATCCACTCCTGGAGCCGTTAGCAGACCCCCCCCCACCGTCTGTGGGCCAAGGCCTCCTCTTAGCACAGAGCTGGGACTTCTTTGAAAGCAAACTACTTGCTCATGTCCTGAGGCTGCCTCTCCTCAAACATCCTGAGTAACATTCTGCTGATTGAGCAACTGCTTCCTGTTTCTGCAGGAGACAATTATCCATGTGGTGTCGTATTCAAGGGCACGGTTAATCCCTCAATCCCTCCACTTCCGTAGTAACACAAAATTTTCTCCTGAGTTTCTGGATGCAGGAACCCCAGAGGGTGACCCTGGTGAGGGCGTGTTTGCAGGCAGATATCCAGACTGATGGTAGGCTAGCTCTTTCGTACCAGACTGGGTGGTGCCTGGTCGTTGTCTAATTGATGCTGAATGTCTCGGTGGTACCCTTCTCTGCTTAATGTGTGCATACCTCTGGGAGGATGCCGGGCCCAACTTCTGGAACCTTCTCATCTTGGTTCATACCCCCATGATGTATGTGAACTAGAGCACTTGGACCAGCATTGGTGGGGATAGGGGGAGTCTCACTTCACTTTTCTGTCTTCTCTAACCATGCTTCTCCTGCGGGTTCACACTGCCCCGTGTCCAGTTTTACAAATGTATGAGCTTCAAACGCATGTGGGAAGTGAGATGCCTAGTAAACCCAAGTTTCCAAGAATAGCATGTGTCTCTTTATTGTGGGATTATTAGTAGTGGGGTTCCCAGCCTGAGGGACCCCTGGTGGTTATCCTTTCTGTCAGTGCCACCTGCACATAGCCCAGTGACACAGCAGAATTCCATTGTGTGCACAGTGGGAATCAAACACATAAAGGGAAACCAAGACCTCTGTTACAAGCAATAGGCATGTGACCAATAAAAATGATACTTTCTAGTTAAAACAGAAAAAAAAATGCATGTCAAAGTCTCTTTGGAGGACAGATGGTAATGACAGAAAGGGGTAGCCTGGGGCATTGTGCCAGCTTGCCAGCTGCCACAGGAAGAGTGGAACAGCCTTGATCCAGGCCTGTGCTGAGGAAGGGAGGGGGAGGAAAGGATGGAGGGCATAGAGAGTCTTTCTGTAGCACATCACTGGGGCACCGGGAAGCAACGCAGTGCTGCGCCTTTTTCTCACTAGATGTTAGGGGCACTGTAGAATGCAATAGATTGCATGGCTGGGGAGATGACTTAGGGGTTAAAGCTTTTTCCTCTCAAGCAAAAGGACCCGAGTTCAGATTCCCAGATCATATATAAAAAAATAAATTGCAGGGCAGATATAGACAGCTTGTGATTCCAGTCCTGGAAGGTGGGGAAACCCCAGAACAAAGCAATTCAGGTAGAGCAACCCAGGATGTTGTCATCTTTGGCCTCGAGGGGCACAGCACATACATTCGATTGCTCTCTTGAACACACACACACACACACACACACACACACACACACACACACACTGTGATCGTACCAAGTCCCCACTGACCTGCTGGACTACATTGTTCAACTCTAGTGGCTTCTGTCAATTCAGTCAGCCCAGGCCAGAGTCACAGCTCACTTGCTCAGTCCAGCTCTGCTGAAACTACGAGAGTGACTAGGGACAGCTCAAAACTTCTCTGCAAAACGGTGGCAAGAATCGCGCCCACTCAGGAGAGCTGGGACAAGGGACGAGATGCACACCAAATGCACGCCACCCCACGCCTACACCCAGACAGCTCTCTGAAGCCACCAGCTATTTTTAGTTGTATCCTCTGTTAGATTTTTGTGATTTGAGAGAAAACCAGAGTGTAGTACGGTGCTGGCGACTCTAATAATCTCTCTATTTCTCTCACCTCGTCTTGGTCTCATTCTCGCCTCTGTGGCCGGCGGAGGAAGAGGGAACGTCTCCGTATTGAGATGAGGGCAAGCGTCCTGGAAGAAGATGAGCTTGGTGTCTAGAGAAGCGGAGATGGTTTCAGAATAGGGTGTCTGGAAATGCAGACAGGAGTCTCTGAGCCCTGGGCAGCCCACTGTGAGGAACAGCCAGATGCTCTTAGCCAGCGCCCTCCTTCCTGTGGACTGCCTGCCTATCCTGGTAGATGTCATTTCCACGTATTCTGTTGCTGAAGTGAGCGGATGACCCGAGCAAGTTAGGGGAACACAGGGCTTATTCACGCTCATGATTCTAGGTTATAGTTCATCGTGGTGACAAGTGAGCTATACTGGCATCAGGAGCCAAGAAACTGGCCCCACAGTAGCCTCAGGAATCACTGAGGCAGGACGAAGGACCAGCACTGCTTCTTAGTGTGCTAGCTTGTCGAATGCCTGCAAGTTCTCTGTCATATCTGCCTATTCAGGGATTAGTCCCATCCACTTCCGGCTGGGTCTTCCCACATCATTTAAGTAGTCAGCTACAGACTTTCTCACAAGCTTAGCTTGACTAAATAATTTATCACAGTTATGCCTAAAGACTCCGTTCTCGGTTGTCAAGTTTGACACCTGAAGCTAACTGCCACGAGTGCCTTCGGGTCTGCAGAGGAATGGATGGCTGCTTTTAGGGGACCGGCTAAAAGCCACATTGTGGGGAAATGGAATTCTATGAGATAAATCTTAGCAGTCTCTCCTGGGGACTGGGCTAGCCTTTGAATTAAGACCATAAGAATTAGGGAACAGAGTAATTATCCTGAACTGGAATTAGAAGGGCCATAAATTCTCTGTCTACTGCCCCCAACACCCTGAACCTTTGCCATCCTCCCAGCCCACCCCGTGCAGTCTTTTGCCATTGTTGTACTTTTTAGGGCTCAGACCACACGGGACCAGAGTTGCGCCTCCTGCTGCCCTGTCTGTGCCTAATAACAGAGCTCCTCTGTTTCTTCAGAATCAGGGGTTACCACCTAGACCCCAAGAAGAGAAGACTTTTTTTTCTGAGGATTCCCCCTCAGTTAACACTCAGTTCCCTAACTAGCATTTGTTTGTACTGAAGGACATGCGCTGGTAAGATTATGACCAACTAAATTCATTTAAAACTCAGCCACATAAAACACGTGTTGCAAAGTAAGTGATCTAGCAGTCCCGAGGGAATTGCTGAGGGGTATCTGAGCTCAGCAAGTTCGCGGGACAGAACGGGATGAGATCTTGGCTCCCTAACACCAATGGCCAGGCTTCAATTCGAGATGGCGTCACTTGGTGGCCAGCAGGAGAAATGACTTGGTTCCTCCATCCCCAAAGTATTGGGGGGAGCTGACACTTCTGCACACTGTCACCACAACCATGAAGAAGCAGCACGGAGTCGACCTTACAGCATCATCTGAGCCCGGCTTTCTGAGACCTAGACGGTAGGGCAAGCAGGGGAGGGAGCCGCCGGACCACCAGGCAGAGAAACCCACAAGCACAGCGGTGGAAGAAACAGGATGGAACGGACCCCTGGCGATGCCTTTTGGGGACGTGCCTCTCGTCTCTCCCAAAGAGAAAAAGCACAGTCGCATTTGAGAAGATCTGAAAACATGGATCGAGGCTTTTTAAAGAACCATCCACACCCTCTGTCGTCTAATTCTAACTTGCAAGTCGCAAGTGCAGCTCATGGCCAGGCTGCTTTCCTGCGGGTCTGGAATCTTCTCAGACCCTTGGTAGTTCAAGGAGCCGCGCTTCCTCGCGGGCCGCTCTGCTGCACAGGAGGCGACGCTGCCCTCTGGTGGTCATCTTCTGCAGCGAAGGGCACCGCTACTAGGACTGCATCTGTGCACTACCCAGATGTGAGATTGCCGGGGGCACGCATCCTGCACCCCTCAGGGGTTTATTAGCCTGCTGTAATGTCGGAGCAATAAAGGCCCCGGGGAGGCCATTACACCACTGAGGAGGGCTGTTCCATCAACTACTCCAGAGGCCTGCTTGTAAATGAGTTTTCTTTTAAAAAATTCGTTGGCTTGATTGCTTTGCTGGAGCACGCTTGGCACTAAGGGGACATCTGTGGGGGGGCTGGCAGACACTTGGAGGGAGCTGGAGACCACCCAAGGATAAAAAGCAAAAGATAGGACAGGATGTCACAATCTTTTGCCACCTGGCTCTGGGTGTCTCCTGTCCACTTGTGGACTTTGGTCCTATCTGCAGTGATCTACCCTTGAGAAATGTCTTTGTCCATTATTCTCTGTGATCACCCTTTCCTTTCCAGAGAATGGGTAGCATTAATTCAAATGAGTTGGTCTTGGCCCACTGCAGTGTACCATATACAGGAGACAAAGGGGACAGAAAGATGTGGGGACATGGGGATTTTGTAGGCAGGACATTCCAACCTGTTGCCAAGTCTTAGAAGCAAAGAATTCAGTTCAGACCTTGGCAGTGCGGGTCACAATGGAATGCAAACTGTGGCCTTCTTATAAGTGTGACCAGGGTCAGGAAGGAGATGGAGCTGCACTGCTCAAGGTGAAAGGGGCTGAGACATCCCATTCAAGTGCTTGGGATGTACATTCAAGTACAGGGAGAGGCAAACCTTCCATCTGCAGCATGTGCTGTGTGCCAGTCAATATGAACCGAATCTTAACTTTTCACCCTAGGATGGCCATATTCTCATCTTTTAGAGTTATGATCTTGCTTCCCCCTGGAAGACTGGAGACTGGAGAGATGGCTCGGGGGTTAAGACTCAGTCTCTCAAGCAGAGGGATTTGAGTTTGGATCCCAGATGCCATGTAAAAAAACCAGGTGGAAATACTGGTGGCTCTGTAGGGTGGAGCCTGGGAAATCCCAGAAGGAAACAAAGAGGAGGTAGAGCAATCCAGGATGAGTCCTAGTTACCCTTGGGCCACCACAGGTACACACACACACACACACACACACACACACACACACACACACACAGAGTGCCCTCTAATATACATAGATACCCCCATACACACACGCACACAGGCTCATGCAAAAAAAATTTTTTTTAAAGAAGTAATGGGAAGAATAACAGGGAAGGCTCTGCCCCAGGCCCAGCATGCAGGAGAAACAGTTCTCCTCCAGCCCCAACCCCTGCCCAAATCCTTATATCTGCTCGTCTGCAGCAGCCCTGCGTATGCCAGCTGCCCCACGCTTGATCACCTTGCCACCCTTTGACCAGGCCGGAGCTCAGCCTGCCTGGCTTCCGTGCCCCACCCCAGCAGGTTCTGTCTGGACTATAATTGTTTCTAATTAGCATCTCCGGCAGCTGGGACCTTCCCCAACCTCCAACCCACAGCTAAGTGGTTCTCAGACTCAGACAGAAATGGTTTCCCTTCCTTTGAAAACATCAAAGAAAAGCCAAGGAAATGACCCCAATCTCATTTGCAGATTGGGACTGGGCAGCAGCGACAAAAAATTCCTGACAGGAATGGAGCAGGTCCCCAGGCCTGGGGGCTCTCAGTGGCCCAGCTTCCCTCCAGCCCACTTGTCTTGCTTCTGGGGCTTGAATCCAGCCTTCATGTGGCCCCACCCCGTCTCCATCACTGGATAGCAGCACTGGTGTGGGGTAACACCAGAGGACCCCAGAGTAGGTATGTTCCTCTGCACATCAAAAATGTACGCTTTGAGTGCTGTCTTTGTGCCAATATTCTATGCACTGTGGATGGAGAAGGTTGCAGAACAAGGTCTCTCGTGACTCGAAGCTTCTATTCTAGTTGGGTCAGAATGACACTAAACAGACACACAAGTAATTGTACAACAAACACGGCAGGTGTCGAAAATAGCCAAGAGAAAAGAAAACAGCAAGACCAGCAGGTACAGCGCCAGCAGTTTCTACTGTGAGAGAAGAGTGAGGCATTTCTGATGGGGACATTTGGTGACGAACTTGAGAGACACGAAAGAACAATCTGCTCCAATGGCAAGTGTAAAGGGGCTGGGGCGACTGCTTTTGATGGCAGGTGAAGAATTTACTTCTGGTGAAGATGACTAGACAAAGGCCTCAAGAACAGAGCCAGGGCCGGTGACCAGCAAAAGAACGTGGTCACCATCTGGCTAGGCCTGGAAGCTGGAGGAAGTTCAACATTCTCGTCCCATGTTCCTCTCAGTGGCCAGCATTGCTGGCTGGGCCACCCTTGGGTTCAACAGGGGCCTCCTGGGGACAACACATCCTGAAGGGCTGAGTTTATGCGGCCAGCAGAGGTTTGCAGTTCCTTCCTGGTGTGCTTGTTAAGAAAGCAACTGAAGGACTCCCGCCCACTCATCTCTAGCATGGTCGTCACCAATTAACGTGCCCTAGGATGTGTGTATGTGCATGTGTGTACGTGTGCATGTGTGTTCATGCACATGCATGTGTGGTGTGTGTGAGAGAGTGTGTACAAGAAGACACTTGAATATATGTGCCTGTGGAGGTCCAAGGGAGACTCAGGAATCATCCTGGAGTGCTCTACATCCTTATTGCTTTGCTCTGCGGTTTCCCAGGCTCTTCCTTCCTGAATTATAGACCACCCCCATATCTGCCTGGCATTTTTACTTTGGATCTGGGAATCTGAACTCATGTCCTTTGGCTTGAAAGCCAGAGGTTTCAACTCCGGGGCCATCTTCCCAGTCCCTGCTTTAGGACTTTGCAAAAATGAAGTGAGACTGCCACGTGAGGTCCTTGCGAGCTCCCAGCACAATTGGGTTGGACTCCTACGCCGTGCTATACCCAATGGGCCTTCTGCCTGCGCTCTGTCACTTTCTATGGGAGATGATTTCTCCCTTGCCCTTGCCGGCTCAGTCTCCTTCCAAGGCTTGGCCGAGTCCTTGTCCTTTTCCCACCTCTGACTACATCATCACTACTTCCCACAGCAGCGGCAGGTTCCCAAGGGAACTTCTGTGGCCATCACTTGCCTGGTATCACCCTATTGCCTCTAGATGCCCAGCCCCTGTTCTGTAGGAACCTGGGGATGTTAGAAAGAAGGGCGGTCAGAGCACCGTGGGGTGCAAGTCAGAGGAAGCCTATACCTGGGAAAATCTCACAGCTTCCCATCCGAGCAAGATGGCCCATTAATGGGCCTCAGATCCCTGAGGAGTCGAGGCTGCAAGCCCACTGGGCAAGGAAGGGTGGGGAACATCTGCTGAGTAGTCAGTCTTCTCCCCACTGCTGAAAAAAGGCTCCAAGGCAGGGAGGGAATGGTGGTCTACATAGACTCTGTTGCCTGGGAGAGCCACCTTGTGGTGCGTGCGGCCAGGCTGCAGATATATAATCAGGCCATCTGTTGCTAGTCTGAAGGATCGTGCCCTGGATGGCTCTGGAGCTGTGGGCGTGGTCACGCAGAGAAGCCATCTTGAGTGTGGGGGTGTGGGCGTGGCCACGCAGAGAAGCCATCATGAGTGTGGGGGTGTGGGCGTGGCCACGCAGAGAAGCCATCCCTACGCTGGTTCTCCTGGCAATCACCAAGTGCTGTGTGCGGTATGCAGCCTGCAGGTCCTCCCACGCTTCTTGCGACCAAAGCTGAGATGGCGATGCAGATATTACGCGATGGGGGTGGGGGAATAAGTGAAGTCATGTGAGGTTACCTGGAATCATCTCCCACACAACCAGGCAGCAGGTAAGAGTGTTATAAGAACTCAGGCTTAAATCTCCCCCATCCTAAAGCTCAAGGAACCTTGTAGAAGAGGGGGCAGCAAGATGGTAAAAGCCTAAAGATGGGAGGGGAAGGAACCAATGATATTCAAGATACTCTACACAAGTCAGGGCTGCAGCAGCCAGGATATAGCCACAATGTGATTGGACTTTGCCTGACCTGCACAATGCCTGAAACCCCAAAGTCTAGCAGGGATCTTGGCTTCAGGCAGTAGGATCCTCAGAGGCAAGGGGTAAAACAGTCATAATAATGAGTTCCCATGCTAATGGGCAGCCTAAGAAGGGGCCCTGGGCTATGCCACTGAGTCCTGAACCCTTACTCATGTAGATGACTCAGAGAGAGGTTTAGCACCCACATAAATGGATGTTCTGGGGGATGGGAGGGAGGAAGTGGGAAGAACCAGGAAAGGGGGAAAGAGGGGGAAGAGAAGGGGGATGAGGGGGGAAAGGGAGGAGAGTGCAATGGGGACGAAGGAGGAGGAGAAAGGGAGGGAGAGGAGGGAGGTACCTATTGAACTTGTATGATTAGGCAAAAAATAGTGTAATAAACAAAAAGAATCCAGGCTTGTTGAACTCCAAGTAAGATCCTCTTGCCACCACCTGACACACACACACACACACACACACACACACTGCTATTCTTTCCTCATCACTAACACATCACTGAAGGGCGAGGAGCGGGATAGGTAGAAAGGGATTATGGGTAGCAATCTAGGAAGAATCACAAAGGAGAATCCACAGTTCTTAGGGAAACTTCCTCTGTTCATTCAGCCACCCGTTCTGCAGTATCTCTGTGCAATTTCCAAAAATGTGAACACGGTCATGAGCTTGGGTTCAAGCCACCTAAATGGAAGCTCTGCCCCATCCATGGTAATGACAAGATTCCTTGGTTCATGTTCCGACCAGCTCCTGAGCCATTTGCCAAGGTCATTTCAACAAGGTGAAATGCAATGGGTGTCTCTGTTAATGATACATAAGTGTCAACCTGACAATCGAAGGCTGAGCTCTGGGTACTTTTGTGAAGAGTTAGCTGTTAGGGCAAGTCCTCAGCCAGCTTGTAAAAGACGCATTTATGAGGAAAGACCCAGACCATAGTGGGTGGGGACATTCCTTGGGTAGGCAGGTAATATGGAGACAGCTGGTATACTTTGGTATATTTTAGCAGGCTCCACCTACTCTGTGGAAACAGCTTCTGTGACTTACATGCCCTTGGACTTTTCCTGCATCACTCCAGAGGGCTAGAGATGAAAGCCATAAAGTCAGAGAGTAACTTGAGCCCAGACAGTGCTGGTCGGCTCTTGGAGACCTCACGAGCGGCCTTCAGATTAGGAAAAGTGCACACAGACTAGAGAATGGAAGCTGTGCTTTGAGTGGGCAAGTTCCATGATAATGAAGAAAAAGAGTTGTGCCCGGATTCTAGAAAATTCTATGGGCAAATAGAAAAGCAGAAGTGGGAGGGAAGATGGTGGTGCATGGCGCATGCTTCTCATTGATGTCTCTGCACACTCCTGATTGGTAGTAAGCTGATTGAGTGAGCTGAGCTCAGATCCCTTCAGAAAGCACAGCCCCTGTCACTGTGACCTACAGGTGTACTCCTCTTAGCTGCAAGGAGCAGGAAGGAATCCAAGACCAGAGGAAGAAGGAGTGCTGAGCGAGAGGGAAGCCTTCTGGTAGAGAGGCAGCCAATTTCAAATCCAGTTAGCCAACTTGAAATGAATTTAGATAGCTTTCACTTGTACGTGCCGAGCAAATAGGAGCAGGATACCCTCAGAGTGTAGTGAAAAGGAAGGATGCGGATGCAACACAAAAATTTGTTGTCAGTGGTGTTGAAAGACCTGCAAGATCCTTGGTCTCCACCAGAGGGCACAGCTCTGTGCAGCTGATGCAGAAGCCGGAGGCTCTCTGGTTCAGAGGATGGAGAAAGGATGGAGTCACCCTCAGTCTGCCTGAAAGCCAGGAGGAAGGAAGTGTGGAAAGCAAGAACGTGCACAGGATGAATCTTCCAACATGGCTCTTTGCAGCTTGCCGAGCGCCTTAAACATGCCTTAAAATTGCAGTTGTTATTTTATCGTCAGGGGTTCTCAGGAAAGTCCTTACAACAGCCTCACAGACCGGTATGATCCTGTTTTCCAGGTGGAAGATGGAGGTTGTTCCAATCTAGCCAGCATGGCACAGTATCTGGGAGGAAGGGCTGAGGTCTGGAACCTGCTGTCTCGGAGGAGCCTGACTCCAGATTCTCTGGGTCAGGGAATAGCTCAGCTGTGAGGAGCAGATCTGCAGATCTGCGGGACAGAAAGCTCTCTGCCAGTGTGTGGGGTTTGCCTCCCACCCCGGGGTCCTTTAGGAATCTCACTTGGGACTGGGAGATGCTGAGGGAGGCCTGCTCACCTATGTGCTCTTTGATGCTATAGCTGAAATGGATAGGGCGTGAGAGGACACACATCCACACACACGGAGGTTGGCAGAGATGAACTCAGATACTAGAAGAGAAAAAGACACACTGAGACATGTATATGCAAAGAGCCCAGTGATGCACACACACAAGACAATCGTTCGTACATATTCAATGTTTCATGCACGTGTACACAAAGACACCAAGTGATGCATGCACACACACACACACACACACACACACACACACACACAATACTTAATGATTTATAAATATACTCAGTGATGCACACATATGAGAGTGAGAGAGATTTAGATACCCGAGGAGACAAAGACACATATACACTTATACCATATACACACATACAAACACAAAAAACACCCAGTGGTGTACATGTACACATACATAGCCAAATTCGTTCACATATAGACATACAGGGGCATCTTTACAAGATACATATATCTATACGAGAATCCATATCCTCAGATAGCCCCATTTCCCACCAGTGGTGGTGCAGACGCATGCATAGACAAACATGCATGCATGCATACTTGCACATGTATATCTACACAAGAGTCCACACCCTTAGATACCCTCATTTTCCTTCACCGGCCCAAATCTGGTGTCTTCTCTGATCCATCTCAATGAAATCCTGAGCACCAGTTTCACAAGCAGCTGCCACAAAGGGCCGGGAACAGGGCAAGGCCGCTGCAGACAGGCACGTAAATAGCAGAGAGGGATGGGGGGTCAGGACCCCCGGGGCTGTCTCCGTCTGGGTTCACGTCTCACAATCACCCAGAGAGCTTCATCCTCCCCTGTCCAGCAGGGATTTACTGATGCTCGATAAAAATCTGCTGCTGAATATTGCTATAAAATATAGGTCTTTCTCAAGCCGCTCTGCTGAGAATCCTAATCCAGCGGAGTCACCTTGCCGTGACTTTGTGAAAAAGAGACAGAAGTGGTCAAAACCCAGTTCTTGCCTTTTTCAACTCAACTCTCACTTTCCTTATTTCTCCCCATGCTATGTCAGGAAGACCTAGGGGTTTTACCCTAGGACTTTCTAAGCTGCGCCCCTGTGCTGGACCCATCAGTTTGTATTACTGTGCATCTTCAGTGGATCTTAATGCTTGGCATTTTTATAGTTTTTTCACTTGAAACCTTTCTGGGGGGGTGTAAGACACTAAAGCTGTTAGAGGAAGTGGGAAAAACCAGACACAGAGAGTAGGAGAGAGATGGTTCACACCATTTAAAACAGGAGGGCCGAATGCCAGAAGCTCTATGTCCACGCTATGGCAGGCATGACTAATCAATCCTGGCCACCTTGCTTAGTGAAGATAGCCTGATTCTGCAATCTTCAACCAATGCTTGAACTGACAGACAAGAAGAAAAGCTCTTTAGCACACTGCACTCCACTCTTGAAGGTACCCACTTTTCTTTCACTTTACTCTCCTTCCTTTATTCAATGCTTTCTCCTCTTACTTTGAGCACAAGGGACCATTTGTATCCAAGAGCAGAGGATGAGAAGATCCATGGCCAGAGGAATGCCAAAGGCTGATGCCGTGGTTGGAAGGATGGGGAAGGTGGTTTTTCCCTGGTGAGTGGAGCATGAAGCTGAGGTTCAGAACTTGTTGGTCTCCTTGAGAACTTTCTGGAAACAACATTATCAAAACACAGTAGCAGTAGCAAGTATGCAGCAAGAAATCCAAAGAGTTGGCTACTAGCAGACGGCCTTGATGTGAAGCATTCAGAGCCTCTGTCCCTTGAGCCTCTTGCCCGTTCTCCTCCCAGCAGACCTGTGCTGGAGGTATGTCAGAAATCCAAAGGTCACAACAGAAAGTCCACAGAATTACTGACAATCCCTTCCCAGAATTTGAAAAGAAAAAAAGTATGGAATCCAAACACGCAGCAGAAAGAGATGGGAGGAGAGGAATGGGAGCGGGAGAGGGAGGGAGGGAGGGAGGAAGGAAGGAAGGAAGGAAGGAAGGAAGGAAGGAAGGAAGGAAGGAAGGAAGGAAGGAAGGAAGGAAGGAAGGGGAGAGGAGGGGAAGGAAGGAAAAGGGAGAGGGAGGGAAGGAAGAGAGGAAGAAGGGAGAGAGAAAGGGAGAAGGGAGGGATGGAAAAAGGAAGGATGGGAGGAAGGGAGGAAGAGAGGAGGAGGAAGGAAGGAAGAGAGGGCCGAAAAGACACTTTCTGTGCTTACTGGGCTCCAGGGTGGGGTACCCCAGCATGGGGAGTGGACACCCTTTCAGATTGGTTCCTTTTTGTCTTCAAGAGATGCAGAAGACCTTGCCCCACAAACCCAAACTGTCTTGCAGGATCTGTGCTGGTCTGGGAAGCAGAGTGAGGGACACTTGCGCCGTGGCAGTTAGGGATGTGCCCAGCCAGAGGGCTGAGCTGCTCGCTGCCAGATCGGTGGGTCCGCTCGGCCTTGTTGAAACAGACACATGTCCAAGTGCTTCGTGAGCCTAGAGGAGACTCTCTGAGCGCTGAGACGATCCCGCATCATGTCCGGAGCCTGAGGTCAGGACAGTAGAGGCGGTTTGTCACCAGGGGCTCCTGAGATGCCAAGAAGCTTCTGAATTCCTTGGAGAGTTCTCACGGGGAGTCACTAATTTACCAAGTCAATAAATAAATAAAACTGAGAAGGTCATCAAGTGAAGTGTGCAAGCAGAGCTTATTAGCATACATCTGCATATCAATGAAGAACCCAGGGCCTGCCTAAAGAGAGCTGATAATTTACGGATTCAGACGCGCTCCCCGGCAGCACCGCAGGACCTGCTGTCCTGCTCTGTGTCACAGGGTTGTGCGTCGCTGGGCACCGAGGGCAGCGTAGGAAGAGTGGGAGGAACTTGGCCAGGGCCTCTGAAGGGACCCTGGAAATGCGCGGCTCCATGCTGTCTCTGCCTGCCTGTGTTGACAATAAGCAAGTGACCTAATGTCTTGGAACGTTGTCCTCAACCTCATAGTGCTCAGCACAGTGGTGTGGCCGACAGAAGACCACATTCAAGAGACTGTGGACCTCTCTTGACAAAGTGGGTGGTTCCTTGGTAGCTACTGGGTAGGTAAGCCGTGACCACGCTAGGGCGCAGTCTTCAGAAGGAAGAGGTACTATGACTGTGGAAGAGGCGTCGGCCCCCACACCAGGCTGCAAGCTGGCAGTCACGCCCAGCCATGTTCTCTTTGGGTTTTTTTTTTAAAGACTTTTCTGACTCCCTGTGCTATTCTTGCTTCAGGCTGCCTTGCTGGCATATTAATAATAAATAGTAATGTATTGCCTCTGCCCTGCGCATTGCAATAGTTTGCTAAAGACTTTCACCTATAACTTGCCACTTCATTCTCATTAGTGCTGCAAAAGTCCTTGCTGCTGAGATGAGAAAATGGACATTCCAGGCGAGGGATACAAGCTCAAGACACACTGAAGAGTGGAACAAAGCTTAAACCCTGTGTATCTGTGTATTGGCGCCTGCTACCTTGCACATAAACAGTGCTCTCAAACCAGACGTGGGCCCCAGGGCCTGTAGACCACGTGGCCACAGCCCTTCCTCTCACCCCGACCCACATAGATGCTGTCAGCATTTCTCGCCAGCCAGACCCAGAGCTGTCTGCTGCTGATTGGCGCAACTTTTGAAAAGCACTCGGCACCCCCAAACAGTCTGCCTGTCATTGTCGAGACAAAGGCTGCAGCACCCGTCCATACGTATGAAAGGACGTGACAAAGGAAGGCAGCTAAGTGGACGGGTCAGCGGTCAGGTGCCCATGTAAAAGGGACAGCTGGTGGAGCCTGAATACAGGCTGCACACGAGATAATAGCTGCAGATCGTGTTAAGTTTGCCAGATTCCAGCATCAGGCCGCACTTAGGTAAGAGGCTGCCTGCTTCGTGGAAGCGCCATGCCAAACATGACTGACGGCTGTTCAACGCGCTGCCCTTGTTATGGCTTTGAAGGTTTGAAAGGTTTCAAGGAAAAAGTACACCAAAGCGGCGCTCTCAGGCTCGTACATCTCTGGTGGTGCTGTCTGCTGGGCCACTGTCAGCAGACTGACTTAGAGATCCAGACTGCCTTAGAGGTCTAGATTGACGCATGCCAGTAGTTACGCACCCGCCCACCAGCCCCTTCCTCATGTGCTTGAGCACCCACCAGAGGCTTCATACTCACACATACACATGCACGTGTACACATACATAAGCACATGGGTGCACACACATGAGCATGGTCATACGTGCACTCATTCAGTGCTAGGAAACATGCCGAGGGACTGGGGAGAGAGCTCAGTAGGTCAAGAGCTAGTGGGACAAGCCTGATGGTCTGACTTCAGGTTCCCGAGATGTGACACAGTGGCATAAGCATCTGTGATCTCCACGTGCACAGAACGTGTGACACAGCGATCTGAGAATTTCCAGGAACACGCGGGCTAGAGCGCCTGGTGTATGCCACAGTGACTAAGGCCTTGTCTCCTAGGCCTTGGGAGTGGGGGTGCAGGGACAATCTACTAAAGTGTAGGTATAAGGAATTGATATTTTTAAATACTTATTATTATACACAAATACTAGAGAAGCTCTCAACACTTAACCTAGAAACTTCCTTGTCTATGGACTGTGTTTGATACAGATAATCACAACCAACCAAAGTATAGAAAATCAATGACTGTGGACTGCCACCCAGCCACCTAGCAAGACATCCAAGTTATCCCCCAAACCCAGGGCTCAGGAAGCATCATGGGAGATGGGGTAAGAGCCTGAAGTGGGGAAGGATGCAGTCAGATGGTGTCTTCTGGATACGATAGAGCTACAGCATCTGTGAACTCACTGAACTTGTGTGCGCTTCCACGAGCTGCACACGATTTGGCCTATCGACATTTCACAATGGATGAGGAAAGATCTCAAGAGGCGCCGTATCTCCCTGAGAGACTAATGAGGGTTAGTGACAGATGTGAGGGAAGGGGAGCTGCTCCCAATGGTGAACACACTGGTAGGTCGCTCTTATTCTGTCAAGTGCCCAGATATTAACGGCATCCCAAGTGGAACTCAGTGGACCACACACAAAAAAGGACATGAAAACAAGAGGGAGACTGGCGGGAAGAAAGATGGTGGTGGGAACAAGAAGGGGGCTGAGATTAAGTAACAAGGAGTAGAAATGCCATGGATTCATTTATCTATACATAAAACTCTAAACGAATATGAACTGAGTGAGGTGGTTGTTCTCTCTCACCTCATCATGGTAAGCGCTTGTCCCCAGCATATCATGTAGTTACTTATCACACACACACACACACACACACACACACACACACACACACACAGCTATTCTTAATAAACCCCAGGTATTCCACATTTATATTTATATTGAGTTAATTGTTCCCAAATAACTTCTGTCCATCTGTCTTGGCTTCACTTTATGCAATGATATAGAAAGCATCTCATAGTTTCTCACCAAAGAGGACAAATATTTCAAAACAGTTTCTCTCTCATAGGTTCACATACTTTAGAGACAAATGGACTATTGAGCTTCCTAACAGACCCTGGTGAAAACAAAACCAGAAATCTCTCTGAAAGAGAAAGCCAAGGGTTCAAGTTGAAGGTGTCATCTCAAAGTCCTCTCCCGCCCATGTGCCGTTAAGTGCCTCCGAGTCTAATCCCAGCACCAGATGGTTTCCCTGCCCATCTTCCCACCTCTAGCTGCTAAAGTGATGAAGGACCCCTGTGTACTGTGTTCTGCCTCTGGAAACAGAGCCGCACGAGGCCTGGAGCTAGTCTCCTAACGTCAGCCATTCTGTTTTTAGGGGGCTCTCGGTGAGAGAGGACACTGCATCTGCAGTCACCATGCTTGCCACTGAGCCCCGAGTCAAGATGCCAAATAGAATCCAGAGGTGGCCTGGGGGCTGAGGGAGGAGGCCATCCCCAGCAATGCCCAGGATTTGGAGTCACAGCTGGGTGCCCACCCATTTCCTCTAGCACTCAGCAGCTGTGACCACCTGAGGAAGCCACTCTGCCTCTCTGAGTCTAAGTGTCTGCTGAAATGAGCTAGAGCCACCCGGACACATGGAAAACACTGAAGCCAAAGTTTCTCTGCCCACAGCAGGCGTCCAGGAAGTAATAATCGCTTATTAATGTAGCCACCCTTCCAAAAGTTTGCAAGGATGCACTTGGCAAAAGTGTAGTTTGTATTGTAGTCTGTGTAAGGTACAGATGAATTATAATAATAACATCAGTGAAATGGCATCACAGGCGGTAATAAGAATTTAAAAATGTGTTGGGAAAACAACCCATGATATATTGGGAGACAGCCAAGACAACCACTCGACAAACAGTAGCCAACAGATGAGCTTCTTGGCTGTTTAATACACTTAATAAAACAGAGTGGCTGCTGGAATCGCTGCTTTCTAAACAGACATATCCTGAGGGTTTCAGTGGAAAAGATGGGCGCTGCCTTTCACCTTCCACCAGAATGGACAGAAAGATGGATCTGGAGATGGCAAGTTCAGTCAGGCTGGGGGAGGTGGGAGTGCCAAGTGAGGCTGGAGGTCTGCATTCAGGCTAAACCATTGAGAAGACGAGAGACTCCACGGACAGAGGGATTAAGGCAGAAGGAGGTTCTGTGGGACATGCCTGGCATGGCTTGGAGCTTTCCTTTCTCAGTAGTGAGTGGATTGAGGTCAAAGGAAGACAAAAGACCTTATACCACTGACTGTGTGGCCACGTTTGGATCTCGAACTGGGCCTTCTTGTGGCGTGCCTCATGGAGTGCAGTGGGTCTAGGTCACTGACGACACCCTTTTTTGTGGGAAAGGGGAGATTTTTGTCTTTTGCAGAGTTTCAGGTAAGTATGTTATAGGTAAGCATACAGGGAAATCAGGCTTGCAAGTGACGATGGTCCTATTCTTGTACCATAGAAGGGAACAAAAGGCTCGATTCTGCTATGCAGAGCCACAGCAGATTCTTGGAGCTAGAAGGCCACAGCATCACCCCTCAATGAAGTCAAATGAAATGAGGAGATATAGCCAAAGATTTCCCATCTCGAAATGTTATCAATTGTCTGGTGGCTGATGTGTCTTCAGGGACACATTGTCACAACCCAAAGGAGCCAGAAGGACCTTCCTGCTCAAGTTTGTCATTTTACATGTGTGAAAGGGAGAGCCGCAACGGCTACGACTCACAAAAACCAAATCAAGCTTTAGGAGATGTTTTTCTCTTTCTATGCCACCGTCTCCTTCTCTGGAATGCCAGCCTTGGGTAAAAATGAGAGATTTCTATGAGCGCCTCTCTTTAATTAGCTCTGGGCACATTCTAATTAGAATTCAGAGGATGCCCAAATGCTTTCTCCAACACGCCTACCTGTCTAGTAAAAGAACCTGCCCGAGCGTAGCGCTATCTCTCACGACCACAAGAGGGCGCCAGTACCCCGCGCAAGGCCCCTGCTTCCCTTCTCTACCTGCTGTGTGTATATTTATTTTCAATGAGGTCAGCAGTATCAAGGTTGTAAAATAACATATTTTCACTTGTTTTCTTCCTCCATCTCAGACATAGCATTTCCGAAGTCAATTATCTTCCCTAGATGCTGTTCTCTCCCCTCCTCTTTCTTCTGCGCTGTGTTTCAAACCATCAGAGTCTGTCACCCACAGACTGGGCAAGGGGAGGGGGGCTCCCAAAGAACCTCTTTTCCCTGACTGTAGATGTCAAATCTTTGTTCAGGCATTTTTTTTTCTTTAAAAAGCAGCCTGCAATGTAATGTGTCTGTTCTCCTATCTCACAAGGGGAAGCAGACTGTAGGGCTCTTAAGGTGTCCGCGTGGCTAACATGCTTCCAGGACCAACTGACCAACCGTCCTGATAAAGGACAAAGAGCTTTGGGCAGACAAGCCATAGGCAGCCACAGCCTACTGTGCCAACATGGGGTCTCAGGCTTTGGTGGGGTCTGTAAACAAAGGCAGGTGAATGACTCAGATGGTGAGGGACAGCAAGAAAGACACCCGTGTCGCAGCACACACCCGTGTCGCAGCACACATGCACGCACAGTGAAGCAGACACACTCACGGAATGCCCTGCCTCAGAGCTGCAGGACCAGCAAAGCCCGTGTGTCCTGCCCAGCACAATGGTTAGCCTACCATTATTTCACCGTGGAAAAGGAAAAATCTCAAGAGACTACACTCCCTGAAAGACTATTGAAGGTTAATGCCAGACAGGGGAAAGGGAGTTAGTTTCCTCAATGATTTGCCCACTGGTGAGTCCCTCCATGCCCCAGCAACTGTTCAGGGACTTGTCCACAGAGGCATCCCAGATGAGACCTACCTGGATGTAAAAGTAGGAGGGAGACGGGCTGCAAAGAAGAAAGTGTGAAGTTGGACAGCAGGGGGATGAGATGGGGTAGAAAGGAGTGAAAACCCATGAACTCATTGTATTCATACAGGAAAGTGTCAACGAATAAAATAATAACAATAACAATAAAGGAAGGAAAGTCTGCATGTCCCTTACAGGGTAGTCATGAGGCCTGCTCGGGGAAGGCCACGGTCACCCTGGGGTCCCCAAAGCAGGTGAGTACCAAGTTAGTAGAGATGCAAGCGAATGGGCAGCCCACTCACCCTCCCACTGAGGAGCCAAAGCCAACCACAGTCCTGCAGATCTTCCCAGCAGAACAGTTGGAGATCGGCCCGGGGGCTGCAGGACCACCTCAGGCCCCATTGCTGTCTCTAGTTCAACGCCACAAAGGAGACCCTCAGAGGCTCTGACCTCCTTCCATTCCCTAAGCTCTTCAGATTTGTCTGATTTTTCAAGGCAGACATCACCACCTCCGGGACGTCATGCCCCCAAAGTCCAGCCTCTCCCTATCCTTGGTGTTTCGATTCCATAAACCTCCCTGGAGCCCCGGATACATCCCACGAGGGCCTGATCGCACCCTTCTCTTACAGGCGGCTAAGGTTGGCCAGATGGAGACATGTGGACCCCTGCTTGGCCCTGTGGGTCAGTCAGATCCCTAGTCTCAAACAATGGCAAGGGACAGTTTGACCCAGGCTTTGAAGGAAGAAGTGGGCAGACCAGAAGAGAAAGAATAGGACTTTCAGGGAAACTGAACAGGTGTGAGGGGAGCTCTAGTTGTCTCGTGGAGTTTCTGCAAGTTTGTGCTTAGCACAAACACGGCCTCACGTATGCTTGTGGAGCAGACTGGGGGTACCTTTAGAGGAGGGGTGCTTATGTCTCTTTGTCACTGCCCACCATGGTCTCACCTACTGGTCAGCTTGTGGACTTGCCTGCCTGCCTTCCAAGACAACGGGGTCTCTGTGCTCTGTGCCAAGACCCCCATGTCCCAGGTTCCTCCTGCCATCCTGCTGGAGTCTTGGGGTGCTGACGCTGTTGTGTTTGGATCTATTCTCCCAGCACTCTTAGGAAGTCCTATTCAGAGGAGAGACGGAATGAGAAAGGGGTCCGCCGCAGCCAAGCAGAGCACATAGTGGAGAACAAGAGCCTGGCCGGCCGCTGCTGTAGCGTTGCTGTCCTGGTCATCTAGGGGCCTGGAGCCGGGCCTGCAACACGGGCCTCTTTATTCCTCCTTATACCTGCTGCTGTCACGAGGCCCCAAGCCAGGCAACCTCCAACCTTGATTTGACCTTAAAAGCCCCCCCCCACACCCTATAAAATCCAAACCCTCCCCAACGCCCCCCCCTCCCGAGCGCTACACTCCTTTGGATTATTTTCAGCAGCATCTCCACAGCATTTCTTGGCTAGACCATTGCCGCCTGGCACCGTGTCAATCCCTGGTGACCTGCCGATCTCTCCAAGGCCTTGGTTTCTCCTCCTGCTGACTCTTGGCTGTTCTCACAGGGCTCCGAGCCATGAGCCAACTCTGCCAAGTCAGAGATGTGCCCAGCCCTGCGTGGGCTCCTCAGGAGGAGGGTGAAGACTCGGCCCAGAGTCAGCACCCTTCCCACCAAGCTCGCTGCACACCCACAGCGAGCGAGGCCGAGGCCAGCAGGGGCCGCGGACGATCCCCCGAACTCGCAGGTTAATTTGGATGGAAAAAGACAGGTGCCTCTGGCTCTCCACAAATAAACTGCAGCCGCGGGGACCGGGGAGGAGGGATGAGGGAGGGTAGGTAGCGCCCCAGAGAGCCGAGGGGTGGAACCAGCCTTCTGGGCTGATGATGCTTCTGCCTGCTGGAGGGATGGCAGAGGCCTCGCAAAGTTGCTGAGAGCGAAGTTGAGGGCAAAGGAAGAGGCCCGAAAGTCACCTGGCAAATCTGTGAGCTGAGCTGCCGCGGCGGAATCCTTGGCTGCAGGCTGCGGGGTGCGGGGTGCAGAGAGCAGGATTGGGCAGAGGGTCAGAAACAGGATGAGGGGCTGGACGGGGCAGAGGAGGGAAGCAGCATGGGGATGCTAGACGAAGGAGGACGAGAAGTGTCCAGGAGGGCAGGAAGTCTGAGTAGAGGGGGCTGGGGCTGTGCCGCTCCTTGTTACAGGTGCCTGGGCACAGGGTACTGCGGGGTCAGAACTTCTAGCGGACAGGGTAGTGCTGAGGCTCAACTTGGGACCTACCCACCCTAGTGGCTGAGCACCACATGACTTTTTCTCAGCCTTCCCAGAGGACGGTTCTATGCCCTGCACAGGGACCCCCATGGGTGGTACAGCAGGGATGGGTGGGTTGGGAGGGGAGGGCCAGATGGTCTGACCATGTTTTTCCCAGTCTGCCCTGCTCTCCTTTCTCTCACAGCGCGACTTGAATTTCACATGCAGGCGGACAGCGACCAGTCAGAGTACAGCTGCCAGACCTGGACGGACCCCCTCTCTGGGGAGCCCTCCTGAGGCCTTGTAAATGCACCAGAGATAGACACCCAAAGCACTGTGAATGAGCATACACGTTCTAACAATGAGAAGAAAGAAAACCAAAAGAGAGAGCAACATTGGCTCTTGCTTTGACAGCAAGATTTTTTTCTCTCTTCCCACCTTGTGTTTTATTCTAAAGCCAAGAACCTTTGCTAAGAGGAACCAGGACAGAGCAAAGGCCAGAAGATGAGCGAGGGGCACTTTGGGGAAGCTTTGTGCAATCTTAGAACGAGTGAGGCAGCCTGATGTGATAGCTTAATAAGAAAGTCATTTTAATAGCCTACAAATGAGAAGTCAGAGACTATTCAAATCCGTTCCCAATTAATTGTTTTTTTTCTTTTCTCATTAGCAGACATTGCCGAGCCCATAAAAACAAAGCCTGAGACACAAAAGCCGGTGGAGGTCTCCCCACTTTAGCCAGAAGTCACCGCGGGGAGAGAGTGCGGCTTGCGGCACTGGCTCAAGCCCCTCTCCTTCCACCTTCCACTACCAGAGCGGCTGAGATCCCCAGAAAGAGAGGACCCCTAAGCCATGAGGTCGCCAGCCAGTCCATCCCCCAAAGCTGTGGAGTGTTTTATTATAGCTTTTAATTCCACTTTATTCAGTCTGCTAGTGAGGACCTCAACCACTGCATTCCTTATTACACACGTGGCCGTCTCCACTCGTGTTTGGAATTAGGGTCTCCTCCCCCCCCTTCCCTTTCCTCCCTGCCCTCTAAATTGTTTTGTCGTTGTTTTGCTTTGTTTTTTTTGAGGAAATAGCAGATGATAAGGAGAAGGAATGGGATCCCAGTGAGATTGAGCAGGCATGGGGATGCCAGCTGTCTCCTGGGGATTAGGTTATGTCCCTCTCTGTGTCCCCTCCTCCCCGCACTGGCCTCACTTCTTGTCAGAATCCTTCCTCATCCAAGGGAACTGACCCTAAATCTTGTCACTGCAATGCTGGCCAGTTTGGGGGTCACTCCTTTCTTTGCCTGTGGCATTCTGCACCGTCCCGCTCCACACCCTGACCCTACATAAAAACAAGGATGGCATCCTGGCGGCACTCAACAGGGGCCCAGTGCCTTCTGTGCCACCCACGTCATGATGGACCAGACGGGCCACCATAGGCAGTTCCTAGATGACCGCTTTCTCCAGCTCACAGAGCCAGCGCGGAACCCTGGTGACGTTCCCATGGACACAGACACCCCGTAAGATGCTGGTTTCTTGCGTAGTCCTCGGCCTTGTTGGTGCTGTTTGGTTGTGAGTGAGTTTTTGGGTTTGTTTTATTTTATTTTTATGTTGGGGGCAGTGTATGGTTTGTTTGTTTGTGTGTTCAGTTTTACCTGTTTTTTGTTGTTGTTGGGGCCCTGGGAAGAGAATGCTGAACCCTTTGTCTTCCCTGGGTCTTTTCTCCCCTCCCCCATTTGCATGTATCTCTGGGGGCGTGTTCGTGTATCATGCTCAGTGGACACGTATGTGTGGAAGTGGTTGCACATGCACATATAGGTTGGACCATGTGGGGACCTGAATTGATGTTGGGTGTCTTCTTTGATTTCTCTCCACTTTTTAAAAACATTTTTCTACTTTTACAAGCATATTGAGTACTCATCCCTGCTTCCCTCCATCCCTCCCATCCCTCCCTTCCTTCCTCAATCCCTCCCACCCTCCTGCCTGTCTGCTTCTAGAGACCGCAGGGCTCCCTCTGTCTTGTCTGCTCTTGTGGGGGTTCTCAACTGAACCCAGAGGCTCACTAATCAGCTCTAGCTAGCAGCTTGCACTAGGAATGCCTAGGCTTTGCCTTCTGCCTGCTGGGGTTGAATGCTGCTGCCAAGCCTGGCTGGCTTATGGGTGGGTTCTGGTCCTCAGGAGCACCTTCATCAGAACAGCACCTTGCTCCTGACTCATCTCGGTTCCTCTTCCTTTCTTCCCTTCCTCTCTCCTTCCTTCCTTCCTTCCTTCCTTCCTTCCTTCCTTCCTTCCTTCCTTCCTTCCTTCCTTTTCTTTTTTCTTTCTTTTTCTTTCTTTCTTTTCTTTCCTTTTTTCGCTTTCTTCTCTTTCCTTTTTCCTTTCTTCCTCCTTCCTCCTTTTCCTTCCTTCCTTCCTCCTCTCCTTCCTTCTTTCTTTCCTCTTTCTTTCTTTCTTTTTTTCTTTTTCTTTCTCTTTCTTCTTTTTCTGTCTCTTTCCTTCCTTCCTTCTTTTTCCTTTCTCTCCTTCCTTCCTTCCTTCCTTCCTTCCTTCCTTCCTTCCTTCCTCTTCCTTCCTGTACTTCAGTCATTACTTCTTCCTTCCTTCCTTCCTTCCTTCCTTCCCTTTAAATGAAGCCAAGTTTGAATTGCATTAAAGATATTTGAATAAAGTTTTTAAGTGTCAGGAGAAGGAGAGGCAAGCCCCATGACATGGGTGTAGGCTTGTCCAAAAGAGAATCAAAGTTTGTAGAGACATTTTAGACATAGATGTTTAAGTATGAAGATGAGAGAGCCTAAGGACAACAAGATGTAGCACATGTGGGGAGGAGTACGTCGAGGGAGAGCCTCTCACCCGGGTCTAGGCCCGGAATACATGGCCATGAATGATCCAACTGGCAGCACAGCTACCCTGACAGGTGGGTTCCTACCACAACCCCCAAGTGCCACGGTCAGGGTCCTCTATAAAGGGCTGAACTGGTGCCACCAGCGACCACCCGTGGAGTGAGTCTCCCCAGGGTAGAGTTCACACCAAGCCTTGACTTTATTGCTGTTATTGTTGTCTGTGATGCTTCGTAATAACTGGGATGGGTTTCTTAGGGAGCCCAATAACGGAATGCATTTCCACTCTAGCTTTATAATTAATGTTTGCATCATTTATCTTTCGTGGAGAGATTATTCTGACTAACGAGGTTCTGGGCCACTAATTCATTACGCTGCCTTGTCACTTCCTGCTCCTTCTTATTACCCAGAAATAGACTCATTAGTCAGAGTTCAATGACAGGAAGAAATTGTGTTCGTTAATTTAATTCCCTCACTCACTTCTGGGTCCAATGTTTGTCCGAAATTGGGGATTAGAAGAAGGGAAAAGTTCCTCATCTTGAGTTTTGGCTTCAGTTCTATTAGTCATTGCCTCTGTCTCACACCTGTCCATTAGGGAGAGACAAGAAGGTGCTGCGAGAGAAGCTGCCTGGGCGCTGCCCTTCCCCTGCGTAAAGCCAAGTAGTAAGGGAAGGGTCACAGCCCAGAGACGTCCTAAGAGATCTGCCCCAGTCTCAAAAACACAGAAAAAAGTATGAAGATGATGAGCTTATTCCCCATAAATCCACACACATACACATACACATACGCACACATATGTGCATATAACATGGAAGACTCCTCAAAGTCCCCTGCTATATAACTTCCAGTCCCGTCTCTTCACTCATAAGCTGCCTGTTGGACGACTTTGGACATAACTCTTAATCTCTGGTGGCTGCAGTTTCTCTTCCACTGATAGGATAGAAGAAGCCACCTCACATTGCTGTCAGAATGAAGATACAGGACACCCAACGCGTCTGCACTGGGCACTGCCAGGTTGGAAGGAAGAACCGCTCAGAGGTAAGGTAGACGCTTGGGCAGTAAGAAGAGGAGGTATGACCATGGGGGTCCCCAGTCCTGACATCAGGGTGCAAGCGTCAGCACACCCGAGCCCACCCACATCCTTGGAACGGACTCTCCAGGTGCAGTACAGGGTATCGTGATGCGTGTAAAAGCCGCAGAGTTGACTCTAAGGTGAGGTTGGGGTGAACAGCCTCTCAGGATTTTGCAGTCTCTGGTGAGCTCGCAGGCCTTGAGCACTTCCCCCAACAGCGTCCTTCCTGGAAGGCCGGCCCAGGTAAGGCCCAGAGAGGCTCTGCTACGAGACAGCTCTGCTCAGAGGAAGAACACAGGTCACTCCGTCCTACTGAGGGAAGCGTAAGTTCCCCTGATCTCCCCAGGACCAAGTGAGTATCCACACCGTTCCAGGATCCAAGAGGCCCAAGGCAGGCACAAGCAGGTCCATCTCCTACTGTCACGTCTGCTGGGGAACTGGAACCAAATCACCAGCAAATGCTTGAGAAACAAACCAATGTGAAGGGAGACAGCTGATTTGATGATGGGATCCAGCCTGGTAATGAGGAAGGCTGGTCCTAGGAAAACGCTCGAGCTGAGCGTAAAGGCCCACGCACAGAGGGAACACAAGTGACTTCCAGGCACAGAGGGCAAAGAGGACGATGCCGGGCAGAGACGAGGCGGAGTTGGAACCTCAGCCTGCGTCGGGGTTTCGGAGACTCAGAGGAGAATCTGGGTTTGTTTCACTAAGGAAAGGGGACATTCCTTAACTTGAGGAATTCTAAGGAAGACAGAGAGATGGATAGCAGGAGCTATTGGACCATCCCGGGACCCATTCACTTTCAGGCCCTGTGTCACTGAGGGCCTAGGCCACAGCATAAAACAAGGTGCCGTCTTCCTCTGAGGTCTTCTAGTCTCCACAACTAATCCCTTATGGGAACTTGTGTCTCTAGATTCCAACAGGTGGCACTGAATTTCTTGGTTGTTCTGGGACAGGAAAGATGAGGGAATATTGCTCCAGCTCTGCACTCTGCAAGGACTGACCAGTAACTCAGCTCCCATCGACCACTGGGGTATGGTGTCGCATCGTTCTCCAATGATTCCACTGGAAAGCGAGTGCATCCGTCTCCCTTCTCTGAGTGTAATCTTGTCCCCAGGAGTCTGAATGCCAATGTTGCTGTGGAATCAAGGCCGAAGAGTCTGATCATGAACATACCGTGGAAGCAGACATTGGTGCTTTCAGTTAGTCCATTTCTGGAGACCCAGATTTCTTTCATCTCAGGATGTTAGAAGTATTGCTGGGCATCTGGGATTTGCAGTTTTAGCAGGGTGGTACTCTTAGCCAGGGACTGAGGCTTCAAGTTGGAGAAGGCCAGAATAGGGGGCAGAACAGGTAACCCCCATCTTTTTGATGCCTTAAACATTTATAGGAGATTTTATGTTTATTACCAACAGCAGTGCATTCTTAGGGTTTGACTGCAGGTGTTTGTAATTTGTAGCTCTGCCTGGCGAAGGAGTGTTCCGGGAATGGCAAGGGAAGAAACAGGGCCAAAGGTGGGCTGTGCTATGCTCTTATGGAGCCCGTAGATCACCTTGACACTCAAGCCAGTCCTTTTCCGAAGGGAGTGAGGATGACAGTTGGTGGAAGGGACAGAGTTCTTATTAGGACCCATGTGTGAGGAATTCAGTAGCCCTGGAAGCGGAGTCTTGAACAAATGCATTGTTATCATTTACCAGCAGAAAAGGCCAAATTAGAGTAACTATAGTAAACATCGAATGTCACACATGGCATATATCAAATACTATGACAGTATATTTATTGTTGACATTTATTGCTATGACCATTAAAAAGGACAGCAGTAGTTAGAGAACTGGATTTTGAGCTGAGGATGTAACTTAGTTGGTAGAGCTCTTGCTAAGCATGCCTGAAGCCCTTTAGTTCCGTCACCAGCAACCATAAACTAGGTGTTATGGTTATGCCTGTAATTCCAGAACTCGGGAGGTAGGGGCAACATATTCATTCATGTCAGCCTAGAACTAAATCTCAAAATCAGGAGAAGAAGAGGAGGAGGAGGAGGAGGAGGAGGAGGAGGAGGAGGAGGAGGAGGAAGAGGAGGAAGAAGGGGAGGAGGAGGAAGAGGAGGAAGAGGAGGAGGAGGAGAAAGAGGAGGAAGAGGAGGAAGAGAAGGAAGAGGAGGAGGAGGAAGAGGAAGAGGAGGAGGAGGAAGAGGAGGAAGAGGAGGAGGAGGAAAAAGAAAGGAGGAGAATAAGATGAAGACCAGAAGGAGAGAAGAAGAGGACGAGAAGAAGAGAAGAAGAAGAAGAAGAAGAAGAGAAGAAGAAAGAAGAAGACGACCGAAGAAGAAGAAGAAGAAGAAGAAGAAGAAGAAGAAGAAGAAGAAGAAGAAGAAGAAGAAGAAGAAGAAGAAAGAAGAAAGAAGAAGAAAGAAGATAGCTCAGCAGTTAAAGACGAGTAAAGACATTTACTTGGAGATCTAAGTTTGATACCTGGGGCCCACATGGTAGAAGAAGACAACTGATTTTTGAAAGTTGTCTTCTGAGCTCCACCCTCATGCCATGACATGTTTATGTGTTCTCTCTCTCACTCATTCTAATAAATAATAAATTAAATAGAAAATTCAACACGATTCCGGATGTGTCTCAAGCTGTGAACAAGGATCTCAGTTCTCATAGCAGTAATGGGAGAGACATATATTGCACAGGCCAAGAGACGGAACATTTAAAGTGAGTCTTGGGGAAGTCGAGCTAATTGCACTCAGGTAGGAGGCTTGCCGCGCGAAGCTCCTTCCCACGGCACAGGGGAGCTTCTGCTGGTTCACAGACACTTGGGTTCAGTCTTGAGCTGAACTTCTCTCATGACTAAACGTGCTTCCTAGACTCCACACACAGCAGACAGAGTCACTTGCGCAACAGAAATTTATTTCCTTACGATTCTGGAGGCTAGAAGGACTAAATCAAGACGACTCTTTAGCTCTCCATATTCATGTGTATGCGCACATGGTTGCCTGTGGGTCAGCACATGCTCGTATGTAGGTGCTCATGCAGGAGAGGTCATGTGTGTAGAGACCAAAATTTGATTTCAGGGATCATCCTCAATTATTCTTCCATCATTCTTTGCTTTTGAGAAAGGGTCTCATCAAACTCAAAGCTCACCTAGAGGGCTAGTCTGACTAAGCAGCTTGCTTTGGGGGTTCTCAGGATCTGCCTTTCTGGATTGGCATTACAGGTAGGACACTACACCGGCCAGGCATTTTAACATAGGGTCTTGGGATCTGAACTTGGATCATTTTACTTACAGACAAACACTTTAACTGCTGAGTCCTACCCCCCTCACCTACTAATCTCTAAGGCTTGATTCTTTCAAAGCAGCTCTCGCTGGCTCCTCATTGGCTGACTTCTCTGCCTATCCCTCACTGTCTTTCCTTTTTTGTCCTAACCCTGCCCTCTACATCCATGGGTTCCATTGAATTTGGACTTGGCCACATGTCTTCTGCTCTCTGTACAGACTTCAAAATAAGGGCTCTGTCACCATTCCCAAGTCCCAGAGATCAGGGGTTTCAACATACGTATTTTGGAGAGATGCAGTTCAGCCCGTCGCTTGGGACGAAGCAGTTTGGATAAATTTCTTAATCTTTCTTTCACCTGTCACAGAGTCCCTTCTAGGCTTTGCATATATGTCATTGCAATCATCCTGTACCCAAAACATTTTCCATTGTACCGTTCCAAAAGGTTTTCTCTCTGAAAGGCTGGACAAATGTCAGGATTAAAGTAACGCACTCTAGAGATGAGGTATAGAAAGGACAGGTAAAACAAAGCAGGTGTCTCCAGCTGTCAATCTTTGAGCAAAAGCCCTTCTTAATTTCCCTGAGGGAAGGGCGAATGCCAGGCCAACATGGGGTGCATTTAGAGTGTTTTAGCTACAGTGGGTCTTGTACACACCCTTGGTTCCACAGGAAACCGTCACAGGGGTTCCGTCACAGTGCCAACAGAGACATAAAGTACATTGATTCGGGGTGTTTAAGTTCAGCCACATGGGAGGATGTGCTGAGTGGTCCTGCTCGCTTTTATTAACTTCTGTGATCCACAGCCTTGTCTTCTGTCTGTCAGACACTCAAAGGATGAAAGCAGATATATGAGACCAGCCTTTAAATGCTGGAAAGAGGACACGTGGAAACAGAATGACATGGTGAAAAAAGAGCAGACATCGCATACCTGCATTCTGGAACCGTTGCATGTGGGGATAATGAACTATACCTCGAACATACTCCGTTTTTTTAGCTTAAATTATCAAATCAGTGTACAGGAAGAAGAGACACGGGGACAGAAATGCGTGGCAAATGTATTCGTTTGGTACCTGGCACTTGGGGATAGACAGCCGGAGAAAGGGGGGATTTAATTTCCTGGGGCCCACACATTGCTGAGTGATTGGCAGGCTAATTTTGCTCTCCAGTAGGCCTTGTATTGAAAGGAAGTGGAGATTCAGAAAGCTGCCAAGGACTGTTCTTTGCAATGGCAAAAAAAAAAAAAAATTCTAGATTTCATCAGAAAAATTAAGAACTAGACTTGGGGATGTGCAGGGCCAGAGCGAGAAGGAACTTCCCAGGCCGTGGAGGTGATATTTTATCACTGAGTATCCTTACAGGTTGTCACCGCTTGCTTGTTCACTGACTAAGCTAATGATGTTTTAGACTTGTTATACCTTTGCCATGAACCAAGAAGCACAAAGAATTAAATTGCCTGAAGACACACAGAGGGTTAATGGTTTAGATATCTCTATCTATAGAGATGTCTAAACGTGGGCCTAGAAGCCTTCAGATACTAATGCACGGAATCCCTCTGGGGTCAGGTTCAAACACTCTAGACAGTTAGAAAAGCGTGAAACCAGGGGAGGAGCATGTAGCTCAGTTGATAGAATGTTTGCCTAACACACCTACACACATACACCAAGTTCTAGGTTCAATTCCCAGAACCAAATAAAGCCATGTACGGTGGTGTATGTCTGTAATCCTAGTTCAAGGTCTTTATCAGCTACCTACCACTTACCACATATGGAGTTTGAAACCAGCCTGAGTTACAAGAGACCCTGTCTTGAGAAAGTTAAGGAGAAAGAGAAAATAAAAAGGAAGAGGAATGGAAGGAAAGAGGACGAAAGGAAGTCTGATCAGTGGTTTAATCTTTCCTTTCCTGCTCTTCTTCTAATATTGTTTGAGCAAAAAGGTTTCAAGTTCAAATCTGGGCTTCGAGGTGAAGTGATCTTGGGTAGATCTCTTCACCTCTTCAAGTCTCAGTGACCAGTGAAAGAGGAATGAAAAACCTGGTGTTTCAGGATCAGGATGCGGCTGAAGCCAGCTGAGGGTTGGCTTTAAAGAAAAGTAAGAAAAACGGCTTGTGCAGAAGGGGATGGAGAAGTGACGTGCGCTTTTTGAGGGCCAGAAGACTTGGCTTGTGATGGAAGAGGATGCATTTCTCCCTTTCAGATTGTGCTAGAAAACCCTGCGTTCTGCTCACCTCAAGACTTCTGTTGCTTCTGAAACCCCGAGATCCAACACCTTGAGATGCTCAACCCGCCTCACGCAGTCTGGCACTCAAGGACTGTTGTAAATAAATGGTCAAGGAAACTCACAAGACCCGAGATGCAGGGACACAGAGAGAGACAGGTCATCGCTGGACCAAGAGCAATTTGACTGACTGTGCCAACCCAGGACACTGTGGCCAGGAAGACGGCTGGACCCATGAGCCTGGGGAATGAAGAACCAGCACATGCGGCAGCCATGCTTCGAAGTTCAGCAGGTGATCGAGCAAGGCGTCCGCAGAGAGAGGAAGTGGGTAGAGTGTATGTGTCTCGGGACCTGCTAACAGCGGGCAGATCTGATTCTGGAAAAAAAAAAGCCTCAGCTTCTTGTCACCTTTTGAAACCAAAAATCTCTGTGCATATGCGTCTAAAAATAAGCGTACATATTGGCGCCTTTCAGGGTGCGTATAAACATTATTACCCCTGACCCCTTCTTCCACAAGGGCACAATGGTGCTGTGGAACTTATCGTACATTAGGTAGGTGCAAATAGAATTCTATTCCTAAGGTTCCATGAGTCACAGTGGGTGAAAACTATTCAAACATATCACGTATTCTTATATGCTCTATAGAACGTGTTTATGTAATATTTACATACATCCTATTATTCCTTGCCAAAAGGAGATTCTGAGACATTGACTGCATCCATCATCCTAAGCTGAGGCTCCTGATCTTCCTTCTCTCTGAGTTGATGAGACAGGTGTAGTGTTTAGAGAAGGTCAGAGGGCACACCCCTCTTTCCAAGTCTTCGCACCTCTCGCATGGAAGAACAGGTCATGGCAAGGAGAAGAACTGATGCCATTTTTCCTACAATGTTAGTGTCTCATTCAACTGTGATCCTGACACAGAGGAGAAGGCGAACCCTACCTTCCAGTATTTCTATTGGACTCCAAGTCAGGAGTGGTCTCTGTTTGCAGGGTAGGATGGGGCTCAGTCACATTGCAAGCTGAACCCAGTGGGATGGCAGCTTAAATTTCCACTATGCACATAACCGAGAAGCATTCCCAGGTGCACCGCTAGCCAAGGGAAATATAATGCAGGCCTCAGTGTCTTTAGAGACAATTCAACCATAACCCTCAGGAGAGATGTTTTGCAACTGTCTATACACACTGATGCTTCCCTAGTTTAGGGAGGCAGCTGGATTTAGGTTTTTTTCTTTTCCTTTTTGTCGATAACGAGGAAAAGATTTAAAAATTTTTTGCTTTTAGAAAGTATTGAAATTATCTAAAATTTACAATGGGTTTCTGTAATTTTTTTCTCCCTACATTACTAGTAATGCCTCATGTCTCTCCTCCACTGAGAATCTTCTTCTTCCTTCTTGTGTACTGTCCCATTGGGTTCCACACAGGCTGCTGTGCCTGAGGACCCACCGCATACTTCCATGGGAGGACCACTGTGTGTGAAGAGCTCCTTCCCCTGGCCACTTCTGACCATCGATGCTCTTTCCAAGAACGTGCAGCCACCCAAGTCCCTCCTTCCACACACGTTACATGATGATTCTGCAATCTTATGTAAGTACAAAAAAAAGATTTAAAGACTATCTGTCAGAGTAACTTTAGAAATGGAATTAAGCACTTTCAGTAACAAATCCTTGGGCTAAGGGTGTGGTAGAATGTTTGTCAGGCATGCACCAAGTTTGATCGCCAGCATACCCTCCCACCCTCAAATTCCCACATTTTTTTCTCCTCCCAAGACTCAGAATGTCCACAGATTTGTCTCTTTGGCGCTTATACAACCGCTTCCTGGTACACTAAAGTTATTTCCCAAGTTCTTTCCTGTTTGCCATCTCCCACTCGGTTGTTTTTCTCCTTTACTTGGACTTCAGAAAGGGCTGTATATCTTAGATATTTTACTGAATTAAGCCTATGTTCCCTGTCTAGAATGACAGACTGCTAAATGGGATGTCTTACATCAACAACTTTCTCTTTCAAGGATAATACTAACAGGTGGGGGAGACAGCCATCACTCAATTGTGTCAGTGGACCCTTCATAGCTCACAGGAAAAAGACCAAGAAGAGTTTCCACATTCATGAGGGGTGGGGGTGGGAGCAGAGCAAAGGCGTTTGGTGGCTGGAAGTGATTATTTTTTGTGAATCTCATGGAAAGGGACAGTTACTATAACCACACATACACACACACAAAAAAACCTAGGAAGTTTTTCAGAACCTTTTTGCTTTGTGCTAAAGACAAAACAAGTGCTTTAACCTCCATAACAACAACAAAATAGGAAAAAATACATTCACAATAATTAAATTGACCTTAAAATTAAATAAATGATCCTTCATATAGGGGAGCTCATGTAGGGTCCCCCATAAATTTCTTTTTTATCCAGAAATTTCTTTGGATTTAAAACCCTTTCAGATCAAGAGCTTCTAGTTTCTAAATCACTTCCTGACATGTCCTTCATCCTTTCTCCAGAAGCAAGCGCTCTAACCCATCCTCTCTGAAGGCGCTGGCCCCCTGGACAAGCCTTGCCTTAGGGCGCAAGGCCTCAAGCCCCTTCCAACCCGAGACTTCTCCAGGGAAGCCTTGCCTATCAATGGTGAGACAACACCTTGCGGCACCTGCTTTTTCCAAAGAGCAAAAGGGCAGAAGTCTTGACATTACAACCTTGACCTGGACTTTCAGCCCAGGAGGAAAGACCCATTGTGACATCCAGGGCAAGGCCCGAAGTCTGTGCAGACAGAGAACCACGGAGTAGGCACCTACCTGGGCTGACCCTCGACTTCCACCTCTTCCTACCTTCCCCCATTTCTTTGTCCATTCATTTTTTTTTTTTCCACTTTAAAAACATCCAACTTTGCCTTGGGGATGAGCAGAATGAAATGTCACTTACCTATAAAAAGAGAGACAGGAGAAAAAGCCATGCATTACATTACGCACGAGGTCTTTGAAATCAAGGCCAGATTCTGACTTTGAAACTGTAACAATGAGCGAATATTATTTTGTCATCCACCTTTCTCTATTTAATGAAACTCAGGCTTCTGTAGGGAGCCAGTCCCCCGAGCCCAGCCTCCTTTCACCATTTGTTTTCCTTTTCTTTCCTGCTGCCCTCTGTCTTCCTTCCCACCCTCACCTCACCCCCACCCCGCCCCCTCTCTGCAAGGAAGAAAGGTTAGGAGGGTCCTAGGTGGCCCTTGGGCAGACACCACACAGAGGTCACAGAGAAGAGGAGCCTCTTTTCTTGTGCGGCAGGCAGCGGAAGTGGCAGGGCCTGGATCAGGGTTGGCCCAGCCCTGGGAGGAGAGGAGGCTGAGGTCCCCAGAGAATGGATGGATGACCTTCCAGGAAGTGCTCTGAGACTTCTTCAAGTGACTTGGACTCTTGGTCTTTCTTCTTTCTCCCTTCACCCTGAGCCTCCTGATTCGAAGTTGAATATGTTCTTCTATCCCTGTCTAGAAGCATCCATGGTGCTTACCACATACACCAGATGTGCTCACTGTGGGGGTGTGCTAAGGCTAGTGGGTGACCTGTGTGAGTCATATAATCCATCCCCCTGCCTCAAAATGGGATCAAACTGTCCTGTCCAAGTCCCAGAGAACATGTTCTTGAGACCCCACTTGGACACCTCGCTTTGTTTCTGATCTCTAAAGCACCCCTTCTTTCCAAATAAGTTCCTCACAAGCAAGTTGGTTTCCCTCAAGTTCTGTGAAATCCTCCCCCCCCTCATGGCACTTATGAAATCCCCTGATGTGTATATATACACATTAAATAGATTTCAGAGACACTCTGGGATTTGATTCCTTTTATTCGTCTTATAGATTTCAGTCCTTCCTCCAGCCCATCTAAGGTCCCCTGCAGAGGATACTCCAGAGCTGGGCTGGGCACTGGGTTGACAGGTAGGCACATGCCAATTCTGACTCAGCAGTCCTCTGTTTCCCAGGAAGGACACTGCAACATAGGCCATGGCCAGATGTGTTTGAGAGACTCTGATCCCCTTCTCCTCAGAGAGACCCTGGGGCCACATTATAACATCAATGACTTAGAATAGGTCTCAGCCAGACAGCCAAACCCAAGGTTCTCCCTAGAAGTAACCAGATCAAAATGTGTTTTCCCTGCTGAAATGCATTACTTCGGAAAGAGAAGCATCTCGATATTCTTGTCATAGATATTAAAATGTAAACGTTGATCTGGTTTTATTCTAGGCCACGACTGGCCAGAGCATTCTGAAAGCACATCCTGCCCCACATTCCCTGTGAGAATCATGGGCCGTGAGCTCACACAGACTGTGGCCACAGTTGACTCTATCCCTCACTCAACGCAAGAAGCCACCACCCTGCTCCCTGCAGCTCCCACATGTATGGTAGGGGAGAGTCCACATGTCCCCCATCAGCCACTAGGATGCTGTGACTGCAGCCGTTCTTCAAGGGTGCTTGGTCCACCATAAAAAGGGAATCATGGGAGGAGCCTGGTGTGAGTGGCACTGCTCTTCTCTGGACTATGTTTACTGGCAAAGGATAGATACACTGGTCTCCTGCTGCCCCGCGGGGCTGGTGAAGTGTGTGTATTTAACCATGGAGAAACCAGAAACTTCTGTCCCGTATGACTTCCTCTCCTTAGGCCTGACTGACCCTTGGTCATTTTTCATGCATAATACCTTTGCTCACAAGATCCCCTCTGCTGCACTGGAATAAACACCTGCCTTTTTACAGAATCTTCACCTTTGAAAATCTTTGACTCACCCCTCCTCCATGTTCTGCAGCTCTGCAGCAGGACAACTTTCTTGGGAATCCAGAAAGTTAGAGATACAATCCAGAACGATAGGCTCTGGGCATTGAAAGATTCCCTATTGGTGGTGATTCATAAGGCAGGCACCATTCTATGGCATGGAATCCATGGCAGGGATGCTGTGTGTGTTGGAAGGCAGGGATTCTAGGGAAGACTGTTTTTTTTTTCACCTCTGGGAATTGCTAGGACATAAAATTATTCTGAAAAATGAAGTTTGGTCAACTTTATGTGGCTCAGCACGTAGAGGTGCTGCTGGCCATGCAAGCTTGACAAACCGAGTTCCCCAGAGTCCATGGTGGAAGGAGAGCACTGATTCACAAAAGCTTTGCTTTGACACATATGTGCACACATGTACACAATGGCGTGTGTGCACCTTCACTCACATACCCCCCCACATACATTTTCTCTCTTAAAAAAGCTTATTGATGAAATTTCACTATCCCATAAGTTTTCAATCAAGAAAAGTCTTAATCCTTAACTATATGTATGTCCCAGAATTATTCCTTATAGAATTGTAGGATTACTCAAGGCAAGTATATTTCCTGTGTGTAATAGAATGGATGGAATGCAACTAAAATCCCCACCCTAGGAGAACCTGAAGATTTTTATTTAGGAAGAGAAGAATATGTCTGCAAGCAATCAGAAAAATCCTCAAAAAGCCCTAAATGTAGCCCCAGATTTGCTCCTATCTGCTTGTTATTTCTTGGCAAGATCTCTCTCTCTCTCTCTCTCTCTCTCTCTCTCTGTCTCTCCCTCTGTCTGTCTCTGTCTCTGTCTCTCTGTCTTTCTGTGTGTCTCTCTCTCTGTCTCTCTCTGTCTCTCTCTCTCTCTCTCTCTCTCTCTCTCTCTCTCTCTCTCTCTCTCTCTCTCATTTCAGCCTAGCATTAGAGTCTCTGGAGTATGCACAGGCTTATCCCAGAAGTCTCATCATCTTGCTGTTTCCTTCTGTGCTAGTGAGACATATAGGTCTCGACTTGCAATTGAAGGCTCATCTCTTGACATTTGTGGATAACTAGTACTTAAAGTAAGCCCTGAGCAAGCCTACAGGAGTTTTTTCTGGTTGATGTGGAAAGACCCAACCTGCCCTAGGTAGGACATTCCCTGCACAAGTGGATGACTGGAGGAAGCTGGTTCAGTGACGTCTGACATTCTTCAGCACACTCGAGCAGTCTTGTCTGACAACTAAGGATTTCAGTCTCTCAGAATCCTCGTGGATATGGTGTGTCTAGTTATCTTGGCTCTGTTGGTATGAACTCTCTCTAGTCTGTTGTTATGAGCGCTCCTGCCAAGTTGGACTAAGAACTGTAACAAGGCTAAAAATCCCTTTCCCCTTAAGCTTTTTGCTTGTGAATTTATCAGCAACATTCAGGCAAACTGCAATGTTTCATATGTGCTGTAGTTTGGGTGTAGAGACCCATGGGCTAAAGGCTTTCTCCCGGGGCTCTGTGGACCTTGAAGAGCCTGAACTTCAGGTCTTTGCGATAGTCAGTCTGACATGTGGACTCTGAGCATACCTAAATAGAATTGTCTGATTCAGATGGGCCCCTGGGAGAGCCAGTAGCAGACTAATGTGATTGTGTAAGTGTTGTGAAAGAAGCAGCCCACAGTGGGTGGGACGATTTCCTGGGCAGATGGATAAAGAAGCTGGAATTTGGCAGCCGGCAAGCTTTCAGGAAGGGTACATCGTTCTTTCCTCTCTGCTCTCAGCTTTGAGTGGAGTGCGGTCAGTTTCTTTGGCTCCTGTTGGTTAACTCTTTCGCCATGATGGACTGTAACATGGAATTGTGATCCCGAATGAAACCCCCTTTTCTATTATGCTGATTGGACGAGGTATTTTTTTTAATTTTTAAAAATTTATTATTTATTCAATTGTGCATGTATTCGTGTGTGCACGTGTGTATGTATGTGTGTGTATGTATATGTGTGTGTGTAGAACCATGGACGAATTCTGGACCCACTATGGACGCCTCCACCTCCTCCTTGTTTACTCTGCCCCGGGATTCACAGGCTCCACCTACCAGGACTAGAAACGCAGGCCGCCCCCGCTTCCACCTGGCGTCTATACATGGGGTCTAGGATCCGAACTCAGGACCTTTTGCCTGCAAGGCAGAGGCTTAACCCCTGAGCCACCTCTCCAGCCCCTGGACCAGGTATTTATTACAACAGAATATGAAACTAAAACAAACTGGTAGCAGAGAAGCAAGGTGTGGCTATGAAAGTAAAAATTATCCTCAACAGGTCCTAAGGACTTTCAAATGTATTCTGCTTGCCTTCAGATATGAGCATATATACTGAGTGATATTTTACCTTACCTTGATAGCATCCCGCCCTCCTGATCTTAGATTTGAATTTCTGGAATATGAACCAAAATCAACCTGTCTATGTCCGACAAATCACCATATCCAGTATTTTGTAACAGTCATGGGAGACTGACTTATATGGTGCTGCGTAGCAGAGACAGCTGCTCACGTCACCCTTCGCCCTCCTTTCATCTCGCCACCTATTAGCGTTGGCTGTTGCTACTATGTTTTGACTTCGCAGCCTTGACAACAGCTCTCCCAGGTTTTTTTGCTGCAAGATGAATTATAATAAAGCTTCAGGTTTTCAGATCTATATGGATTTGGCATCGTGGATAAGGGATTGTGGATCCACACATACTGTGATAGCGCTGGGCTTCACAGATGAAAGATAAGATGCCTGTGTTCTCGTGTTCCACATCAGGAGAGAGGCCGAGTTAGACCAGTACCACATAGACAAGAGAGCATTAGATACAAGGGAGGACACAGGACAGGCAGCTTCCCTTTGGACTCTCAGAACAATCTGCAGAAAATACACGGAGATTATGTGTAAACCACCAGGGGATGCTTTGGATAAAGGCTGTCCCTTCACCGACAGCACCCTGCTAAAACGCTGCATTTAAAAATTCTGCTGAGCCCCATCCATCCTCCAGTCCCGTGCAGCAAAGGCAAGCTTGCTTTCCTTTTCTCCCTGCAGCGTGGTCACTTTGCAGAGGAATTCCCCACTGACCTGACCTCAAATCTAAAACTGGACTCTGATGCTCCATTCTCTGAAGGACTCGGAACCCCAAAGGGAGCTAACTCGGCAGATGGGACTCGGGCCAAATGACCTTCAGTCTCACTCAAGGCACTCTAAGCACGGCTGTGTCAATGACTTCTTGTAAGTTCCTCTTAAAGCCACACGTGGTAAGAGAGCAATTCTTGGGCCTTTTGGCTTCAGCTGAAGCATTTCTCCTTCTTTGATGCTCTCTTTCTTGCATTAACACTGAGTCCCGGGAACAACACAGTTAACCCTCTCCTTTCCATAGTCAGCAAAGCTCTTCAGCTTCTGGAGGCTAAGGAAGGGCACTAGCACCCACAATGCTCCGGAGCACAAAGAGCCCCACAAACTTGGCAGAGACAAACTTCAAGAGTACTTTCTGTGAATCTGGGTCATATTCCTGGCAAAGGGTTTTTATTAACACTCACTCCACACTCCAGGGAAGACTAGATGTCCTCAAACAGTCTCTGAGTGAGGACCACACAAAGGACAAGTGAGATGGGATGAAAAGCCAAGTATCTGGAGCTCAGGCCTGGAAGTAGGGAGCATCCCTTCCTCTTCGTCCCCTGCTTCGTCCTTTCCAGCCACGTCCCCCTGCCTCGCTGCTGCGACGTGCAGCAGCACCTCTGTAGCAGATGACAGTGACTGCGTCTCCATTTTCCTCTCCTTACTGGCCATCAAAGCCTGCTGTCAGCCTACTCATTTCATGGAGCCGAAGAACCTGCAGTTACTTACGTAACCCAGAGCTGCATCCTCAAGTCCCCATGTTATGCTGCCAGGAGGAAAAGAAGCAAACAAAGGGCTCAGAGTGGATGTGAGGGGATCAAAACATAGCTGGACCATCTAGAGGTATGGCATTTCCTAGAAGTGTGTTAAGAATCTTTTCTCTTGTAGACTGGAGGTGACAGAGAATAGGAAATTCATGTTTTCTCTGTGATCTCCTGTGTAGCCTGAGGCATGGCGGGATGTGCTGCTTTCCATGTTTCTTGCCTACACCTTCTCTGTACTCTGGAAGAGACGACTGTCGCCAACCCCTTGGCAATGGGGAGGTGGACACTCTGGGTAAGGCAGGCTGGAAATTACCAAAGGCCAAGGAAGTAACACAAGTTTGATTTCTCCCTTCCTTGTCTTTGTGTTCTCTTCTAGAATATTAGAGAAGGTGTTGGAGTTACTTTTCTTTTTCTGTGAGACAGTGCTCATACTCAAGCAACTTAAGGGAGAAGTGGGTCTTTGGTTTAGAGTTCTGACAGAATATAGTCCATTATGGCAGGAATCGCATAGCCGAAGGAATGGCTAGAGGCAGAAGCTGGGCGCTGGTTCAGGTCACTGCAGCCATCAGGAGGCAGAGAGACCCGCCATGGTTTGAGATGTGTCCCCCTCAGTCTCATGTGTTTGGTAAGGTCAGGGCACCCTTGAGAGGTGGAGTTTTGTGGGAGGAAGGTGGTCACAAGAGGTGGGCCTTGAGGTGGATTTGTCCTACCCTGCTTCCTGGAGAAGTCTGCCTTTGCAGTAAGCAGTCTTGCGGCTCTCAGCCTCCAAGATGTTTGCAGTGATTTAACCTGCCTTCAGCTTTGGCAAGCCATGCTGCCTCCGCCACGAAAGACTGTTTCTCCCCTCTGGACCTGTAAACTGAATAATCTCCTTTCTCCCTTAAGTTGCTGCTCGACTTTGAGTGCTCTCTCACAGCAACAGATAAATCAATGCAACACCCATGGAAGCAGAGGCAGGATGCCAAACTTTAAGTCCCCACCCTGTGCTATGCCTTCTTCCAGCAAGATTCTACCTCCTAAAGGGGCCACGACCTTCCTGAACGTTAACGCCAGCTAAGGATTCAAACACCTGAGTTTGTTGGAGAGCAGCTCACATTCAAACCAGTCAGGGGGTTTCTCTGAAGCTATAACAGGATGGGGCAGAAGTCAAGAGGGACCGCAAACTTGGTCCCGGCATCTCAGAAGGGAAAGGCCAGTGGGCTGCTCTGAGGCTCCCACTGGAGACCAGAATTGCTATGCAAGTCCTTTTCTCCTCCTGCATTTTTGCACACAGAGCTTGACTGGATATAGAATTTTTCTTTTCATTCCAGTGAACATATTTATTGATGTTTGCAATTCAGCAGAACAATGTGCTTTAAACATCGAAGGGTTTTCTGCTGTCCTTCTTTTTTCCATGTCTTCAAGGCAGGGAGCTAGAAGGGGATCTGAGCTGAGCAGTTTGATCAGCCCATCAGCCACCTGCAGCCTGCAGCCCCCACCCTATGCCCAGCAGCGAGGTGGTCAAATGCACCAACTGAGCAAATCCACCATGTCGGTGACTTCCGGTGTCTCTAGAAGCCCCAGAGGCGTTTCTGACGTTTCCTTGCTTCCTGCTCCCTGTTTGCCTGTGGAGCATTATGAGGAAGGTGAGAGGTGTGAGTTTAGAGTCCATTAATTAGTGTCTGCTCCTTAATGACTTGGCAGACGACTGAAGGCTGTTTAAAAAAAATCCAAAAAACTAAAGTGGACACTAAAAGGAACAATTGAAATCCTGGGCAGGGCAAGGACCAGAGGACTTCTTTCCTCAACAGCTATTACTCTACTAGACTAATAGTGGTTCTCAATTTCCACTACACATTAGAGTTGTCTTAGAAGATTTAAAAATCCCCATATCTTGGCTGCCTATTAATTCAGCCAATTAGGATGCCTGGGAGTGTGACAGAGAGACAGACAGACAGACAGACAGACAGACTACCTTTCTTCCTTCCTTCCCCCTTCTCCCTTCTCTCCTTCCTCCCTTCCTCTCTTCCTTTCTTCCTTTCTTCCTCCTTTCTTCCTCCCTTCCTTCCTCCCTTCCTCCCTCCCTTCCTTCCTTCCTCCCTTCCTCCCTTCCTCCCTTCCTTCCTTCCTTCCTTCCTTCCTTCCTCCTTCCTTCCTTCCTTCCTTCCTTCCTTCCTTTCTTCCCTCCTTCCTCCCTTCCCTCCTTCCCCCTTCTCTCCTTCCCCCTTCCTCCCTTCTTCCCTTCCTTTCTTCCTTCCTTCCCTCCTTCCCTCCTTCCCTCCCCCCTTCCATCCTTCCGCCCTCCTCTCTTCCTTCATTTCCTTTCTTCCTCCCTCTTTCCTTTCCCTTTTCCCTTTCTTCCCATCCCTTCCTCCCTCCCCCTCCCTCCCTCCCTCCTTACTTTCCTTCCTTCCTCCCTCCCTCCCTCCTTTCCTTCCCTTCCTTCCTTCCTTCCTTCCACCCTTCCTTCCTTCTTCCTTCCTTTCCTTCCCTTCCTTCCTTAGTCCCTCCCTTCCTTCCTTCGTCCCTCCCTTCCTTCCTTCTTCCCTTCCTCCCTCCCTTCCCTTCTTCCTTCCTCTTTCTTTCTTTCTTTCTTTCTTTCTGTAAGTGTTTATCATATAGATTTTTAGCATATACAGTATATATACATACAATATATAATTTTATACATATGCACGTGAATGTGGAGACTTGGAAGCCAGAAGCAGATGCTGGGTGTCTTTCTTATCCTCTTTCTTTATCTTCTTGTTTTAAGAAATACTTTAACATTTATTCAGTATATGTGTGTACATGTGTGCGCACGTAGGTATGTGTGATGTGTGTGCATGTGTACGTGTCACAGCACTGTTACGGAGGTCAGAGGATAACCGACGGTGCTGGTTCTCTCCTTCAGCCATGTCTGTTCTGCAGATTAAACTTGTCAATCTTGGCAGCACTGGCCTTTACCCATTAAGTCACCTCACCTGAGACAGTTTCCTTCACTGACCCCAAGTATATTGAATCTGCTAGGCTGGCCGGCCAAGGGGCTCAAGGGCCCTACCTGCCCACCCCCAACGCTGGAATTACAGGTGGACGCTTTTGACATGGTGCTGGGAATCCAAATGCAGGTCCTCCTGCTCTCACGGCAGGCGCCTCATCGACTTTATGCCCCCAGCTGCCTGCATCGCTGCAGTCTCCACAAGTGGTTCTACCAGGTGGTCAGATTTGCAAAGCAAAGAGCGGGATGAAGCGTGCATGCCAGCCACTGGAAGGGGTGGTCAACGCGCAGGTGCCGGCTTCAGGACTTCTGCCTGGGTAGGTTTGCAGTATGACCTGAGAGTGATGCTGTTTTTGCTGGTTGGGGACCAGGCTCTGAGAGGCTTCTCATCAGACAGCCCTGAAAAGAAGGTCGGTCCAGGTTCAAGAGGTATTTGCTGTTACGCATGTAGTTTTTGCAGCTGTGAGGATCCCTTGCCTCCTTCCAGGCTTCCCCGGGACAGGTAGGAAAAGAAAAGTCACCTCCATTCCCCTGACACTGCAAGGTTATCGCGGAGAGAACTGAAAGGAAAAAGGACGGCATCCCCTGCTCCTATGTCTCCTGCTGTCAAAAGATTCTTGGTAAGAAAATCCCTTGGTCTCACCAAACTGTTTCGGAGGACAGAATCCTCATGTAAGAGCTGCTTGTGTGTCTCATCAGTCATTGAGAGATCTGCCCACTCGACAGGCGGGGAGCCAAAGGATGTCATATTGTTCCAGACAGAGAGGAAGGCATTGTAAGGCATTGTGTACTTAATTAGCAAATATTTCACAAACATCTCCTCTGAACACCCATCCACCTGGAACGGATAAAAACTTGAGATAATTTATAGGTCTCTTTCAGCAATGTGCTGTCAATCAAGCATTTTGTCCAACCCTCACCACACTACTTCCTCTGGGCTGATGTGGTCATTATCTGCTTTGGTTTCCTGGAGCCTGTGGGGACTTCACACTGGTTTCGCCACTGGCTGGCTGCACAAGCTAGAGTTGCACTTTGTGCAGGTTGCACTGAGGGCAGCTGCAGCTGGCCGTGCGCTGATGGCGAAGCCCTTGTTTCCAGACATCTGCGGGATTGCTCCGCTGGAGGGGGCCGGTGTCTTCGGTGCAGAGGCAGAGGGTCCTGTGTGTCAGCCGCTCAGCCAGACAACTGGGGCAGGGGAAAGAAGGAGCTGGAAGCCTACACAGACTCCCTCCCTCTGAGCTTGTCCACAGAGTAAAACACAGAGGCCCCGCTGTGACTGCTGATCACAGTCAAAGCAAAGGCAGGTTTTGAAATGAATCAGAGACCTGCCACACCTGCAGCGAGCCTGGCTGAGTCGCGCCCTCCCCCAGAGCCCTGCGGACTGGTGCCAGCCCTCCAGAGGAAGCAGACATAACCATGAGGTTGTCTTTCTAATGTCCTACACCGGTTTCGAAAGACAATAGAAGGAGGCAGACCATCGAGACTAGAGGAACACAGAGAGGGAAAAGAGAGTTGGCAAAAGAACCTTAGGAGGAAGAAAGGGCTCGCTGCAGGTACTGTCTTTCTTGCCTTCTCCATCCTTCTAGAACTGGTGCTATAGTGCACGCAGGCTGCGATGTCAGAGTCCTGTGCCCTCCCTTGCTTGGCAAATGCAGCAGTTTATCACGCAGGCAATGGCAGGGCTGGAAACCATGATCTGTGGGGTTTATGGAGACTTTCAAGGGGGGTGGTAACAAGGTTGTTCCATTGAGCAATCTGGCAGGGGTTTGAAAGATGGATGCTCTTGACTCTGACACAGGGAACATTCCAAGTTGCTGTGGGAAGGTGACTTATTCTTACATGCCATTAGTTGTAATGAACAGATGATGTAACAATTTACAGTAAGAAGGATATTTTTATTCCCACTTACGATTGAGGGTTCCAGTTCATTATAGCAGAAGCAGAAGGAACTGGCCATCCCGTATCTGAAGGAGGACTTAAGGAAGGGCCAGGCCCAAAGCATACCTTGTAGCCTGCCAGTCTTCCAGCTTGCTGGTCTTTCAAATCCCAGCCATCTCTCTCAGTCTTATCCACCTGCCCTAGGTCCCACTTACCATGGGCCGGGTCTTCTCACATCCTACAGGCTCATTCAGAGGTTAGTCTTAATGGGTTAATTCTTCATAGGGCTGCTTACAGGCCCATCCTGTCAAGTGTCAGGTTGACACCTGAAACTAGCCACACCGCGTGGCTGCTACGTGCTGCCAACGTGACCGGGTTTACTGTGTGATCTGAGGAGCTCTCACCGTGCCCACCTCGCTACTGCCCACTGTGTGGAGCAGGGGATCCAGCAGAGACACGCACGGGAAGGTGCATTTGCTTGCTTCTTGTTGAGGAAGCGGATCTCATGCTTTCCTCTTTCCTCGGCCTATCCAACATCCAGGGCGAGTCACGCCGAGCCAAGCCACACTTCAGAGCCTCTAACTCAAGAATTATGAGCCCACTGAGTGCCTGGGGACAAGTAAACCATGCCCTCCAAGCCTCTAGCCCAGAACCTGCTCTCTCTCTATATATACTCTCTTGCTCCAGGGCATACACTGCATTCTACTTCTGTGATAGTTAATCCTGGATGTCAGCTTGACACACCTGGCATTAACTAAGATCAGCTGAGACCACCTGGGGAGAACATCCAGATCAAGCCATTTACAACACAAAGACCAGCCCTAGGTCCCATCATCTGGGACCTCCATAGATCTCATTGGAACCTCCCAGTAGTGGATCAGATAAAAGGAACCACAGAACAGAAGAAGGGGAAGAAGCGAGACTCCCTAGGAATCCTCCAGCCTTCAGCTATCACCCACTAGCCTACTGGATGTCTGCCGTGGCTTAGCCTGTCCCCAGCTTCAGCCACCAGCCATGTCGTCTCTGCCGTGAAAGACTGCATATCCCCTCTGGAACCCTAAGGTGAATAAATTTCCTTTTCTCCCTTAAGTTATTTGACGTTGGGCGTTCTTTCCCAGCAATAGCTAAGAGTAACTGTTACAACTTCCAAAAAGACAAACAGCAAGGGCAGACTGAACACTTAGGGAGGTTGAGCTCATAGGAGCCTCTTGGTTTCTAGTCCCTCTATGGACTTTTGTACCACTGTGTTCCTTTGTGACCGCTGGGAGTCTGGCTATTCTCTGGACACAATGCGTCCCAAGAAATGCATTTGACTGCCAAGGAAAGATGAGAGGAACTGTTCTTTATTTGTGAAGAAAGTTACAGTACCAGCACCTCTATTCCTACACATATCGCTTGTATTCTTGTGGCATCTAACCCTGGAGAAGACTTGCAAGCTCAGTGTCCTTCTCATGTTTGTTGTAGAGAGAAGGACACTGGTGCCAGGAAGCTTGGCATCTGTCGAAGATCATAAGTTCACTCCTAGACCTAGGACTCAGTGCCAACTCCCCATCCCAGGCTATAAGGATTCTCTTGGAAGAGCACCAGCTTCCAGGCTGCTACTGACCCCCACCCCCAACTGTTTCAGTCATGGATCCAACCATTTGCTGCCCTTCTCAGAACAACACAGCTGGTGAGATGACCTACACATCCCATCCCAATGGGTTCTACTTTCCTTTTTATGTCCTCCATATTTATCCCCAGCCTAGTAAGCAAAAATTTAAATTTACTAGTCCCAGGATGAATATATACGCAAGAATCCTTTCATTGCCAGTAAATAAGCTTTATTTCCCAGCATCTGCCAGGGAATCTCTCTTAAAATTCACTCTTGACTAAGTCCAATTGATTTGCATGAACATGGTAACAAGTAGTTAATTTTCAACTTGTTTTTCAACTAGCTATGCATGAATGGAATTTACGTGGTGGTTGCTGTGTGTTAAATGAAAAACCAAATGATTATGAAAACCATATTTATTGAAGATTAATTCTGCAATAAGCACCTACCAGGTATCTATCAAATCAAATCTTCCATAAATGTATATATGGGAAGCTTCATTTAAATAATTTCCATAAAGCGAACTGATATAAAAGATATCCTACAGGGGTTGCTAATTTCAAAAGCCTCTTGTAAAATTGGCGAAAACATAATAACATCCTTGGTCTTTCCCATCTGCAACTTTGCAAACCGTGTGTTCCAGAAAAGCAAGATGCAAACAAAACATTAGGGGTCTTGATCATTCCTTCACATTTGCTTTATTGACGATTAATAGTATCTGAGTGCCTGCCAATGCTTGGATCTGACACTGGGGTCACCTGTCTCCAACAATAACCCATCTATCATCCTAAGAGGAGAGGGTGGGAGGGTTCTTGATATTTCTCTGGAATCAAGCAATAGAGTTTCCCAGCAATTGATGTGTTTACAAACTTCGTTAGTGGAACTTACAGTGCATCTGGAACACCATACCTAGCATCTGTTTCATCATAAGCTCCTTCTCTCTCGTGGGGCTGCAGCAAAGTTGCAAACTAGCTGTTGGCACTGCCCAGTTACCTTTCATTGCAGTTGTTTTGTGGGTGATAACTAACACTGTTAACTGAGAACTTTCTATGAGCCAGGCACACCTCTTACTTTATTTTCATAAACATCCTTCTTCTGGATTTAACCCTTTTGTGTTTTTAATCTTTTGTTGTTTAGCATATTTTTACAAAGGTCTCACCCTCTTAACCAACCTGACTTTGGGCTTAAGAGATCCTCCTGCTTCAGCTTCCTAAGTGTGTGGGATACTAGATATGGGTACCACACCTAAATTTTTTCCGTCTTTGTGAGAATCTTGAGGAACAGACAGTAAGGCTGGACTCTAAGAATCTGTGGGGACATTAAGTACATCCTGGTTATGTGAACCATTGGCATCTAGTAAGGATGAGAACGGAGAAGTTATAATGACTCTTGGGGCAGGTTCAGCCAGAGGCTGTACTGCTTGACTGCTTGCTGTGAGGATGTAACCTCGCAGCAAGGAGAATTCAGAGTTTTCGTCTTCAAGAAAAGACGTTTCCTTCTTCATGCACCAAGGCTCTTCACACACCATGAACAATGTGATGCTGGACCTAGTACTATGTCCCTGAATCTCGTGTCTTCACTGGAAAGCCTGAGGAGGTAAGAACCACGAGGCCTAAGCTTCCTTCCTAGGTGACTGTGGTAGTGCATGGTTTGAATGTGAATTGTTCCCCTGTTGCAGTTTGCCTGCATAGTTGCCGATAATGACCATCAAATGGCTTAAGGGAACAAGGGATTTATTTTCTCCTATGATTTTTCTGGTCACAGTTCTCAGTCCAGCTTGATGGGAGAGCTCATAACAACACCAGGAGGAGGGAACTGGCCTCACCATCTCTACGTAATGGCTGAGAGAGGGATGATCCTTACTTGCCAGACCAGCATGTTTGGCTAAGTACACATAAGGATTCCAACTTCCTCAACCGGCTCTCAGTATTTTGTTCATCTATTCAGGGCCTAGTCCCACCCACCATAGGCTGGGCCTTCCCCATCAGCTAATCTCCTGTGGGTTTGCTCTTGGTTTAACCCAACCACTAATTCTCTACAAATGTGTCCAGAGCTCAAACCCTCAACTGTCAAGTTAACATCTGTGCCTAACTATAACACCCTCCCCTCAACAGGCTCATGTGTTTGCATTAGCTGTCAGTATTTGGGAAAGTTATGGCACCTTTAGGAGGCAGAGCCCTTCATTAGTCAACTCTAGCAGTCTGCTGGTTGCTCTGTCTGCCTCCATGGTGATGTCTGCAATGACCTGAACCTCCTCCAGCCTCTGACACCTCCATGCCTTTTCTGCCCTAATGGACTGCATCTCCCTTCTGGAACCATAAGCCGAATCAATCTTCCTTCAAGCAGCCTAAGTCTGAGTGTTGTCTCACAGCAACAAAAAGAGGAACAGAAGGTGCGTGGGGAAGAAGCTGGCCTGCTGAGACATGGGAGCCACATGCTTTCATGGTGAAGGCTGCTGCAATTTTATCCATCATAAGGTAGGGAGGGGGTCAGCCTGGGGAATAATAACTTTATAAAGCAGCAGTTCAACAATTGCTTGTACCCTGGAAGTTTTCACTCAGGAATTAATAAAGAAAAAAGGACATAATAAAATCATTAGCTATTTACAGACTATCATCCACTTTCTTTTGTCCACCTGCCCACCCTCTGTATGGGCTCTAGGGAGATTTACACTACACACACACACACACACACACACACACACACACACACACACAGCTTCTTATCTCTGGAACATTTACTGAATGAGGTGATTAACTGTGTCACCTGACAGGGGCTTTGGGGTGACCTTAGAAAGGGGATCCTATCATGTTATCTTTAATGAGTTTTATGGCTTATTCCTCTACTTCCAGTCATGTTTCTCTAGCGATTAAGGCAATTATCAGGCCATGCATTTCAGGATTATGAATGATGAAGCCCTCTCCAGGTATTGAAACAGGTTGGAAATAATCTGCCCACTTCTAATCCTACTTGGTACTTATTTCCACCTTCCCACCCCAACATAGATAAGCAAACAGTGCCTCATTTCTAGGAGCCCCACATGCCCTTTCTAAACAACCCTTGGGTATAGCTATCGTCAAAGCAGTGACCTTCAGTTCTAAGTGATGTAAGTCAATCGCCTACTTAGCATTAACTTGTGGCATGCATCGGATTCTAACTACTATCATTGCTTAGGACTTAAGGAAGAGACCTCCTGATCTGAATTGTCTGTCTTCTATCCCAACATTGCAGCTTGAGTGCTTCAGTGAGCGTGTGTGGTTGCGGCATGACTCCCTGTGTGTGTGGGGTGGGGGCACACAGGCATAAAGTCAGGGTACATCATAGACCCATTTTTCTCTCTGGCCTATGTTTTGTTCCTTGACAGGTTCTGTACCAGTTAGATACAGATGTCAACTTCACAATTGACACTTGAGCCTTTAGGCACAGCTCAGAACAATTATTTAATTAAGACAAGCCCAGAGCATGCCTGTGGGAGAGTATTTAACAGATACTATGGTCCCAGAGTGAGTGGGATGGGTCCCTAGACAAATAGACACGATACAGATACAATCTTTGACTCAATGTGGCATGATAAAAATCAGATATGAACTCACACCCTAATTCTTTCATTTAAAAACTACATGAAAGCAGAAGGAATGTTTAATTTTTCCAAAGTCTAATTCGTGTGTGTGTGTGTGTGTATCAGAGGTCACTGTGTGTGCCTGTGGAGACCCAAGGATGACTTCAGGGATCATCATGAATTGCTTCTATCTCTGTTTTGTTTTCGCTCTGGGATTTCCTAGGGTCTACTTTCCATGTAGTGTTTCCATGGCATCCAGATTCTGAACTCAGGTCCTTCTGCTTGTAAGACGGAGTCTTAACCCTTGAGCCATCTCTTCAGTCCAACTAAGGTCTAATTTGATCATTTACTGAATAGGGAAGACTTAAAGAATTCTGAACTCTAGCAAGAATCAAGTGGATGAAGTGTAAAATCTCCCTGGTACACTGTGTAGTCTAAGTATCTAATCACTCACGGCATGGCTTCTTCAGGTTTGCAATAGTGTACAGGGGCTCCTTCCTCCTGAAGATCTCATCACTCTGACAGTTTTCATTGCAATCATTCTCAGAAGGAGAGACACACCACCCCATCCCTCGCACGCTTTAATAACCTGTTGACGTCTGTCCATGCACTTAGAGAATCCTTAATGGCGACACTCAAGTTTGAAGTCAGCTCTGAATTTCTTTCTTTGCTCAGAGTTAAAACACTTCTGAGTTTCAAGGACCTGCCTTGCTATTTCTAGAATGCGTCTCATGATCCACTTGACCTTTCGTGAAGGGAAGTTGGTAGGGAATATAATCCCACTGCTTAAGTGTGCAGGATTTAAGATGAGGGAATCCAGAGATGTCAAACTTTTCTGCTAAGACTCAAACTCCAGTGTTCTCAAGGCCAGGAGCCTGGGATTCTGGAAAGGCAATGTTTCTGTCTCCCATATCGCATATTCTGGCCTCAAGTAACCCTAGACTCATGGTTTTACACATTCCTTAGCAAACACATTATAGTCTGTCTGTGACCCAGACCACAGAGCACATCCTTGTATTTCTTCTATAATATAAAAATCAATACTGAAAACCAGGAAATGCATCTTACTGGGAATAGTCAGGTAAAATTGAAACAAAACTCCAAACATTGCAAAAAGCCTCCAATGAAAACCCCTCCAGAGTTCATTTCTTTTCAATTTCCTGCCATACGTTTCTGTTCTGAAGTGTCAAGATCTGCCTGGTGGTGATCACGTCTCCCTAGAGACTCCTGGTCAAATTGCTGGGCTTGGCAGGGAGAGTCTGAGTGTGAGACAATGAACAAAAAATGCTGATATGTATTCTGAAGTACAATATAAAGCCTGGAACCTCATCCAGAATTCACATGAGTTGATCACAGCACTGAGTACTCCAGAGAAACAATCCATTTAGAGAAACATAAGCTCTGAGCATCTCTCCCAAATCGATGCTTGGAAGAAGTGCTTTTGAGAAAGGAAATGGGTCAGGATGTGGGTGAGAAAAGAAAACTTTTAGAGATTTTTTTTTTCAGTGTGAAAGTTAGAGGGAAGTTGTGGGCATCAAACCTCAAAGCAGAGAGAAGGGCTGGATAAAAACCTACACAGGCTTAGAGTCTCTGTTCTCACAGTTCAAGTTTGCTGGAGATGTGGATCCATCTGAAATGTTCTCTGAGACCTCGCTGATTGCAGGCCGAGCTACTGGGTTTCGGAGACATGACTGCATCCTAAGTTCTCGGGTCTTAGGGGTGCATGAATCTAGTGGCAGGTTCATAATGGGAATGGGGGACATTAGTGGAAAGTGATAGAAACAAAGAGGTGAGGTCTAGTTGGTGGGACTATGTCATAGTAGTTGTGTTCCCAGACTTGTCTCACCCTATACCCCCATCTCCTTCCTGGCTGGCATGGAGCAGGCAGCTTTGCCCCATCACATGCTCCCTCCCATGTTCCTGCACATAGGCTAAAATGGAGCCAGAATGCCATGCACCAATCCTTTGAAACCATGTGACGAAATAAAAACATTTTCTCTTTTAAGTGATGAAAAGATGACTTACACCGCTGGCAAAGGATGAAAGAAGTCATAGACTTGGAGTCAAAGAATGAGCCTCTTGTGAAATCTTGCCTTAACAAAAAGCAAGTGATGACCGGGATTTGACTTGTAGGACAGAATTTTCTAAACTCTGTGAAAAGAGCAAGACCTGGCTTAGGGAGAGAGAAGGAAAAAGTTCATGTGGTTCCAATGCCAGAATTTCTCTATCTGGTCACATAGGTATCAGTGCAGAGGGGAGACAAAAGGCATCTTGTCCCCAGCACGGGTCACCTCTGTTCTTCCTTCAGCTGGTGATGTGTATCTGGTGAGAACTGTGTGAGAAGAGAACACGTTCACCAAAGGAGGCGGCACCACCTGGATGGAGGGTTCAGCAAACTAGCAACTTCCACCATATAAGCACACGGCCTTAGCAAGAAAGTCTAACTGGGCCTTTCTCTGTCACCGTGGAGCGCCTACCACTTCTCTCTGCCTCAATTTTCCCATCAGTGGCATGGCTAACAAGAGTATCCATATCATGAGAATATCATGAGGCATAACAATGCATTCTAGTTAGTTCTCGAGGACAGCCAGGTGCAAACCATGCATGGTACCTTGTTGTACCCAGTTTGGATCCTTTGGAGCTGGTACAGTGCACATTGTGTAATCATGCAAGACTGTCCACTTGAAAAGAAAAGAAGCATTTGGCAGTTTGGGGTGACATATGAAATATGGATGGTCGCGGGCACATTGACATCCAAAATTCTTCTCCAAAAGAAAGAATGAAGGAAGGAAAAAAAAGTAAAAAGATTGATTCTGTACTCAAACTGGTCACAGGAAAACGTATCTTTTAATCATGTACATAAGGCAAGTCAATCATGTTGATATTTAAGAAAAGAAGCAGAAAAACCCTATACCCAAAGACCTATTTAAGTATATACCTCAAAGTTCTATATCATTATACAGAAAGTCTATGTGTAAAAGAATTCCCAGACCTTGTTGTTTACCGCACAATCACACATAACTTGAGATAGGAAGTTAATGAATGATGGTCATCTCTCCACCGGAGCAGGCTCTATAAGGGGGAATTCTTCTACTGACACTATTGGTTAGCCATGAGACTGAGGCCAAGAATACAGATGGTCAGTCATGAAAGAAAAGACATGTTCTGTCACGTCACACTGGAACCACAAGATGAATTGTAACACATGTCACATATGTGTCACACATATCGCCTGTTCAGGTATGATTGCACTTACCACATGCTAAGGTGTGATCAATGTTCAAGTGTGATCACACTTACTGCATGTTCTGGTGTGATCACATGCACCACATGTTCAGGTGCAAGTGAATATATTCACATGTTCCATACAGATAGGTAACTGGTTAGTTACTCACTGCTGGGAATCCCTGAGCACTGTCAACCTTCTTCAGACCTTTCTTTCCCCTAGTGCAGCATTAATCTCAACTGGAGGGTAGAGAAAAGGAGAAACTGTGAATGCAAGGAAGAGATCTCCCAGTGAGGTGGCTGAAAGGCACAGCATCAAATTCCTAGTTCCTTGGCCTCTCGGCAAAGTCTTGCGCCTACTCTGTATCCCCTTGAGAATCTATGCAGGAATATGCTAGTCACAAATAGGAAGAAAAAAGTTCAAAGTGTCTGCCTACAGATGGTGATGGCCAAGTGCAAAATGCAACAGCAGAACCCAATTTAGGGCAGGGTATTCCTTCAGGATACCCTACGAAAACAGCCCTGAGACCCCTCAATCTACTTTTACCTCTCCTTTGCACACAATCAGAATTAGGTTGACCTGGCTTCATGTTCTGCAACCTGAAGATCTACTGATAGACTCCACGCTGACAGCATCTATTTCTGTTTTTCTACGATCACTGCATCTCCAGCAACAAGACCCCACAGTGAATACACACTCTTCAAATGACTGCAAGGTTCATAGTGTGTGTGTGTGTGTGTGTGTGTGTGTGTGTGTGTGTGTGTAAGCTTCTGCATAACATAGTCTCAACTGAGAACTGAACTCCAGGAATGGCCTGATGGTTCTGGGGAAGGGACGAATCCTCAAAGCAAACTCTCTGTCACTGGCAGCAGGAATCTCTCCGGCCTCCCATCCTCATGCAGAGCACACGGAGCTCAGATGGCATCGCTCGCTGCGTGCTCAGTTACTGTGTGCACAGCAGCTTTGGGAGGTTCCCTGAAGCCCCTGGGGCCAGGCACACGGAGAGCATCTCAACAGCAGGTGCTCCTGTTGGTGCATCACTGCTTAATTCACTCTGAGCGGTGCCATTTAATTACCTTGATCCATGCTTTGTTTGGCTAAAGTGAATGTCACAGGCCCAGCATTACCTGCTGGAAATGAAGGAGCCTTGCACGTCTCTGTAATGGAGTTGAAATATGATCTCTCTTTCCTCCTCAGTCTTTTTGTTTTTGCAGTCTTTTTGCTTTTGTATCCTTTAAGTATGAAATGTAAAATATTAATTTTGAGCAAGAGCAAAATTAAGCCCTCTGGAAAAGATTCCGCGAACAGGGCCATCACTTGACTCAATTAAGAAGTGATTACAGAGGAGCCTGTACGAGGTTTTGGGGTGTTGGTGCCCACAGAACGGCTGTTGGAGAAGTTGAGTCAGGTGGTAGAGGGGGACTGAGGGGAAGGAAGGATTGTAATTGTACAGATGAGAGAAAGCAATGTGTGTGGCGTAATGTCGAGAAAAATATTAGAGAATTATTTAATTAATTCAAAGATTTGTCAATTCTCTCTTTACAGAAGGTCAGGATGAGAACGTGGGGACCTTCACCATGTTCTCCGTACTTTGTGGATATCCCCAGGACGGACCATCTCCTTCTCCCCCTTCCGCCCTATCCCAGGTGTCTGACCAGACAAGGGAAAACACGCTGTGCGTGCAACAAAACTCCAGGGAACGTGGTTAGCCCCCCCGTGGCTGTAGGGATGGCAACAAACTAATTAGCCCCACAAATTTATGGGCTCTAGGGATGTGAGCAGATGGGTGTTTAAGTTAACAGCAGATCCAATTTGTCCTCCATTAATTCTAGAGAGATACCTGAGTTTATTGGAGCTTTTATATCATTTCACCTGTTCCAAAGTCAGCTTTCCGACCTCCCCAAGTTGTTGTCTTTATTGAAAGCAACTCTGGATCTCTCTCCAGTTTCTGGAAAAGGCAGCGAATGTGCTTGTGACCACAGTCCTGGCAGCCAAAGGGACTGACAGTAGCAGCCTGGGGAGGAGGAGAGGCTTCCTTTCCACTTCCCAGGGCCGAGCGCTCCTCCAGATGGGACCCAGATTCTAAGCCACCTCATCCCTCCCTCCTGGAGCTTCTGATATTGTAGTTCCGGAGTGAGGGGGACAAGGACATCTGGAGCATTTTGAAAACCATTGTCATGGTTAGGCACAGGTGTCAACTTGACAGTTGAGGGTTTGAACTCGGCACATTTGTAGAGAATTAATGGTTAAGTCCAGAGCAAACCTGCAGGAGATTGTCTAGCTGCTGGGGAAGGCCCAGCGCATGGTGGGTGGGATTAGGCCCTGGAATAAAATACAGAGAGCTGGTTAAGAGAGTTGGCATCCTTGTGTATATGTGACCAGACATTCTGATCTGGCAAGTAAGGATGGTCCCTCTCACAGGTGTTATGGAGAGATGATGTGGCCAGATCCTTCTGCCCTGGTGCTGGTGTGAGCGCTCCTGCTAAGATGGACAAACAACTGTAACCAGGACCCAATTGTAAGAGAGAATAAGCCCCTTGTTCCCTTAAGCCGTTCGATGGTGATTTATCACCAACCATAACTGCTACAACCATCACAGATGATTTCCATATCGAGGAGGCGCAGGCAGTTAACTGAAGTCACTTGTAGCGCTGACCTGGCCTCTGGGCTCCCCATGTCCCCATGTCACCGTGTGTCACTGCTGGGAACAGGGTATGTTTCCAAAGCAGTGGAAGTAGAGTTAGTTAGCCTCATTAGCAAGACAAAATAAATAAATAAATAAATAGATAAATAAATAGATAAATAAATAAATAAATAAGGGCAAATCAAGTCAATCCCAGGGTTCAAGCAGCACCAAAAGAGGGCTTCTGGGCGCCTGCAGGGTCCTCTACTAGGAGGATAATTTCCTCCCCAGCCTGGCCTGCGAAGGACAGGAAGAAGCACTGCACAGTCCTTCCTAATTATCTGTTTTAAGACACACATATGGGTACCTTTCCTGAACCCACTTCTGTTTTCTGTCTTTGTCTGATTGTCACAGTGCTAAGGTGCTCCTGTTTATCCTGCCTAGGAAGTGCCTTTCCCTAGGCCTCCTACTTTTCTGAGGCTCAAAGAGGCCTTTTGAAGATTGTATTCTTTCCAGCTTCCAAGGAGGAGGTTACGGAAGCAGCAAGGGATCACAGAAGAAAGAACACAAAGATACTCAGAATGAACCCGGCCTCCAGCGGCAGATCCTTCTGCCAGTCCTAGGCTGCCCTCTCTCCAGGCTCAGCTAACCCAGGGAGAGCTTCGCCTCCTTGGAAAGGTTGCCAACCCCTCTTTAGGGAAGCCCGAGAGGGCACTCTTCATGTCTTAGTTTAACCAAGATCTACTCTACCAGAACTTCTCCTTTAACATATCGGGTAGGATATCTTCGAGGTTATGTGGGAGGTAGTGCATGTCTTTATGTAGCTGTAATTGTTGAAGCTTCTAAGACTCTTGAAGGAAGCAATTCTATTTAAACTATCAAATCCTTGTGTGATAAAATACAGATTCCTTGAGGTGGGGGCAGAGGGGTGTGCTATCACGAGGCTTAGTCAGCAATTTACTAAACTCCCAAGCCTGAAAAGGAACGAAAAGAACGGCAGCAGAGTCCCATTCCATTTTTTAAAAAACAATATTTGATTTTTATGAGAGAGAGAATAGAGCAGCCAAGAGCCAGTCCAGAAGCCTGGAGGAGACTCTCCTAGCAAGTCATGCAGCAGAGAATTCTGGAGGTCCAGCTACTCTGAATCTCACCCATGCTGAGTAGGGCTGGGGTTGGGGCACTTTCTGGTGATATAGCTGTCTTTGAATTGTCCCTGTTCCTGTTAAGAAAGCCTCACGCATACTCCTGTAAGTAACCACAATAAACTCATTGGTTTGTCAGCTTAGACTTAGTGTAATGCAATGGTTTCTTTGGTGTGCCGTCAAACTCTATCTGGGTCCATAGAGGGTTGTGTGAAGGTTCCCCAGGGAAAGCGTTCACACATGTAGCCAGTTCGTCAGCTCATGACGTTGGCATAAACTCTCCTGTCAGGCTGGACTAGGAACTGTAAGCAGAATCATAAGGCTGCAATAAACTCCTTGTTTCCTAAGTTGTTGGCTTGATCAGCAACCTGAGGACTAACTGCAATACTCTCTTGAGTAAATTAATAAAAAGAATAATAATAATAAAATTCAAAACTCAAGAAAAGCTGTCAAAGTTACCAAGTCTGTAAAGATTGGAGGAAGGATTCAAGTGGAAAGCTCCTTGAATAAAAAAGGTCACGTTTTCTTTTCTTTTCCTGTGCTTGTCTGTCCTCTGTAAAATGATACCCAAGTGGTGTCAAAGCAACACGCTAAGACATCTCCAGCAGAAAGGCTTGAAAGCACCCTGCAAAGTGGGTGTGTAAGTGCTAAGCACTGATACTGTCTGGTCAGTACACTAGAAAGCCGGTTTGGGCTCGAAGAGAGCACCATTTTCTGGTTACATTATGCAAAAGAAGCGACTCTTCGAGAAACCTTTTTTCAAAAAAAAAATGTTGTTGTTGTTCAGGGGGGCTTGGAATTTCCTCTGAGCAGTTCTTTCAAGAAGAGTTATTAGAATTTATTTTCAATTATACAGCAGAATAAGCCGTCTGCAGTATAGTTAACTTTCAATTTCAGCCAATTTTCGAGGCATTCAATCATAGATGCCTCAGTGATTAAGAACCTATGTTGCAAAACAATTCCCACTTTGCAACAATGTGATCACACAGATCTACAACTCGTATGGCATTATACAGTGCCTTCTCAGCTCACTGGTGACGTGACAGAGAATATACTGACATCCCTGTTCCCTCCCCCCTCCTCCCCGCTGCCCTGGTGCTTGGAGCTCATTTGCACATAGATCTGAAGCTCAGAACAGCTCCCAAGGGGGTTTGGGTCTGACTAGCCTTGAAGCGTCTGCTTCGGATATTCATGACTTTGATCTTTCACCTTGTCTGCCTTGGCCCTGTTTACACAGTGGCTGAAGGTAACTTTCCTGAGAAACAGAATTTCCTTCCCTTCTCCTGTGGTTCTGAAATTGCTCTCCATGGTAGGAGGTCTGATTCATTAAGATTACCCAAACAGGTTTTATATCCAGATGTTTCAGATGTTTGCTATTTCAAATACCACAGCTGTGTGCGTGTGTGTGTATGTGTGTGTGTTAATGAGAGTTACAGAGAGAACCATACAGAGACAAGCAGAGATGGAGACAAAATCTTTTTTTTATTTTTTAAATTTTTTATTATTTATTATTTATTCAAGTGTGCGTGTATGTGTGTGTGCACGTGTGTGTATGTATGTGTGTGTGTAGAACCACGGATGAATTCGGACCATGGACCGCCTCCACCTCCTCTTTGTTTACTCTGCCCCAGGATTCACAGGCTCCGCCCTACCAGGACCAGAAATGCAAGCCGCCCCTGCTTCCACCCGGCATCTATAGGTGGAGTCTAGGATCTGAACTCAGGACCTTCCGCCTGCAAGGCAGAGGCTTAACCCCTGAGTCACCTCTCCAGCTCTGGAGACAAAAATCTTAAGAACGATTTGCAAGGAATGTAGACTCTATCTTCATTTCACAACATTCTACTTCTCTGCTACCAAATTTTAGTTTCCTATTTCCATTGCCATGATGAACAGTCAATCCCAACAGTTAAGAAGAACGAGGGAATTTTATTACATTTTATGATTTCAGGTTGCAGAAGAGTGATACCAGCTACAGTGTATCCTAGGATGAGGAGAAAGAGAGAGAGAGAGAGAGAGAGAGAGAGAGAGAGAGAGAGAGAGAGAGAGAGAGGAGAGCCCATAAAGAAAACCTTCTAGCTTTCCATCTGCCAACTTTCCATCTAGTTTTCCCTCCATCTTATCCATCTGCCCAGGGATAGTCTCTCCCACTATGGACTGGGTCTTCCTGTATCAATTAGAAAACCTCCTACAGACTTACTCAGAGGTTTGTCTTAGCTAAATATTTCTTCATAGATATTGCTGAGTGATTCAGTTCTCAGCTGTCATGTTGACATCTGGAAATAACAGGACACAAGCACTATCTTTAAAACTTTCTGAGTGGGGACACTCTCCACAGCTTTACAGAAGACTCAAAGTTCAGGAGTTGAATCAGTCTATAAGAATTCCTTTTGGAAGGTCTCACTTTAGTGCACTAGGTATTAGGTTCTACTTAGGGTTAAAAGGATAGGTGGGATTAGCAAAACAGGTGAAACTAAGGGGAACAACTTCTTGAAGGGTTAACATCCTGTTGACCAAAGTGCAGTGCTAGATGTTCCAAGGTGGGATTAAGAAGTACTCTGAACTTTGGGCTAGTCACTTGGAAGTCAAGTTTTAAGAAGTCACAAGAGAGAAAGCCCAGAGCCTGGGTATTAAGAATAGCTTGCAAAGCAAGAAACTCAGATGAAGAAGGATTGTGGATCCTGTGCAGAAAGGAAAGATCACACCAGGACTAGGGAATTACAAAGCTGTGATTTTAAAAAAGGGGGAGGGTGTCATAACATATACGTCAAGTGGGGGCACAGAAGAAAGACAGGACATTCTTAGTGATGTAGAGAGGAAAGTACAACATGACTAAAGAAATCAGAAGATGATGCCTGCAGAGAAAAACCCAACAGAAGGAAGAGAATTCCTAACCAATGAATTGAAAAGGTGGTTACTTGCTGGATCCAGTACAATAGCCTTAGAATTCAGGGGTAACTGCCTGTGAAGATCCACAGGCACTACATAGTCCATGAATCACAATTTCAGAATGCTCAGTATTGAGATACAACCAAACCAACTAATGTAGTACTGAAGAAAACATGAAAATTACTTGGCATCTAGGGAAAAACTGAAGTGACACCACCAGAAAGGAAGAACAGCAAACAGAAAGACTAGATCAGTTTTATCAAAGGAAGTATTCTTGCTAGACGATATTAGAGAGGTGTCTGTCGGAATTGGAGGGGAAAAATCAAGTATTTAAGAAACATGGTCAGAAGACTGCACTAACATCTCAACTGAACACTAAGCAATCATGGAAATTATAGTTACAAAAGTGAGTGACAGTGAGAATATGACATAGTTCACAGGTGAGTGGGAAGAAGTATTACACACTCACTGCCACATTCTGTTGTGAGTCAAGTGCTACTGACCATGCTGGAAACATGAAATTTAGAAAATGATCTTCTGCTGATGGAGTGAAATACTGGACTCAAACAACTTAAGGGAGAAACACTTTGCTATTTGGGCTTCAGGTTTCAGGAGAATAAAGACCATCATGGCATAGACCACAAGGTGGCAGGCAGACAGGGCATGATTGGCAGCAGGAGTCATGGTTACCTGAAGCCATACTGAAGAAGAAGGTGGAGGAGGAGGAAGAGAAGAGAAGGAAGAAGAGAAGGAGAGAGAGAGACTAGTGACGCTCTTCCTCCAGCAAGGCAAGGCTCCACCTCCTAAAGGTTCCACAACTTTTCCTACACAACTCCACCAGCTGACGACCAGATGTTCAAACACATGAGACAACGTTTCCCATTCAAATCATAACGGTGCTTCAACCCATTTTATAATTTTAGAGAGGAATCTCCAAAAACAGTAAGGAATAGATCTCTAAAATTAAAAAAATTGAAATACTATTGATAATCTCAGCAGTAATATGATCGGGGAACAGAATCCAGAGTTGAAAAGTTAGGTTGATTAAAATTTTTTTCAGTTCAGGCATGCTCTTTAATTGCAGTGGCTTTCCATGGAAAACACACACTGGCACATATAGGAACACACATGCATGTACATACATGAACATACACACATGTGCACGTACATACCCATATGTATGCACATGCACAGAACATTTACTGATCTCTAGCATGATAGGAACTCTTAATATACTGTCCATAATCTTTTCACATCTTTGGCAGGTGAACTCTGGAAGTCTGGGAGGTTTAAATACATTGCTGGTAGCGGAAGAGCCCTCCTGAGTCTCTGTCTTCCAGACCCATGCTCTAACCGCTTCCTCAGTTTTTTGAGTTCACTTGGATCAACCAACTGATGATATTTTACCAGATGGAAATGAAACACAGTTGGTCATTACAGCACAAACAAGAAAATCAAAACCAATGAATGTTTTTGTTGATGAAAGTATGGTTTCCCTTGATCACAGTTTGATCCACACTGCTTTGCTCACGCTGAAGAATAACATTGCAAGGATACTATTAAAATTAGGCATCATAGAAGAAAATCTGGACTAGTGAGACAGCTCAGTGGGTAAAGCACCTGCTCACGAATCTGGTGATTCCCAAAAGCTACATGGTAGAAGTAAAGAACTAACTTCCAAATGTTGTCTCTGACCTCTACCCATGTGCCATAGCATGCATTCTCTCTCTCTAATAAAAAAATTAAAGCAAAATAGTCTATGATCCTAGTTAAAGTTTCATGTACTATATCAGAGATAAGGAGAGAGAAGTATTTATAACAGGCGAGCTGCAATACAGATAACTAATTAGTTCCTGAAAAATCCCAATACAGACTATGGTTACCATGAGCCAGCTCAGGAGGGGCTTGGGAAAGAGGAGCCAGGTCTTGTGACGGCCCCTGTTAGCTCTTGTTTGGATGATGCCACAGGCATGTCTGATTCTGGGTGTGTGTGTGGACTCTAGACAGATTCCCTAGGGGCACCCAGAACTCTGTCAGGGAGCTTCATGTTCCCTGCCATTCCCTGAGCACATGCCATCACTGACCAGGTTTAAGGAAAAGGTCAGAGCTGCAAATGAATGAGGAAATGATTGTGGCACTGGACTTCCGGGCTGGCCAGCTCCCACACTCAGATCTTACTCCACTCAAGCAAGGGGCCCAAGAAGGCATCAAGACTCAAGCAAACCTGGGTTCTTCCAGGGATTCTCCTAGATTCACTTTTTTTTTTATTATTTACTATTTATTCAATTGTGCGTGTATGCGTGTGTGTATGTATGTGTGTGTACGTGTGTGTGTGCGTGTGTGTGTGTGTGTGTAGAACCAAGGACGAATTAGGGAACCACCATGGACCGCCTTCACCAACTCCTTGTTTACTCTGCCCCGGGATTCACAGGCTCCGCCCTACCAGGACCAGAAACACAGGCTGCCCCTGCTTCTGCCTGGCGTCTATACGTGGGGTCTAGGATCCGAACTCAGGACCTTCTGCCTGCAAAGCAGAGGCTTAACCCCTGAGCCACCTCTCCAGCTCCCTAGATTCACTCTTAAAGTCCTTTTCCAAACCTTTGAACCTGAGATTAGCCACCAGAGAGCAAATTTCAGTTTAGCAAAGAGAAAAACACATTGAAAAATCATCTACTTTTGAGAATATCAGATCTTTGGATATTAAATGCAATAAATTTCTTTGATCTAGACAGAAATGACTAATTTTGTACTTCAATATTCATTTTAAATTTCATAGGATCACAGTTTTTAGTAGTGCCTATGGGTAACCTCATCTGCAGCTGGTGATACCATGTGACCTAGCAGGAGGGTGATTTGAGATTGGTCAGGAATTTTCCTAAGACACCTCTGGCTCATACCATTTGACCTTGTTTCCTCACTTTGGAATGCCTCGAAGGAGAATTATGAGACGGCTGGAGCTCCAGCTGAGGATATGAGGCCAAGGGTTACTGGAAGCTGGTCATGGTTCCAAGGAATGCTGGGAACTAGAGTCACTCCATCCCTGGGCCTCCTTGTCTACAGTAATTTTGCATATGAAAAGTGGATTTCTCAATTATTTAAACCTTTACTCTCCAGGTTTCTATTACTTCAGCTAAACTTAGGCTTAACTGATAGACCTCTTTTAGCAAAGTACATTTGGAGGTTTTATTCTTGTACACAGATTGCAGTTATAATGAAAAACAAATGAGGTTCTTCCTCTTTTCGGCTGAGCCAGCCAAACTGGACTGCTCGCCTTTGAAATCTTGTTCATGGATCCGTGTGCCATGCCCCACCCCCAAAAGGGTAAGTCTTGGTAAGTGAGCTGCTGCCTTCCTCCTGGGCGGTCCACCAGCAGAAACAGCTGTAAATAGATAAGTGTGAGCAAGAGGCAACGCAATGTCTCCTCAACCAGCCAGTAGATCAATGTGTGGATAGCCGTGCCTGGAAACTTCCTGCTACACAGCTGCCTGTTGACAGAGCTCAGCGCTCAGAGAGGAACTGTGTGAGGATGTAAAATTTCCCCGGGTCAGGGGCTGGCCAGCCGTGCGTGATTGGCCTGGAGGTGGGCAGGCACAGGACAACGTCTTTGGGCTTAGATGGAAGCCTGCCCCATCCTATGAGATGTAAAATAATCAGACTAAGAAGTCTACTATGAAACCACCTGGTCTTTCTGTACTCGATCTACAGATTAAAAAAATATCTGCAATGCATTATTAGCGACACTTGTCATTGAGTCGTTTACTAAGTCTTCAGGAAGCTCTCTGTCATTTTCATTTAAGGGGATGATAGAAAAATTTCACCAGCCCTCAGTCACTGGCTTCACCATCCAAGACCTCTCTGTTCCCAAACCATGTTCCTAGAACAGCTGACAGCATACAGGCTCTAGCTGATATGATGGCTCATCCTGACCCCTGCCTCTGCGTCCAGCATGTGATAATACACTGTCCTTCTGATGATCTCCAAATGCAAAAGCACTGAACTCTGTGCAGAATCTGGGCTCCTCTCATCGGACTGTTTTCCTTTGCCCGTGGCTGTGGTTCTTGGCTGTGTGACTCACCATTCTATCTGGACACCTACTTCTGCCCTTGCTCTTGGGGTGTATAGCAATGCCTCAGGGCCCCTTCTGGATTCTTTTTAAAATCTCAACCTATACTATAATCTTCCCTTCTGCTTTTATGTCTCTCATGGGAAAGTCCCTTCCCCTGCATCCAGCTCAGGTAGCTTTGGTCTGGATGGCCAGGAACAGGCAGTCATTCCTTTCAGAGCAGAATTCATTGCGAGAACCAGTATGAGACAGGTGTTGGGTATCATTACTAAGCAATGACTTTTGGCTACCATATATGTGAATGGTTCATTCTAATATAGACTGACTCTTCTCTCATTATCATCTCTATGTATCAGGGGAAAGATTTGGAATGATTTATTACAAAAGCCATGTTTTGAGGTTGCCTATTCCAAACATATCACCACAATAATATAGTCATAGGGAACTACAAACTTGTACTTTTTACATTTTGCAAATGAAAAACATAAACAAATTTAGAGATGTTTAGTGACTTGCCCGCATGGCTACAGCTTCCTACAGTTATGCTGCCTTAGGTGTGGTCCGCCATACTGCTTGTTCTAAGAGCAGAGGCTCACTGCATGGGAGATGCCCAGGGAGTAGTAGGTAAGTATGCTTAGCTTGACCTTTGCTGATAATTCTAGTGCATATGGAGCATTGGCCATCTCATCTCATTGCCTCTTTCTGCATGTCCTCTCAGGAAGTATGTCGACCCCACTACATAGTTCTTCCAAATTTCCCAAATAATCCTAAAGCAAAATCAGAGTTTTGGAGCCTTGACTAGTACTCATTTGCTTTGTGAAAATGGCCACTGCTATAGATCTTGAACTTGAGAGACACTGTGGCAATGCCTGCCTGTGGCAGGACTAGGAGACCTTCACTCTGCCTGTTGGTGGCTATCCATCCTCCCTCCATACACGGAAACAGGAGGACCAGCTGTTGTTTCTAAGAAGCCATCTGCTTGAGGAGTCCTATTGACCCTTGGAAGGAAGAGGCTTAATTCATCTTTGGCAGTTGCACCTTGTGCTCTAATCGTCAGAGAGGTGGCAGAACCTAGCCAAGAAGCCCTTTGCCTGAACATGGATACATAAAGGATAATAATTCTAGTTCTTTCTATCTCATGAATTACATTTTCCTTCATCTTCTCAGCTGTGCTTTCTGTTAAATAATGTCAGCTTCACTTTCCTTGACAGCTGTCCTTGCCTCAATAAGGTCATCCAGAGACTCACTCTCTGGCTTCTAAGCTGGCTAGTGTTCACCCTTCGCCCATGCCTATGCGTACTTCCCTTCCGACCACCACCACATGAGGCCTGCTGTATTTCATGCATACGGCAATTTGCCACCAAGAAGAAACACCTGGGAGAGTCAGGACGCTTGCGGTACAAGATAATTAGAGATTATTATAATCGAGATTTCATTGCCACATCAAACTGTGTCTTTGAGCATTAATTAATCTCCCAGCCCAGCCCCTGAGCCTCTCAACTCTTCTGCTGTAGCAGCCAGCTTGTCAAACACACCCAGCCCTGCATCTCATTATCTCATCACAGGGTAATAGTAGTTGGGATGAGCAGAGACCTCATTCAGAGCTTCTGCAAGCAGGAGGGCCCAGTTTCCCCTACTCTGAGGCTGGTGTGAGGGAGGGGGTGGTGTGGGGGATGTAGGAGGAGCAGTTTGAGGGACAAGGGCAGGATATTTTCTTCATTCATTTGCTTATGTATTTATCCTTTTTTTTTTTTGCTTCCTTATTAGACTAAGAAGCAGAAGATGACAATTTCATCCACGAATAACACTAAACTGGCAAAGTCAGCTCTAGGCTCAGAGGAAGGAAGAATACTTTTTGTCTAGAAACCCTCACTCCCTTGCCATCCATTGATCATTTCATTGATCAGAAAGATCCATGCCACCTCCGCCTGTGCCCTTCACCCCCGAGCTTGCAATATTTGTTGTCTCTTTTCACATGGGAAGTGGCAAGAGCAGCATTTTAAAGCGTGGCCACTGCACCCTGAGGAATCCTTCCCTGCAACAGGTCAGTGGCCGCCATCTGGACGTATAGCTGACTTTCTTCTGGATGTGAATCAGAGGCTGATATTACACACAGGTGTTGATGCAATAGCCCTCTGTAGCAAAAGAGCCGAGCATTAGCATCTTGACGACTTAATAGCCTGTGTGTATCTGCAGTATTGCTAATTCTTTAGTATTGCTATGATGACTGATTATTACAAAAACATATCTGAAAAACTTTTATCATCTCAATTTAATTAGCTGTTTTTCTCACTGTTTAGTTGGATGTATGCTGTTCTTCAACATATATTTGAATATGTTGGACCTTTCAAACTTTGTCTATGTAATAATTCCAGCATACACAAAGTTTGTTGAGATTTATATAGTTTTCACTTCTTAAAAAGTAACACATATTAACAGTCTTATACCAAAGTTTACATAGAAGCAATATTCATTCATGGAGCTCCCAAGTCAACACAACGATCCAGGCGGCCCAGGATCAAGTTGAAAGACAGCTTGCCGAAGAGGACAGCTAGGACTCTGTAAGATCCTGGTCACTGGGTGTGCTGTGTTCCGTTTCTTAAGAGGGTGCTGGCTCCTGGGTGTGTTCGCTTGTGGCGAGTCATTGAACTGACATCCACGCACCTGTCTATGTGTTATTTCCGGTGGAAATAGTTCCAAAGAATAACACAAAAAGCATTTGAAGCTTTGCCTTGTCTCATATCCCTCCTTCCTTCTCTGAGCCTCTTGCTTTCTTTACAAAAAGTCCTTAGGACTAATTTTAATTAATACCCAGAAGAGACTGCCTCTGCATTCCTTTCTGTGCCTTTGATCAACTCTGACCAGCTCCCCCCCCTCCACAACATACATACACCTGTGCCTCTCTCTGCTGAGAAAGTGGCCCCCTGCACAGCAGGCGATCATTAGGGTGACCAGCCACATCTGCATGCAAGTCTTCTGTGAAATCAGGTACACTTGGCAAACATGTCTGTATTCAGAGAACATCATCAGTGAACACACAGAAATGGGTCTTTTTTTCAAAGATGAGACAGTTCCTCTGCATGGTTGATCTCTTTATAAAAGGCAAAATAACCTCCACAGGTAGCCCAGGGCATCAGATGTACTGTTTCTGGCTCAGCGGCAGGTAGGCATCATGGGGCGCGGGTTCTTATTCGAGTCCCATCAAGATTCTCTGCTTATGATGATCTCTAAGTGTCTGGAATCATTGGTAATTTCTTTCTGAAGCCACAGAAACACATGAAGTAAATCATGTCTGAAAACCACTAAACTCTGTGCTCTGTGGCTAGAAGCCCAGCATGATCGCCTTTCAGATTTCTGGCACACAGTAGGCACCTGACGCATACATAAGGAGACGGAATGAATGATTCCACAGTCCAAGTGTGAAACAAAGGCAGAGCAGATTGCCGCCTGTGTACACCATGGAGTTCTCTGTGATTAACATGGATGGGCGCGTCTGACTTTACTATGCTACTCCTCACAAAGCAAAATAGACTTGTGCTAACAAACCAGTCACTTGTTAAATGTCTGTCCTATGCTCGGTAAAATGCTAAGCGCTAATGCTAAGTGATGGAAAACTATGTGTGTGCACGATTCTGGCCCTCCCAGACAGGTACTAATGAAATTGCAAATGATGTAAAAAGTTCACAAATAGTACAGAATAGCCAGCAGGGAGGAGTCTGGGGGGAGGAAGGAGCTGGAGACACTTCTTGTGTTGTGCATGTATTACAAGGCTACAGACACCATCTTAACTCTGCATTTGTGTTCCCTCATTTAATACCCAGAACTGGACCCATTGTATAGAAGAGGACAATTGTCTATTGGCGTGCCTGATGTCACAACACTGGTTAGTGGCACTTAATTACAGAGTCACAAGGCCATTTGTGTGGAAGAGGCATTGGGAAAGCTGACCTTCATAAATGCTTGGGGACATGACTTGATGGACAACGTGCAAGTGTGAGTAGAGTTCAGATCCCCAGAACCTATGTAAAAGCCAGGCAGGTAAGCTTGATGACCATCTGTAATCTCAGTAGTCAAGACACAGAGGAAACTTAGAGGTTAGCTGGCTAGCTAGAAAAGCGGATCAGTGAGCTCTCCGTGAGCTCTGGATTATATGGAGAGACCCTGCTTGTTGCAGTCCGCCTGCATGGTTGCTGATAAATGACCATCAAACAGCTTATGGAACGAGGGGTTTATTTCCTTAGGACAGTTCGGTTACAGTTCTCCAGCTTGACGGAAGAGCACGCACCAACACCAGGGCCCAGGGAACTAGCCACACATCATCTTAACATAACGGCTGAGAAATGGGCAATCCTTACTTGCCAGACCAGCATGTCTGGCCAAGTGAACAGAAGGATGCCAACTCTCTCAACCAGTTCTCTGTGATTTATCCAAGGCCTAATCCCACCCACCATGGGCTGGGTCTTCCCCATCAGTTAGACAATGTCCTTCAGGTTTGCTCTGGGCTTAACTCAAACATCAGCTCTCTACAACTGTGCCCAGAGCTCAAACCCTCAACAGTCAAGTTGACACCTGTGCTTAACTATGACACTGCTTCAATGAAGTGGAGAGCAATTGAGGAAGACACTGGATATCAGCTTTGAGTCTGAAAACACACACACACACACACACACACACACACACACACACACATACACACACACACACTACAGAGGCTAATACACAAATGGACCAGCGCATTGCTCACCCGAGCAATGTCTGTCTCTTCTTCGGTGGGGTGGGGGAGGGGTGCTGCCCCTCCATAGAGCAGGGCGCTCTGAGCAATGAGTGGAATGGAAACATTCTAACATGGCCCTATTAACCCCCTCTAGAAAAGCATTAAGAGTTTTTAGCTGCCTTTGTTAAAGCGACTACTTTGTTGCAGGGAAGTTGATGCTGGCATACTCTTAGTAGAAACTTCACAGAGTTTATCTTTTGCTGACAGCAGAGGAAAAGCAAAATAGGAAAGAAATGGATGCTTAGAAATGAATGTTACTTCCTCCCCATTCACTCTCTTCAAGCACCTCAGGCGCCTTGCTGGGCAGTTGGCTTTCTTCTACAGAAGTGGTGCAGATCTTCGCCCAGACTGCTGGGTGTCGCTGGGAGCATTCCCCTGGGAGACTCCAATGGGTCCATTCCCATCCCCATCGAGACCTAATCCACGGCTGATTATTTGTTTATTTAGTTACTGCTGCCTTGCTCCAAGCATGCTGCTATCCAAATGAATTCTCATTTAAATATGCAAGCAGTAGAAGATGGGATTGTAAAATGGAAAGACTTTGGATCGTCTCACACGAGGTGGTATAAAATGGAATTTTACGTGCAACGTGGTGTCTGTCCTGGACATCAGCCAAGGGCTTTTAGTTAATGAACTACCCAACAGGCCTCATTTCAACGACGCCTGGTATTTGTAAATGGCTTTCCTATGTGCAAAGCCTTCTCACACAGATTCTCAAAATAGGCCTGGGATTAGGATTGCTGCCCACACTGATAATGAAAGTGAGCAGGCCCAGGAAGGGAAAGTGGCCTTCCCAGTGTCACCCAGTCATCAGGTGGGAGGATCAAATCTCAACCTAGGCCTCCTGATTGCAAACTTCTCACCACCATGTAAGGGAATTTCTGCCACATGGCAGGCTTCTCTGTGCAATCCCTTGTGTAGTACCTAGTGTGGTCTCAGCGAGAAGCCTCTAAGAATGTTGGATGCAATTTGCTTCCTCAAAGCATTCTCTCTCTCTCTCCTCCCCTCTCCTTTGTTCTTTTTATTTTTCATTCTAGTTTTTGCACGTGTGTGTGTGTGTGTGTGTATGTGTGTGTTCGCATGTAGGTGGGTGTACATATGTATGGGGATGTATTTTTAAGATGGCTTGAGCGTATGTGCCCATGGAGGTCCAAGGGTGACATCAGGAGGTTTCCTGGGTTCTGACTTCTAGAGCCAAAACTGCAGCCTGCCACGATAGCTGCTAGGCACTTTTTATGTGGGATCTGGGATCAGAACTCAGGTCCTTTTGATAGTGAGGTAAATGCTTTAACCACTAAGCCATCTCCCTAACCTTCTTTTTCATTCCAGAGAACTCCATATTGAAGGTCTGGGTATCATATGCACCCCTGGGCAGTGGGTAAACAATGTCTTACCAACAAACAGTAGCACGCCCACTCCTGCATGCCACGTATGTAACTATGCAAATGCCAACTGTGTGAGTCAGTGTGAATCTTAGGTTATGACTTTAAGCTAACACTTGGGGTGCTTAATTGGGAGTGGCTTTGTTGTGAAAAAGGGGAGTCAGGAAACTTCCATCTCTCCCTGTCTCACCCAGAATGGGGCAGAAAATGGGGGTCTAGGAGGCAGAACAGAAGCACATTTACAGCCTATTTTTCCTGTTTGGCTCCAGCACTTCCTTAACTGTGTGGTCGCGGAATAGATGTAATCAATTTATATTCTGTTTGTACAGCAAAATTTTGGTTACCAAATAATGGTTAATTTAATAATCTGGTCAACTTAGAAGTAATAAATGGAATCTTAATATAAATGAATTAACTCTTCAAGCAAGAAATAAATTATTTGCTCATTCTCTCCCCAAACGTTCTTGAATACTAGACGACGTTAAGCATACAAATGAATGCCTGTCCCTGAGCTAGAAGGTGGATGGCAGAGCAGGAATGTTCTGTGGAGGTCCCAGTCTCAGCTTTTTTTTTTTCAATGGGTTGATACACTGGACCACTTCCTTCCCCCTTCTCTCTCCCTTTCCACTGTTCCCCCATCCCACTTTCCTCCATCCCTCTCCTCTCTCCCTTTCCTCCCTTCCACTCCCTTCTTGGTATTTCCTGCATGCACCCTCACATCCTCCTGAACATTTTCTTATATGGATGCTGAATTTTCCTCTGAGTCGTCTACACTAGTGAGGGTTCAGGCCAGTCTCGGCTCTTTATGCTTGTGGTTGCATGGAATTGTGCAAACTATCTTTGCATCTTCTCTGGATCGCATCCAGCCTGTAGGAACCCGAAACCTGATTTTTTAATAGATAGAACGTTCTAATTATTTAGCACTAGTGCACAGCTCTCAGAACTTTGTGTCTAGCCACAGCATGTCCATAGAGTGGCCTGGATCATTATGAGTGGTCCTTGCCCGCCTTCACTCTGTCCTTCGTGTCTCCTGCCTATAGGTCTGAAACACAGTTCACTGTGGCGGTGCCTCTGGATGCTCTTTCTCACAAATGCAGCTTTCCTGGCTGGTACTTCCAAAAGAGATTGGAAGGATGATCATTGCTGACTCTATTTAAACCCCAAATATGGGCTTCATGGCTCATAGACTTCCATTTAGAAACGGTCTTTTCTGCTTCAATCTAAAGCTCTCTTTTCCAGGGGCAACATTTATCTGTGATCTGATTTAGACAGACAACATATTCATCCTTCTATCTGTCTATAATTGTCCCTCAGATATGCATGCACAAGCCACACACAAAGCTTTTCCAATGTACCCTCTCGTCTCTTCTCATGGCACTTGACAAAAAATTAAAGTGATTCTTTGTAGTGTGTCTATGTTATTGTTAAATTAATAATCTGGTCTACACAGATACAGTGGTAATGTTAAGAGGATAAGTGTCTTGGCATGTAAACAAGCAAATCTCCGGTGGTGAACATAGAGACCTAAGGTATTGCCTGGGGCCCCATTTGCTAGTGCTGTGAACACAAATCCATCACTGGTGATGGACACGTGGTCTTCAGGGCTCTCTGAGCTCCAGGTTCCCCGTGTTCTCCCATGTTGCATCACGGAGGCGCTGTGTGTTCTCACACCATGCAATTACTGAGCTTTGTGTCCTGTAGCACCTAATTACCATTAGCGACTGGTGCCGCGCTGGTTAGCATAATTTCTGGTTATGTTTCATTAGCTCATTCATTTTGCAAATAGTTGCTGAACATCTATCATGTGCCAACTATAGTTCTAGGCACAGAGAATATCTTAGTGGACCACCAGGCCAAATGCAGCTCTTAATAGCAATTCCATGTCAGCCTAACACAAGAGGAAGAGCACAGCAGGCCTGGTGGTGGGTGCTCAGCATTCAGAGGTAATTCGATAAGCAAGTCATGTAAAAACAGGGGCAAGTTCATTTTGGGGAGAGAGAACGGTACCTGCTAAGCACTTGCTGGATGGAGCTGACAAATAGCGAGAAGCCCATATAGCCAGGGTTCAGTGAGTTAGGAAGACGGAGCAGAGCACAGGGCCTTGAGACAGCTGGATTACGAAAGGTGCTGGAAACTGTGAACCAGGGTGGGCAATTGAATTCCTTTCTGTGAAATGAGAAGCCTCTGGGAGATCACGAGCAGGGAAGAAGTGAGTCTAGCTCACATTTTGAAAAGACCATCCCGCCAGTGAGTCAGAAGTATCACGGGGAGGGTAGAAGCAGAAAGACCAAGTAGAAGACTTTAAGGCAGAGAATCACTGTGAAAGGGTTTTGGCAGGAGACAGAAGGAGACCCTTTCTACAACAGGAGAGGCCCAAAACAGAGGAGATGTATGTCAAGAAAGAGCTCATGACAATCTATTTTCATGGAACCAGACTCCAAGTCATAAGGCTTCATTCAGTCAAGTCTCCAATCCCCTTTAGTTGCCTCCTGCATCTGAGCTTTGGCATATGTAACACATGGAGTAGACGTGTTGTTGCTGCATCCATCCCTCCTCTTCCCTTGGTCAGCTCATGAGGACATGTCTCTGCCACATCTGCTGTCATCGATTAAGGACTCATGCTAGTTTACTTCTTCTTTTTTTCTCTCCCTCTCCTTTTCCGGAAGGTGTCATTTTCTGACTCTCTTGAATGGCCCTAATATTCTGCGTTCTGTCTTTGAAGAGGATGACATAGTTATCTCCCATTGTCCACCACTTTAGAGTCACGAACTGCCCATCTCAGGACAAAATGTTTTGAGGTGCTAAATGCAGAAACATCTTTCGTTTCCTCCACTCTGCTTCTTTCTCCCTGGCTGCCAAGTGCTCAGAGAACTGAGTGTCCCATCTGGGCTCCTCCCGCTCCCGCTCTTTGTGGTCCTGGAGCTGTGTCTGTATGTCCGGGCTCCATTTGGTTGAGCCTAGTGTTTTGAGAAAAGCAGAGTGGGAGGGGTAGTTCAGGGGATGGTGAGACGTGGTTGCCTTCCCGAGACACCTGGCATTTCCCCCTACAAAGGCCTAGGTGAAAGGTTTGGTCTCTAAGGTGATGTTGCTGGAAGAGAAAACTTGTTTTAAAGCTATTGGAAAGACTTTAGGTCATGGGAGATTCACCCCACCAAAGGAACTGTGGAACTCTGGGCTCCTCTTCTAGTCTTTTCCAGTCTTTGGCCTTAAAGGGAGTTGCTTTTTGCCCCAACGTGAGATCTTGTCATGATGTGCCATCTCAGACCCTAACCCACGGGGCCATTCCATCATGGTGTGCATTGATTAACTCGGTTATGTGTTATAGTTGTAAAAATCTGACAGATGTTTTCCAGAATTGTTTATGGTCAAAGAGAAAAGGAAGCTTCTTAAATAACTATGTCGAATTTCTGTTCATTTACCTCCATTTTCCTTTTAGACCATTACCTATGCTTGCCGAAGTGTCATGACAGGGGCATGCTTGAACATTCTTTTTGAGCTCATCCAGCATAGAGTGCTACTGACTCCAGCTGTATTCTCCAAGGGAAAACTCTTAATTCCTTTCCCTCTCCCCTGCCCTCCCCTGCCCTCCCCTCCCCTCCCCTGCCCTCCCCTCCCCTGCCCTCCCTTGCCCTCCCCTCCCCTGCCCTCCCCTCCCCTCCCCTCCCCTGCCCTCCCTTGCCCTCTCCTCCCCTGCCCTCCCTTGCCCTCTCCTCCCCTGCCCTCCCCTCCCCTGCCCTCCCCCTCCCTCCCCTCCCCTGCCCCCCTGCCTCTCTCCTCCTGCCCTCCCCTCCCCTCCCTCCCCTCCTCCCCTGCTCTCCCCTCCCTCTCCTCCCCTGCCCTCCCCTCCCCCTCCCTCCCCTGCTCTCCCTGCCCTCTCCTCCCCCCTCCCCCTCCCCCCTCCCCTCCCCTGTCCTCCCTCCCTGCCCTCCCCTCCTCTCCCCTGTCCCTCCCCTCCCCTCCCCTGTCCTCCCCTCCCTGCCCTCCCCTCCCCTCCCTGTCCCTCCCCTCCCCTGCCCTCTCCCCTCCCTTCCCCTGCCTTCCTTTCCCTCTCCTTTCCTTTCTTCTTCTCTCCTCTCCTCTCCCTTCCCTTCCCTTCTATATCTTCCCCTGCCCTCCCTTCCTCTCCTCTCCTTTCTTTCACTTCCCTCTTTTCTTTGTTTCTTCTCCATTTGTTCTTTCCTTTTTCTTTATTTCTCTTTATCTCTCTCCCCTCCCTTCCCCTCCCTTCCCCTCCCTCCCTCCCTCCCTCCTTCCCTCCCTCCTTCCTTTCTTCCTTCCTTCCTTTCTTCCTTCTTCCTTCCTTCCTTCCTTCCTTCCTTCCTTCCTTCCTTCCTTCCTTCCTTCCTTCCTTCCTTCCTTCCTTTTGTGTCTCTTTTTCCTAGCATCAATTCTTCCATTCTCAGCATACATTTATGCCCAGATTTTTTTCCTTATTCTACTTCATATACTGTAAAAACACTGAGGATAATTATTTTTTCTATTCCTTCCCTATGGTCCTTTAAAATGAATTTACTGTCTTAGTTAGTATTAGTGGTAGTATTTTTGTGAGTATGTGTGGGCGCACACACACATGTGCGACAATGTACACGTGGAGATCAGAGGACAAGTTTGTGGAACTGGTTCCCCTTGTCCGTCTTTACATAGGTTCCAGGGATCAAACTCCAGTTCTCGGCTTGCTCAGCAAGGGGCTTTGCCCACTGAGCTACCTCACTGACCTCTCTACCGGGTCTCGTGGAATCCTACCTCATGTCGGTAGCACAGACAGGTGACTAATATAAATGGGCAGTCATACCGCTGCTCAGGTCTTGCAGCTGTTGGCACCTGCCTTGGGCATCAATGCTCACATCATGTTCTAAGCTATTTGATTCCAGAACACAATGGTTTTTCAACCCTCACTTATGCCCTGAACTTACTAAATGGCATGCATGGCTATGACCAGGATTTAAATTGAGTTTCTCTGTCTCATCCCAGCAAAGAGGAATTAAAGAAGGACCCAGACCCTAATGGTACCAGCAGCAAAATCTTCTGCCCACCTGTCTTCTTTGTACTGGAAGGGCCACTCCCTTCACAATGAATCAATGGGACAGGAGCCGTGAGCATCACCAAGCTAATTTAACTTAGAAACTGTGTTACCAGAGTGCACAGGAAGAGGTATGTTGGCAGCACCTTTGCTGGCCAACTGACGCTCTCACCCCATCTGTATACACCTTGGGTTGCACTTGGCCGCGGTCCAGAGAAAATCCGACTCTTTTGCTGCTAGGCTTTGTTTTGGTACCAGTGCATCGGGGACTCTATGTAATATCCTTCCTGAGAAATATTTAAGCCCGACACCGTTGCTCTGGAATGGCTGTAGGCACAGACCCGATGGGGGAGGGGCTGCACTAAGGAAACCTCAGGGGGCCTTTTGAGTCTTGGATCTGCTGAATTCTTGCCGTAACCGGAGTTATACCTAACTGCTTCTTCAATAAAAATCACTCCCAAAGGTCTCCCTTGCTGGAAGAGATATGAGCAGCATGCAAATGAACAGTCTGGAGTCTTTCTGGGATTAGTGTTTGGGCACCGACCCCTCCCTATCTCTCTGCCCAGTTTTTCTCCCCAAACTGTGTCCCTGGCTGTGGTGGCGTGCCCCCAGTATGCTCCTGAGACTGCTTCTTTTAGTGCAGCATCCTCACTATCCGGTGCCCCGAGAAATGACACAACTGGGTGGTTCTATGTGCACACCTCTCCCACCCCCCTCTTGCCCATTTGCTCGTCTGGTCTAGACTCAGCTCTAAAATCTATTAAAAAACAAACAAACAAAAAAAAAAAAACAGGTCACCTCTGCAGGGTTCTGCTTCGTTGCTTCAGCCTCAACAACAACAAAAAGCCCAGGGGAAGGAGCTTAGTCTCAACAATTGTTTGTGTCACGGCGGAAGGCGTTTTGCCCTGTGCACGGGACCCCCTGGCTCTTCCATTCTGCTCATCCATCAGCCCAGGAACAATGCAGCATTCGGACAGGTTAAAGCAACTCAAATTGCCTATCAGTGAAGCCGGGGACCCGTGCTGCTCAGAACTCAGACGCCAGCCTCATGTGCATGTCCACTTCCTCCCCAGCACCAGCCACCGTCACGTGAGGCATTCTCAGATCCTTCTTCAGCAATGCCAACGCCAGGCCTGCTCGATAAACACCTCCTGTCGCAGAGTCAGTTACGACAAAATCCCTGGATGACAATGTTGGTGAAATACTTCTGATACCCTATCAAGGCAAAAAAGCAAGCGAGGATGGGGATGGTCGAGAGCTCCAAACTCAGACAAAGATAATCCTCTAAACATAGCCATGATATCATCTTTGGCTCCCAAGTGCATACATATGTACCCCAACGACACCCAACTTCCTTCCAGAAATCGTATTTGGTTTCCTTGTGACATGACAGATTTGTGAGCTGAGTTTTATAGTCATGTAACCCTAGATTCTTGCAGTTCCACCCACACTATACGCATAGCTCCAGTTACACCCCCCTCCTCCTCCCACACACACACAGGCAGGAGGGAGAAGCGAAGCACCAGTACTTTCAGCAACACACCCAAGGTCCTTGCAGCTCCAGACCTGGGTTCCCATTCTAACCCTGCCCAGGAGGTTGATAAAGAGCAGAGACTCCTCCCTCCTCCCCCAAGATCTATGAGATGGCTCTGTTATTTGCTGAATGCGCAATCTGCATTTCAAACCCAGCATCTGGGGTGTAAGAACGCAGATCCTGGAACTTATTTCAAGGTCAATTTGCTTCAGAATCAAAACCCATTTGCCATAAAGTTGAGATATGCTAGAGTGAGGAGAGGGGTCCAAAAAGGGGCAGGCACATTCATTAGCAAACAGTTGTAGAAGAACCAGACCACACACACACACACACACACACACACACACCACACGCAGCACGCACAGTGTCTTTAAATCTCTACATCATCTGATGGCCCCTCCATATTCTCTCTGTCCCTATGGCTTCTCTGAGCAAATGTATTGAGTCACCTGAGGAATCAGGTAGAGATGGGAACTGTTTCCACATTCCATCATCCATTAAAAACAGCACCACTCTTCCCCTGCCTGGCCTAAGCCTCCTTCCTCCTCTTTCTGCTCACTCCAAGTCACTGGTCATCACTAAGCTATGACTGACTCCTGTCAGACATCATCCTGAATCAGGGGAAGAGCTTCTCAGGCTGGGGCAAACTGATGACTGTCTCTTCTTCTCAGTTGGCCTCCTGTTTTTCCTTCTGTCGGTGAATCATTACTAGTCACTGTTTGGGGGAAATATTTCTTGTCTCTCTGTCTTTCAACCCCCCAAATTCTGTTCTGTTTGGAGCAGCTTGTCCAGATGCAGCCTTGGGGAAGGGTAAAGAAGTCCATGGTTGGAACACATCTGGGGAGAGGCGAGTTAGGATAGCATAGGCATGTGTTCTTAGGAAACTACCAGTCCCATACCCGTCTGCTGTGTTTAAAGGTGACCTGCTATCCTGATGGACTAGGTTCTGCATATGGGTCCCCCAAGGAGCACTGCTAGCTAAGGGTTCCCCTGCAGGCATGTGGCACGCAGAGGGCCGGCCATGGCAGTGCATACCCACCAATGTCATTATCTTGTCTGGCTCAGCAGACCACAGTCAGGTGCGCTGCTAACATGGTTGGCTTCAGTTCTTACTGTGGGCCTTGGAGAGGATCCTAGGCCCTCCCCAGCCATTGAACAAGCAAAATAGAGATCTTGCTCTTGCCTCGACTGTAGGGTCTTCAATCACCAGATGGGTGGTTTCACAGGCAGACTCAGTGTAGTGTTTGGTGTCACAGAGTTTATAAAAGAAAGATAAGACTTAAAACTATTGCTTTCTAGTAGCTATGCACTATCAGAAGCTGGGGCTTGGACATTCATTGATACAATAAGACCTCTGCTTATTAAGAACTTGCTGTAAGCCCGGCTAAACATTTCTGTGTTTATGTATGGATGCACTGTAATGATTTTCTGTGTGATATTTCAGTCCATGTGTTCATGTGCATAATGAGCTTTTGCTTCTCTATCTATGGGTGTGACATGAGTCCTGTGATTGTCACTGTATTGCCAGGGAAAAAACTGAGGCATCAGAGACTCAGTAACTGGCTCTCACTCCCAGAGTGAGTCAGGTTCTGTCGAGGAGGGACTTGAACCCTGGTCTTTCTGAATTCACATGCAGCCGTTTTTGATGGTACCTCAGGAAAGACAATAATTCTTAGGCTGCAAATATGCTTGCCTGTCACCTACGTAGGCTGAGGAGGAAGATACAAGTCAAAAGTCCTACCTGGCTGCCTGGCTGCAGGGCCTCCTGTCACTGCCACTTCATAAGAGGTCAGATGGGGCCAGGGCAGAAAGGGACCCCTTAGGTAACTGAGCCAGACAAAATAAGACAAAGAACAGAGACAGAAGAATGAGCCCGAGAAGGGATGACCCTGAGCACCTCACAAGGGGCATATCCAGCGACTCACTTCCAACTCTGCCCGTTCTCAACCTGAGCGTGTTTTCCATTTTCATAGTCTCGGTTGACAATGTGAAGCATCAACGGCTTTATGTGCTCCCAGACCTGGGACAGACAAAGGCAGCTGTGTAACTCAGAGGACTTTTAAACAAGGACTGACAGAGCAATGACAATCTCACAGGGGGAAAGAAAAACTCACCAAGAGCTGGAACAGAAAACTGGGCCAAGCGGCTCGAAGAGCTTCAAGCTCCGGGCCACCTCGGCCTCAGGGATTAGCCCGGCAGCTGCAGCGCCACTGCCCTGGGGCTTCTTGCGGGTTGCTGTCCTTCCTAGGGCAGGCCTCAGAGCGGTCTCTCTCCAAGCCTACCCCTCACCTCCTGATGGACTGCAAGACTCCTGTCCCCTCTGGGTGAAAGAAGAGATTAAGAGAAAAAAAAATGACCCATTTTTGGGAAACGTGGTTTTTTTTTTCCCTTTATCTGTACAAATCTGTGCTTGTTATGAATAAGCTTGGAGTCAAGAGTGGATTGTCTATGAGTATGAGGTTCCTCCTAATCCTCATGGTCCCCTGGACATGAAGGTGCATCCAAAACTGCTCTCAGGGGTCACATTGACAACTACCGAATTGAACCTTGTGCTCATGGTCACCGTGTCCACTGATCTCTGCAGCCCTGGTGGAGGCCTTCCAATGAGAGCAGTGTGTCCTTATGTTTTCAGGTCCAGACCAGACAGCACATATCATCCCAGCTCGCCACTGTGTCTGTGATGTCACCGTCCAGGCAAGTGTCAAGAGGCCACTCTAAGTTCCCCTATTATACCAAGATGTGAGGCATCCCGCCCAGCAGAGAGGGAAGAGCATGATACCTGCCTGTGTGGGCAAGAGAAAACTGCCAGGCGAAGGGAGGCAGTGAGTGCCAGAACGAGGCTAAGAGACCCCGGCCGGCCGCTTGCCTCCTTATTACTAAATCAGTGATGACACACAACGCTCTCTAGGAGGGAGTTAAAAGACTCAAATTCCATAGGCTATGAGACTTCTCTGAGTCTCAGTTCCTTCATCTGTGACCTAGGAATCACGAGCCCGCAAAGACCGGGTTACATTAAAGACAGCACAGGTGCTCAATAAGTGATATTTTAAGGACTTAAAGACTTCCAACGTCAAGTCTTGGTTAGTTGAAAGAAGTGTCCTTCCCTATCCTGGGCTCTGTCCTCAATGTTATATTTGGGGACCAGTGTGAGGAAGGAGGAAGGTCCTGACCCAGAGAAACAGCTTGAGGAGGGGAATTACAAGTCAGGCCTCCTGATGGGGCTGGCTGGAGGGAAAAAAAGTGCTCTACAAAGAGAACCTTAGAAGACTTTAAAGGTTACTATTTCAGGACCCTCAGTGCGAGGGCCCAGAGTCTAGCCATCTAAGAAATCCAACTTAGGTCCACAATGGGCAGCTGGTTGAAGGCCATCAGTGAGCTTCCAGGACAAAAAGTGACCCTTCAAAGAAAAGTCCTCCACCTTCTGAGAGTGTACCATGTAGGAAAGAGAGAAGAGAAGAGAGAAGAGAAGAAAGAAGAGAGAAAAAAGAGAGAGGAGAGCAATAAAAAGAAAGATAAGAGAAGAGAATAATGAAGTAATAATAAAAAAGGATCAGTACAGCCTACAGAATCAGTGCACCGGCAAGAGACAGGCAACATTACGAAAGACCCTAAATAAACCCGTCCGCCACTCCCTCCAGTCCTCTCCATCCTATCTGCCCGTCCTCACTCTCTCCTTCTCTCTCGCACTCTTCACAGCTCCCCGCGCCTCCCCTACCTCCCGCCCATCCCTCCACCCTTCCGTCCTCCTTCCTCTAGCTCCCCTTCCATTCCATTCTCTTCTCTCCCGCTCCCTACATCGTCTCCTCTACCTGCTCTCCCCCCTCCTCTTCCGCTCCCGCCCTCCTCCTCGCTCTCCTCCCGCGCCGTCTCCCTCCCTCCACGGCCCCTCCCTCCATCTCCTCCCTCCCGTCCCTCCCTCCCTCCCACTCGCCTTCTTCCTCTCCCTCCCGCCTCCGTTCCATTTCTCTCATCTCCTCTTTCTCTCCCTCTCTCCCTCCCTGCTCTCCGAGTCCCTTTCTCGCCCTCCCCCGCTCCGCCCTCCGTTCCTCCACCCGTACCTCGACGCCCCGACCGCCTCCTCTCTGTCGCCGCCGCCTTACCGTGCGGTGGGGATGATCGGTGTGATAGATCCACTCCAAGCTCGGACAAACCCACCACCTTAGGTTTCCCACACGTGCTGTCCTCACGCAAGCCTGGTTTCATAGCACCAAGCTTTAGCCTAGGGAACGACAACAGATGCGGATGATTTGGCCACTTTTCACAAGACTGGGGCTACACTGCGACCATCACAGAGCCAGGCTCCTGAAGCCAGGGCCAAACGAGAAGGGGACAGTCAGGCCGGTGGAGGTTTGCATGGGATTTAAGGCTGGGCTTCCAGCCCTTCTGTGCTCTCTGTCCATGCTCTGTGCAGGAGGCGGGGACCAGAAGCCTCTTCCTGCTCCAGCTGCTCACCTCCGCTGGCTGGGACTGGGTAAACTTGTGTTCCACCACATTAGGGGTGACCACTCGAGCATTCCTCCTTGTACACATTTGATCAACATGTGAGCTGCCAAAGGAAAATGCTTCATCTGTAACTGTCAGCAATTGCAATTCAATTTAGCTCCAGGAGCCCACATGTGGCTTTTAGTATGTATCCCTTTTTTTTTTTTTTTTTTTTCCTGAGCTCAGTTGCCCTCCACAGAGACTTCCCACACTTTTGGAAAGACTTTAGGCTGAAAACATTGTATTCTCCAATTTCAATGGGTTGGTGATGCATTACAACAGTCAGAAATGTTTTCCATAGTAAACATTGTGAAGGATCAGACATAGTGGCATATGCCTATAATCTGAGGTTCATGCAGGAAGATTATAAATCAGAAATCAGCCTGTTCTACATAGGGTGTTCCAGGCCAGTCTAAGCTATACAGTAAGTCCCAGTCTGTGAAATCAACCAATCAACCAGTAAATGATACTTTGAAGACTATTTGAAACAGTTCTAGGGTATTTTGTGAAACTATCGTGTGTCATTTGGTTTTTCTTGCTGTGTAATACATCTGCCTGTTTCTTAGTGACTTAAACTACAATAATATCTTGTTATTGCTCACAGTTCTTACATGTCAAGAATTTAGGAGCCTTTTGGCTAGGAAGTTCTGGTGGGGTCATACATCAAGTTGAAGTCAGAAGCAGGTGGAGATAGAAGTCATCTGTGGGTTTGTTACAATCGGGACAATGTACTTCTCACATACAGTGGTTGGAAATCAGTGTTTGTTACTGAGGAAGCTGGGCAGTCAACTGTCATGGTTTGAATGTGAAATATCCCCCATATCTCCTGTGTTCAAATAGAATACTTTGTCTGTAAATATCAGTAGTGTTTAGGAGGTTGTAGTACTTTTAGGAACTATGGTTTTGCTACAGGAAGGGGACTGAGAGCTTCCACCCTACTTTTTGCCCAATATCTGCTTCTTGTTCTCTTGAGAATGATCTCCTACTGCTGGACATGAGCATGTCATCATACCTTCCATACTAAAATAGAGCGTATTCTCAAACTACCAGGCAAAATAAGTCTTTCCGCCTTATGTTGATTCTCCTCATGTATTTGCTTACAGAGATGGAAAAGGCAACAGGTATGTCAGCCTTTTGCCAAACAAGTGATAAAAAAGCACAAAGCAGACTGGATAATGCCTTTGTGACCTAGTTTCTAAAGTCGCATGTTATCACCTGATGCTCCATGGCAAGGGACTATGTATGCATGAGTGTTGTGTAATCCTGGATGTGAGAACCGTGCTCAATCAGCAATTAATCTTCAGAACCTGCCTCTGACCAGCTTGGGAACCGTGTTCATACCCGCAGACATATGAGTAAATAATCACAGGTCCTGGTGAGAAGATCCTAGCTTCCCCAACTCGGTTGATGCATTTCAGTGCTTTTCTATTACTAACTCCAGGTCCCTTCAACCGTCAATAAGATGTTTCACATTCAAAACATAACAGCTGGTCATCTGACTCACTAAACACCCAGCACTGACTTGCGAGGCCATGTTGGAAGTACATCATTCCAACTGAAGTCCAACTCACAGATGATTTCTGCCTCTACTTGAGTCTGTGTTTCGATCCTGGTACCCTTGGAGCTATGTCTTGTCTTTCTTTTTCTGCTCTCTTTCCTTCTCCTTATATGAAGAGGATTCCCTTTTGGTCTATTGTTTTCTTGATCCCAGAGTAATATAACTTTGCACAGAGAAGTTAGAGAGACAAAGAACCGAGGATTTATCCTATAATTACCAAATCCATGTACATACACAGCCTCTGATTATAACGCGCTATCACACATGCAAGAAGCAGGAATTAGTTCTGCACTGACTGAGGTATCATTCGAAACCCAGTTTCTAATTGAGTTTCTCTGCCAACCCACATCCCTATATCCTGTCATTACTTTGCACTTAACATGTTAAGAAAAGACAAATCCCTTCTCCCAAAAGCCACTTCCCTTCTGATTTTCCTCTCCTGTTCCTTTCCTCAGATGCAAGGTTGAGACCTCAGGTCTCTCCTCAGTTTATTGTGATATCATTTACCTCTACTTAGACTCAGCAATGGACGTGGAGTTTATGTCCCCCTCCACCTTTCTTTTCTATTCGTCTAGCCACCTCCAGGTTTTATCACCTCTCAGCGCATCACTTACCTTGGTACCCAAGCCATCCGGCCATCCCCAGCCCAATCAATTTCATACACTCTCACCAGATCAATTTTTCTTAAATACCACTTTCATCGCTTCATCCCGCAGCTCACAAAGCCTTTCAGTATTCCTCCACTGGTGTCAGGAAGGAGTCGAAACGCTTTGTCCTGGCATTTACTGCCCCTTGCTTTCATCTCAGAGCATATTTCGACTCCCTTTCACTCCTGCTCAACATGAGCATCCTTGCTGCACGCTTCTGTTCCGACCCTTCCTCACTCCTGGCATGGTCTTGCCCCTACCTGCCCATATTGTAACAGGACACGTCCTGTCCTTCTGAAATAAGTTTTGAGAGCTCTTGTGCCTCCTGAACTCTTCCTCTATTAAACTTCCATTTGTACCATTGTCCACTCCGCTCATTTGCCCTGGTACAAAACCTTGTGTTAAAGCACTCTCTCCTTGCTCCAGGTGCAAAGCTCAATTAAAAATAGCCTTGTAGATAACACTATGTTTTCTCCACCCAGCCGCAAGGATGAGGCATGCTGTTTTATGACCAATAAGAATTCAGTTCTTATGTACTAATGTGTTCCATGGGCCAAAGATCCCAACAGAAGCCCCAGGAACAGTGTTGTTTTTTTTTTTTAACAGACTCCTTGTCTTTCTCTTCTGGCTCAGAAGCTGTCTCAGGTGGAAAAAAGCAGCATTTTCTGACATGGTTCAACCCAGAAGCGTTTGTGTTTGGGACAGCGAGGGGTAAGCATTGTTTTGCCCCACAGAGGACACCCTTCATTTCCTCGGCCGTTGCTGGTTTCCCAGGTTTGCCCCTTTCTATGTATCAAGTTTATTTTTTTCTCTCAGTTTACCTTGTTCACTGTAAGACAATTTAACGATCATTTTGGTGCCTGTTGGCAAGTGTCCCACTTCAGATTACCCACCGTGGGAAGCTGGGGTAAATTGTGCTTGTAGTTTTTGTTTTCTGCAGGATGATGCTGGGGAGATAATTCCAGAAATGTGCAAATGACTACAACAAAGAACTGCATTTCTGCTGCCAGGGGCAGGGAAGCCCACCTCTTTCACCACACAGGCAGATTGGGAGCAAGAAGATAGGTATCCTGAAAGGGATCACTGATGTAGCAGAAGAGCCTTTGGTGATCCACTCCTCTGAGAGAATAATGACCTTGGACCCCGTTCTAATTAGCATTTATATTAGGTAAACTAGAAACCGAGAGGAAGAATGGAAGACAGAGGCCTGTTGGGCTGGTGGGGAGGGGAGAGTAAAGGAAAATAGTTCTTTACACACCCAGCAAATAAGGATCTATTAAGTGCTAGACCCAGGGCTTGGCATTGTTATTCACACAGAAAACACCAAGCAATAAAAGCAGCTCAAATGCAAACCACAGCCTACTTTTCCACGGCCATCAAGAAGTCTTCGATCTTCTCAGGATTAAGCCAGAGCCTGTGGATGGAAATCCAAGCCCAGTCACAGTCAGGAAATGCCGCGGCATGACAGCAGGTATGGGGGAAATTGAAATCAGAGATGGAGGCTTAGGTCGTAGCTTCCATTACTCAGTGTGGGCCGTAGTGCTTCCCCGCCGTGTGTTCTCTCAGACTTGGTCTGCTCTGGGTTTAGATGACTTTAATCATGGGGCTTTGACCACCATACCTCTATGGTCTATTATTAAACCACAACTAATAATCACGAAATAGCACGCCCTAGCCAGCAACCCAGGCCTAAGTTTTCAGTACAGAGGAGAAAAACCAAATTCAGGAAGGAATAGCATGTCCCAAAGAATGGAACCCAGCAGTCACACACTGGGGTCCAGAGCCTGAGGGAGAAAGCCCTGGAGGACCCCAGGGCACTGCATAAAGCAGCAGCCTGAGGTTTTCTCTGAGGTTCAGAGAAAAGTGGATGGGAGGTGATGTAGCACTTTTCTTAACATCAACTATTGAGCATATGCATAGTTTTGCTTCATGACACAGTTCCTCTGGTTTTAAAGAAGTTCTAATCATTATTGAAATATGCATTTTCAGCCAATTACCTGTAACACATAGACAGGAAAGACCATAGATTCAGAATTCAAAGTTTTGCATGTGACCACACCTTTGCTATGAACTCACTGTAGGACATATTCAAGACAGAGTGTCTCTGCAGATGCTTCTCAACTGACAGAAGAGCCATCTAGGCCAAGTGACAAGCCAGGTATATGGAAGAAAGAGAACAACAGAAACAAGGAAAGATGGATGGAGAAAGGTTGGTGGGGACAGGGAGAGAGACTGAGCAATTATTGGAAGGAAGGACCAAAATGGTGCAGAAGAAATACACCACAAATATCCTGGAGGTGACCAAGAAACAAGAGGGGGAGATCATGGTAGGGAGACTATCCACATCTGACCAACCACAACTCTATCTAGATCTGCTCAGCCTAGTTCCCTTGGAGACATTAGGCTTCTGGCCCATGACTGAGGGGAAATAGTGACCCTGTGACAGAAACACAGTGCGACAGATCACAAGGAAGGAGCTTTTCCAAGCTGTTAGTCTATAAAAAGGAACCAAGCAACTTTCAAACTAGGAGAAAGAGAATTACTTCTGGACACCCATTTCAAGTTGCCTTGACCACTAAATTTGTCTAAGCATCTCATTCACTCACTCAGAAATGATTACTAGACATAAGATGTGTTCTAGGCATTGGTAGTAATAGAATAATTTAATTTCTGTTGGCTAGCTAGAGCAGGTAGGAGTGTCGGGTCTTATGGAAATTACATCCATCACCCCTCCTGTCTTTACCTTACTTTCCTAGTAACTCCTGAGTCACTCCTTAGCAACACCTAAGACTAGAAGGGGTCATGGTTCCACCCATCCTCTTTACGTCACTTTCCTAGTAGCTCCAGGACACTCCTTAGCAGCATGTACACTGTCTAGGATTATAATGCTGCCCATCCTTCTTCCTCTTGCTCTCCTGCCATGAAGTCATACCATGGTGGTTCTGTACTCTCCTAGCCACATGCTTATGGTGGCGACTCCCCCTATTTTCTCTGATCTTAAGTTATCTCTTCTGCTCTAATGCTCTCCCACTTGTGGCTTCCTCCTTGCCTCTGAGCACCTAAGAGTTTCTTCCCTTTACTCTCATTTTCAATAAAATTCCAGCTTTAACTTTTCAATGTGTTTTGGTTTCAATCTTTGGCTCCAGAACACAAGGAGCCCCCCCCCAAAGAAACCCTAGTCCAGTAGCAGAGGAAGCAAAATATCAGCTTTCCCTGCCTTTGTGGAGTTCATGGTCTAGTTTATAATTGAGCATGGAGTGTAAATAAATAAACTTAGCAACCATCAATTATATTTCTTTTTAATAAGCACTGAGTGAATATTGGAACTCTCATTTTATGGACCAAGAGGATGAGTTTTGGAGGTCTCACATACCCCATTCAGCATTTTATAGGGAATAATCATTGCAGAGAGACGCTAAATCAGTTCTGCTCACCCCAAACCAATATTCCATCTGCTGTACGCATGCCCCTTGTTATATCTCCTCCTCCAGGAGAGAAAGGTCAGGACAGATTGAAGGAAGAAATAAGGAAATGACCAAGTTGTAATATTGGGTCGGATCATAATGTGAACTAATTGGCCCGGCTGATGTAACCACTTGCTCACGTAGTTATAATTTGGCCATGAAGTGTCCGGCATAACTTCCCACAGCAGAGTTTGCTTTGGAAAACAGACAACGTGCAAACACAGAGCACAGTCCTGAAGGACTGCAGCAGACCACAGCTGGATCCCAGCACATGGCTGCTCTGCCCTCCTGGGAGGCAGACGAGAGGCGGCTGGTGACTTCAGGCTCCTGGGCCATTCTTAAAGGCAATTCTACTCACAAATAAATTCTCAGAATCTTCAGACATGAATATGTTCTTTTAGCCAGCTGGCATGAGCTGGCATGAGCGATGAAAATCTGTGTGATATACAAAGCCATTTAGCCGCTCAGAAATGATCAGCACTCCTATGTGTGAGTGAGGGGGAAGGATTCTGTCATACTCAGGGCATCAAAGGGATTACCCAGAAACTGATAAAAGATTTTAATTTAGATGATCGTGATGGGGGCTAAAGGGAGGGGGTTGGGAAATGGATTTATTTAACTCTCGGGTAGTATGAGGAATGAGATGAAACAGATGATAAAAGCACCCTCAGAGGTCTGCTTAGTAGCTACGTGAAGGTTCCCATGCCATGGCTCGCCTTTATGCTACCCAGCAGGCTGGGGCAAGGAAACTCCCCAAAGGAGCTTGGCCCAGTGCCTAGGATTCTCCACTGCCAGGAAAAATTTAGTAATCATCATTGCCCTTTGTTATCCTGGAAAGAAAAGGAAGCTACAGCTTGTTGACAACCCATATTCTTGACTACAAGATATCCAGGTTCAGGAGGTGTATGGGAACTTCCCACCTCAGTGGCTTTTTCCTACAGTCATTTCCCCACTGCGTTGAGTGCTTGCCTTGATGTTTTAAATCTTCCATTGTAAAAGCCCTTCTAGTACATTCCAAGCCCATCTCTGTGGTCACCAAAGTCCAGTGACTGGCCATTAGTCTCTCCTGCTGTTTTCCACTGAGGGCATCACTTGACACTTGTCAATGTAGGTCATCAGTCACACATGTATTTAGTTATTCAACATTGTGCTTTGACCAACTCTTATCCACCAAAAAACTGAAGTTGAAGAAAAAAATATAGCAGTGAATAGGAGAGCCGTCATCTCTACCATCCTGGGAAGGGTTTTATAGAGGTGCTATGTGACGCAAAGAAAGGATCTGCACAGATCTGGGGCTGTACCTCAGTGGTAGGTGCTTGCTCTGCATGCACAAGACCCTGGGTTCTATCTCCAAGGGAAAAAATGTTAAAATATATCCATATAAGGGGTGTGTGTGTGTGTGTGTGTGTGTGTGTGTGTGTGTGTGTACAAGAGGGCACTCTGAGTGTGTACAAGCCTGTGGAGGTCCATGTTTAACACTGGGAATCATCCTGAATTTCTCTGTCTCCTTATTGCTTTGCCTGTTTTCTCAGGCTCTGCTTTCCAGGGTCAGGATTTCAGGCTACTGCCTATTTTTATGTAGGGTCTGGGAATTCCAATTCAGGTCCTTGTAAAGGCTTTTTAACCCTTGAACCATCTACCTAGCTCTTAAGTTTTTTTTTTTTTAATTAGAAAATGTTCTTTGTCAAAAACAAATTCTGATTACTGGCCCTGCCCTCTCTTATCTTTCTTCCCCCACCCTTATAAGCTCCCTTCCACTTTTCCTACAAAACTTTTCCCCATATTTGTGGCATTTTGTTTGTTTTGAATCCCATTGAGCTTTACCATGACTGTTTGTGTGACTATAGGTTTGGAACTATTACTGAAGTCTGAAGAGCTCAGCAGTAGGTACACAATTGGCACTATGCCTCTACCTTTCTCCAGAATCTGTTAGTAGCCTACATTTCAGTATTCATATTCAATATTCAATGGTGGGACAACATAAGCCACTTCCCCATCCATGCAGACCTATCTTGCATTGGCCCAGTGCTAAAAATGGATGTTCCGTAAGTTCTTGGTTGTTATGACTGTGCTCTATTTAGAAGAATCATTTTGCAACCTCTCTCCCTATTTTTTAGTTCTTACATTTTTCTTCTATCCATTCTTCCACAGTAATGTCTCAGCCTTAAGAGAGTATTATGAATGTCTTGTTTAGGACTGAGCTATCAGTTGATGGAAAGCTCTCTTACTCAAAATACAGTCCATGCACTAAGAGAATGGGGATCACAAGGCAAACCTTATGCTCTACTGAAGATCTGTGAAACCATTTTCCCCATGTTCCTAAGTTCCCTGGCTATTTATAGTTCTTATTTTCGAGTAGCCTCGTGCACATAGCAAGCAGGTAAAGTCAAGATGGAAGTGAAACAAAGTATGGCATGTTAATGAGATGAGACTGCAGCACAGAGGGAAAGATAGAGACATGGGAGAAACAGGGAGACACATCTGGATCAACCAGTGCAGGCCCCACAGTATGAGGAATTCATTTCATTTCATGTTGCTGAAACAAAAACACTTGATCCAAACTACTTAAAGGGAAAGGGTTCAATTCCAGCTTACAATTCTGGGCAATAGTCCATTTGTGGGCAAGCATCAAGGCAACTGGTCACATTATATCCACAGCAAGAGCCGAGGGCAAGGACCAATCCTTGCCTGCTCTTTCCATCTTTAACCATTCTTCTGCTACCTGCCTGGGGAATGATCCTGTGAACAATGGGCTTAATCTTTCACAAAAATTCCCATATGCATGGCCAGAGACCAATCTTCATCTAGAGGCCACCTCTCTGGTGGATCCGACACCTACCTCCTGGGTGTCAGACTCATAATTAACAACCATCATAAGAAGGAAATATGAATTTCATTGCAATGGGCAAAGTTCAAAAGATTTAAGAAAGCATGGTTATTGTCATAGTTCTGGCTATGTGGACTGTTAATTGGGTGGAACAACAGGACACTTTGAGATACCAGTTAGTTGTTGGGAAGAGAAACATCTGTAGCTTGAGCTACTATCATGGTAGAGGCAGAAGGAAGTTTAACTACAATGTGTATTCCAAAGGTAAGATAAGAGAGTTTGTCGATAATTAAAAAATGGAAAGCAACTACAAGAAAGGTTGAGGGAGGCCCCTGGGGGTTGGCAGAAGCACTCATACCATTTAATGATTGGATGGAAACAGGTGCATAAAGCAGGATGGAAAAGGAGCTCAATATGGAAACATTAAATTTGAGCTTTCTGAAAGGCGTCCTGATAGCAGAAGTCAAATAGCCAGATGGTTGTATGAATCTAGAACTCAGAGATATAAATTGGGGAGTCACCAATGCAGCAATGGTATTTAAATGGATCACTTTGAGACAGGGTAGAGAATCCAAAGCAATTTTAAAGTTGGAAAGAGGAATGTGAGTTTCACTGTCTGATTGTCAAGACAGGAAAACACCAGGAAATCTATGGGGAGTGAATATCAAGTAGAATCAGTCTTCTGAGAATGCAGAATCTAATGAAACACGGAAACTACCGGCTTTCTGAGAAGAAGGGTATTTGCAACATTTTCAATCACTGGTAATGTCCAGATGCTAGCCGTCCAGGAATACCTGGTGATGGAAGGGCGTCCCCTGATAGCAATGTGTAGATAAGTGAGTAGGTAGATGGAAGGAAAAGTCAAGACTTGGGTACCAGAACAACTGAGCATGCTCAGTGAACTCAGGTACCATCTGCTCATCTCTCCACATAAAAGGATTTCAGTATTTCAGATAAAGTTCTGTCAGATAGTCTGGCAAATAGTATTCAGTCTTTGGTATAGAAACTTATGGTACAAAAGTGGTATTTTTAATTAACAAAATGACCTTAAACATACCCACAAACAAATATCTGAAAAGGTATTTAGTCAAGTGTGTGTGTATGTGTGTGTGTGTAAACATACTCATCTGCATGTGTTTGAAGAGGCCAGAGGTTGACGTTGGGTGGCTTCTATCTCTCTTCACTTCATCTTTTGAGGCAAAATCTCTCACTGAACCTCGAGCTTGTGGGTTTAACTAGACTGGCTGGTCAGCGAATCCTAAGGATCACTTGTCTTTGTCTCTTTGAAGCTGGGATTATGGGCACACGTCATCATACTCTGCCGGATCCTTTTGTTTTAGGGACTGAACTCAGGTTCTCATGATTGCTCAGCAAGCTCTTTACATACGGAGCCATCTCCCCAGCCCCCTTCAGCCAGTTTCTTTTTAAAGTTAACTCATAGATTTTGCCAGTTTAAGAAAATCCTTGTAATTTCAACTAGCCTGATTTCACTGAGTTTGCAACCACACTGCCTTGTGTACAAGCCCACTCACTGCACTCTTAGAGCAAGGGTGTGACCTCCCACATTCTGCATTCAAGCATCTAGACCCAACGCAGCCACAATTCATAGTAACTTTTGTCCAGTAGCCAAATATGTGATGCTTCTAAAAAGGCAGAAACAAAAGTGAGGGTAGACAAGACATCTTGTCTCAAGGCCTCACAGGCCACAGATCAACTTCAGAAATGCATAGCTGGAAGACAGATTGTATACACCAGTTACGATGATTCTCACACTGAACTCCAGAACTCCATATGGAATCAGAGTCCTGGACTTCCTGAGTTTGTCTTGAAAAACATAACAGAAGGGAGTGGCAGGTGGCAAGCAACTTGGTTCCCTGGTCTTTCAACTGGAGAAACAATTTTATGTGTTCCAAGTGAGATTTCATTGGAACATGAGATTTCATTGTTAAAACAGGCTTTAAACAGGAAGCTAAAAACTATGACATCATGGAAATTGGTCTGCATATTTTTGGCATTAGAACCGAGACCTAGATAGGCTAGCTGATTCTGTTAAGTTTTATAGTTCCTTAGTCGTGAGGTTCAGGTATGAAGATGCTGTTCTTGGCAAATCACCATAGTCCAGAGGACTGTGAAGTGCCTACAGCCATCCAAGTACAGTCTTAGCTCGAGGTGGGTAAGGTGTGTCCAAGTATCTCAGAATCCATCTTATCCATGATGCTTCTCTGAAAAAGGCCAAAGAGTCGCCCATTTCAGCCTGCAAGGATATCTCTCCAGAATGCAATTTTGAATTGTTTCGGACATCTGTTCTTCAGCTGAGGGCTTTTGGGTCTGCTAAGCCACATATAGATCCATCTGATGACCCCTGGTCTTGACTCTTATTATTCAGAAGTATGAACCAGCCATAATTAAACCATAATTACTCAGAAGTAACTGCTGGTTCCTTGGAGTAAAGTAACTGCTAGTTTCCCCGGGTAGGTGGGAGAAATGGAGGCTGTTTAGAAGTACACACCTTAGGTTTGGCAGAGATTGTATGCTTTTTACCCTAACTTTTCTTTTCTTGTTGTATCTGAACCAATGGATCCATTTCCCACCTTTCTTATTTCATCCCCCTATGTGCTGGTCAATGGTCAGGTTGCTTTTTTTTTGGCAATTGACATAATAAATGTAGGCAGGATATTTACATTCCCTGTTTTATGTTTTAAAATTTTCTTGGCAGAAGAACTGTGGATGCAAAGCAATAGCATGGCTGGGAGGCAGGGGGTCATAATTAAAACCCCTTTTTGTTTTTTAAATGGCTTATTAAAATGCTTGTGAAACCTGCTACACAAAGCAGCAGCCAAAACCCCGTTGCTGCTAAATGGAGTGAAATGGATTTTTCAAATGTCACGCTAGTATCCACTTAATAATACATTTTTCTATAGACAGGACAATAATATATATTTTAATCACTTTTCTACAGGCAAATAGACTGCACAGGGGCTGCCCTTCACTGGCACTTCGAAATTATGAATTTTTCAATAACCTTTTCTATTATTCATCCTGTGTTATTCCGTAACATTTCTGCATGAGGAATGTGCTTCCCAGACACTTTATGAAACTCTTCTATTATTTATTAAACAGCAAGGTATCTCCCTACAACCCCTCACCCCAATCCCCCAGAGAGGGTGCTTGGAGGAGGGTCCAAACATGGGTAACTACATCCTGGCTTATTAATAATTGCATATCTATAAGAGACTTTGATTGAATTGTCTCCTCCACGTGGCTCACCTTCAGCTGCCAGAGGTGCATTGGCTCTGAGAAGTTAGTGTGCTCTTAGGAGGAAGGCAAGTAAGACAGCCATCCTAAAACCTAAGACCATCTCTGTCTCTGCTTACAGATATCGACTTTCTATTCTTGACCATCTCTGTTCCAGAAGAGAGCCACTTAGGGCAGTAACTGTGACCAAAGAAGCAGAATTCTTTCTCCTTTGGGGACATCTATCTCTCCCCTTTCCCCCCAATACCCTCATCTACACACACTATTTTCTTTGCCTAGATAATTCCAACTCACTCTTTATGTCTCCATAGTAGCCTTGACTTTTCTGGGAATCCTTCCAGGACATACACCAAGCACATAAACTTCTCCTGAGTCCCCAGGATGTTGTGCACTTACTTATTTCAGCGTTTGTCACATCATTATTTCATTGTTATTAGTCACAGGAGAGAAGGACAGGTTCTCCCCCACTCACCATTTGACTCTTGTGATTGGAAGCAGCACATGTATAGTAGAAAGCATAGATGGATGAATGGGTACATGAAGAAAATGACCAATCCAATGCTCCACTCCGAGGCAGCTGCTAGCAAGGTGTCAAAGGTGCAGATCACCATGGCAGAGCTATTTGTTGCTCATGCGTAACTCCTCCTTTCTCTTTCCCCTTGATGTCCAAAAGGACCACATGACAAATTCCTCTCAAAGCACTGGGGACAGAAGTGGTCTGGAATTTCTGGTCTGATACATTTCAAAAGAAGACGCAATAGTCATCTGCTGCTGGAAGGATGGGGGAGGCCATGTTGCACATGATACAGGTGCATTGTGGGAGGGACCCAGGTAGCGCATAAAGAGGAGAGCTTGGAGCCATTGCCAGCACACATCTACTACACCGAACTCCATCCCATTTGAACTCCTAGCTCTAAACTTACTTTGTCAAGCCAACCTTAATCCTTTCTGGTATACTCTTCATAGCCAGAACAGTCTAGAAAGAAACTTATAGTGAAGGGTCTGCTGTTACGCAAATACTCGATTCACCATTTTCAAACCTGCCTTCTCTGGGGAATAGGAAGGCAGGGAATGTATCAAAATCTTACCATCGGGCAGCACAACCAGGAAATAAGACGGGACTCTGAGAATTTGACCTACTTTTAATATGCCCTTGAGGAAATCTATAAAAAAATCATCGCTCTGCTGACTCTCTTGCCTCTTGCAATCTGTGGAACTACTTCTTTCTTTTCAGGTTCCTTTCTTGCTCATCCTTCCTCACAGCCCGTGGGGGGTGGGGCGGGCTGGAATCTATGCCTTCCCATGGGACGCTTGGAAAAATGAAGCCAGTTTTCTCGTAATTAAGGAGTAAAAGCATGTGGTTCTCCATACTGCAGCCTGGACCGCCAGGGCTGGCCATGGTTGTGTGGTGTCTCATGGATCATCCTTCTTTAGGCTTTTCTGATAGGCGCTGGATATTTTTCTTCATTTAGACAAATGGACTTTTCCCAGATCTAACTGCAAAGGTTGGGTGATGAGGTGACTATTCTTTGGAGGACAACGATATATGCCTATTTGATCTGCATACCACTGTAGGCAACATGGTGTTTCCTTGACATGTTTTGAGCTCAGGGACTATGTCCTTCAATTTAAAGGCCCATCCCCTGCCTGAGGTGGTGGTGGGGCAAGGAAGGAGGCCCAGGGCATTTCAGGGAAGCATTTCAATGTAAATGAGGGGTCATAGGCACATGGAATAGAGAAGGAGCTGGGAGGCTGCAGTTCTATTCTTCAGCCTCTGGAGAGAGAGAGAGAGAGAGAGAGAGAGAGAGAGAGAGAGAGAGAGAGAGGACCAGAGAGCAGAGGAGAGGAGAGGGCATAAACAGAAAGTAAAAACAAAAAAGGAAAGCGCAGAATTTAGGAGACCCAACCTCCCTTGTACAACCAAACTCAGCTTCTCATTCTGTACTAGAACACTCTAAACACCTTCAATGTCCAGTCCACACTAAGTCCCTTCATCTGGAAGAAGAAACAAGGCAGTAACCCTCAGAAGCAAGCGGGCAGAGAAAACACCTTATCCAGGAGGGCAGATGGTAATCCCGCAGGGAGCTGAGGAAAGGTTCAACTGTTCCTTGGTGTCCTTGTCATGGTGTCCTCAGTTTCCCTTCTGAGTCCATAGCTTGAACAGAACCCTGAATGGGCGACTTCCCATTCATGCATCGCGTGGCAGGGAGGGGAGGAGGAATGCGCATGATGGGTTCAATTGGGAGGGTCAGGTGACTGACTAAGCACTTGGGCCACATCTGCCTCCTGCCTGTTTCCAAGAATGGGTTTCCCTGAAGCACAGCCAGGAGCATCATTTATCCATTCTGCTCTCCAGCCTAGGCACAGCAGACCCAAGGCCCTTCTGCCGAGTGCTGGCTAGCTGGCTCTGTGCAAAACGCTGGTTAGTAGTATCTAGACTCACCGGTCAATGATCAGAGTTGCTGGCAGATGCTAGGGGGAAGTGATTTACCTGTCAGCACCTGGATCAGGGCTACTATCCACAGAAAGAGTCAAGTCTAGAGCTACTGCCAGCTGCAGACCCTGTGAGGTGGAGCCAGCCCCAAGTTACATAATATTCACATGTTACAAATAAGGAAACTTAAGCTGGGGAAACTGGCGTCTCAGACAGGCAGAGAGAAAGCAGCGAGGACAGTGGGACTTTATTTTACTCTGCCATTAGGAATACAAATGGCCTGGATTATGAAAGGGGCAGCTGGTGAAGGCAGATGTGGTCCCTTCTATGGGACAGTGGACTCTCAAGTCTCAAGCCACATTGGGTTTTAATTTTGGCATAGATGGAGCCCAGCCTTTTTTTTTTTTTTCCTGGTGTTTGTTTAGTCCAGGTAAAATACACTCTTTGTATCACAGTCTCTATATTAAATGCTTAGACTTTGCTTTTTTTTTTTTTGAGACAGAATCTTGTGTAGTCCAGGCTGCCTTCAAATTCTCTTAAAATGGCCTTGAACTTCTGATTATCCCATGTCTCCCTTCCAAGGATTAGGATTACAGATGTACAGTGCTGGAAAGCAAGCCCAAGGCTTCGATCTCCCTAGGCAAGCATACCACCAATTGAATTACACATCCTTAGACCTAGAATTGCTTCCAGATGTTCTGGGGCTCTTCTCTTGCCTTACATGAGCCCATTATTAAAAGTAAAAGCTTTATGAAGGAGGCTGAGGAGATGGGCATATTCTCTCTATCACCCAAAATCTACTCCACAGCTGATAACAGGGCAGTCATGGTGTAGATAGAAAAGTCACAACTCTCAACTCAAAGAGATGGCAGGGAGCTTATCCTGGCCCAAATATGAGTGACTATGGCCTAGGAATACAGATTCAGGTTGCCCCAAATTTCAGGCATCCCACTGTGGTAGCAAAATTCTGAGGTTTTGCAATCATAGATCAAAGGAAGCCACAAATCAAGACACTTTTCAAATACATGGGTGAAAACTCCAGATAGTCAGGCAAAGTGAGGGGAAATATCTGTTACAGGCCTTAGATGCTATTTGATGACATCCTTAGCCTTTTGGCTGGGGGCAACCAGGAGTCTATTTTTTTGCATTCCGTAGAATTTACATAAGAGTCGCCAGGATGCCAAGTCACATACAGAGGTGGATAATTAATAACTATTAAGAGGGCTGAAGATGGCTTAAAATAATCTGGCTCTGGACTTGCAACATTTCAGATCTCTCCACATCATGAAGACTCTAATCAATTGGCAGCTTCTTTCTAGGAACTTACGTTAGCAACAGGAACGCCAGACCTTGTTCTCTCAGCGTCTGTGAAGCCTGCCCACGGTCAGCAGCTCTCTATCTGTCTGTTTTAGAGGGAGGGCTCAGCTGCCTGAGACTGGAGATGTCATTTGCAAATCAAGTTCCAGCCCCAGCCGACGAGGGAGGTCAACTCCCTCAGTGCTGCCAAGCTTCGCATCCTCTTGACCTGTTCGGCTGCTAAACACCTGGCAGTAGAACACGTGACGCATTTCAGGGTTTCTCCTTCCTCCGAGTGAACCCCTCAGCTCTCTGAACATGGGGGCTCTGTTCCTAATTGGAGTGCATCAAAGCTTCCTCTTCGCCCTCAGCTGGCGGAGGCACAGCTCCATGTGTAGAGAAGAGACAGACACCAGAGAGAAACTGATGGCCGTGTCTGGGCGGTGGCCACTTGTGTGAGAGTATGAGGGCTCGGTACAGAGCTGACAGCCTCAGTTGAGTCTGTTACCACCCTTTGCCTCTCGACCTGCTCCCAAAGTGTCAGGAACAGCAAGTGGAATGTAGAGCCCTCTTTGATGGAAGACCTGTTCTCTACGAGACCCTGCTTGAACCAGAACGCTGGTGCAGGCCTGTAATCCCAGCACTTCGAAGGTGGCAGCATGAAGAACAGGGGTTCCAGGCCAACCTGAGCTACAGGATACCTTGTCACATGGAGGCCAGCGTGGGTTACCTGAGGCCTGACTCAGAAAAAGTTAGGCTAGAGAGATGGTTTGTCTACAAGCAAAAGGACCTGAGTTCAGATCCCAAGATCCTATGTAAAAAATACCTGGTGGAAATGGCAGTGACCTGTACTTCTAGCCTTAGAAGGTGGAGCCTGGGAAAACCCAGAAGAAAACAATAAGGAGGTAGATAATCCAGGATAATTCCTGATGTCACTCTTGGGTCTGCAGAAGCACATACATGTAAGAGTCCTCTGGGACCACACACACACACACACACACACACACACACACACACACACACACACACTCACACATGAGTGTGTGCAAAAAGATAAAGTAACCACTGTGCTAAACACTGAATAGGTTGCCTTGTAAACATAAGGTAAGTCATGAGACAGAAACATAATTAGCCCAGTTTTATAAAAGATATGGGGCACAGAGAGTTTGAGTAAGTGCCTCAAAAGGGGGTGGGAGAGAGGGCCATGAAATAGCTCAATGGGTAGGGCACCTGCTTGAAACCTGACCCAGATCTCCAGAAGCCACATCTCTCTCCTCTCTCTCTCTCTCTCTCTCTCCTCTCTCTCTCTCTCAAATAAAATATTTAAAAATACACAATGGGGGGTCTGAGCAGGGATGGAAGGTCAGCAGGGGGTGAGGGAAAAGATTCTGGTGACATTAGGAGTTGCAATGACTGGCTTTGCTTTCCTTCCTGTCAGCTTCTTCAAGTGTCAACGCAGGTCCATGAGCAAGAGTTCACCCCATGCCTTTTGCTTCTGCAATGATGCAGTAATATTGTCCTTGGAGGGAGGATGGTCATCGAGTTCTCTCGGATTAGTTGACTTTAGCTTTATTATAAATATAGCATGAGAACCTTACATAAGATTTTGGAGGGGAAGGAGCAGAAAAAGGTGTCTTATCCTAATGTACATAATCAATGCCAGGTACTGTTGAGACTTGATACCAAACAAGCTCTGTGTAGGTTTCCTCTAAGCTCTGTGGGATGGACAATGTGCTCTGTACTCCATCCCAGAGACAAAATATGCTATAAAATAAACATAAATGGAAGTATTAGTATTTTTTCTTTAAATCCAATTGTTCTGATCGCCTGTTTTACTTCTTAGCTTCGTCTAGAATTAGCAAAGAATTTTCCTGTCATCAGAAACAGAAGCACAGGACACCACATGAAAAACTAGTGCAAAAATGGTACCTATCAGGGCTGGAGAGGTGGCTCAGGGTTAAGCCTCTGCCTTATAGGCAGAAAGAAGGTCCTGAGTTCGGATCCACATATAGACGCCGGGTAGAAGCAGGGGCGCCTTGCATTTCTGGTCCTGGTAGGTTGGAGCCTGTGAATCCTGGGGCAGAGTAAACAAGAAGGAGGTGGAGGCAGTGGTTCCCAAATTCGCTCGTGGTTCTACACACATATACACACACACAATTGAATAAAATTAAAAAAAAAAAGAAATGGTACCTATCGCCCTATGCAACATTGACTTCCTGAATCTCTCTCTTCTTAACAAATCTGCAGAGTGACCCACAGAGAGAATTGGCCAGGTACTAGATGTTGGAAGCAGGAAATTCAGTCTTTGGGAGGGTCTTGACATCAAAGTCTAGTTGTCATAACAAACAGATATAATGTAAAGTAACATAGCACAGCATAAATAACATGATATATAACATACCAGACAGATGGCCAAAAGACAGTCTGCTACAGGAAAGGACTAGAAATTTTGGAAAGAAAGAAGCCTGCTCTCGTGGGGTTACAGCTAGGGTGCAAACTAAATACCACCATACCAGGCAGTGCTGAGGGCAGTGGGGAGAAGTGATCATGGAACTAGATACAGCAGTTCTATCCCTCAGCTTTCCTCCACACTCTGTTTGATGCTTTGATGGGCACCTAGATTTGATTTTCTTATCTAGTAGCCAGGGCTAAGTGTGTGTGTGTGTGTGTGTGTGTGTGTGTGTATGTTTGTTTCAAAGTAGCATGAAAATTCTATAGTTGAAAAGGCCAAGTATTTAGACTAGTGTCTGGCATGGGATGAGTGGGTCTGTCCTATCTCTTTGACCCTATTTCAGATCCACAGGTAGAGATGCCTTTAACCCAGGGGCTCTGGTAAAGCTCTCCCTGTTATTCTTAGGATGCATTGGGCTCTAGTCCTCGGTTGACTGTCTCTGGAAGTTTCCACCAACCTACCCGCACAGAGCTCAGCAAGGAAATGGCTTAGCAGAGATTAGCTGAGCAGGCAATTCGCACTCTCATCTCCAGGTTGACAGAAGTGACATCCAAAAGGAAGCAGGAGGTACAGCAGCAGCCTGGGAAATGTTGGCACTAGGTGGAGGGGGCACATGAGGGGAAACTGTTGCTTGCGCCTGGTTCATGCCTAGAGTGCAGAGGAAGAATGAGGCATAAATAATAGTTTGCTTTTTGTTGGATGTGGCCACATTTCCTGCCAACAGTGCCTCTCACAAGGGCAGTTGCTTGACACTTAGGCAAGGGAGTAAGCGGGAGAACAGGACAAGATAAAATTACAAGTGACAGCGCAGCTCGTGTCTGCAATTACAATGCATTGTAAACAAGGCGGACTGCAATTCCAGCTGCCAGGCATGGCCAGACTGACAGGGACAGCGCCATCTGAGAAGACCGCACGCTGCTGCTGCAGCTGCTCAGAGCCCGGCCTCATGGGGAGTCGGGGGACAGGTACAGAGGAACGGGAGGTGTGCCATGTGGCAGGAGAAGAGCAGAATCACAGGCACGAATGCAGGAAAAGAGAGGAAGAGCGCACCCGAAGGTCAAAGCTGCATGTCTCTGTGTGTGAGCGCTCACGTAGCAAGCATACTTGACTTGGGCATATATGTTTATTAGGGTGGATAAAAGAAAGGAACTGTCACACCTAGTTGCATGGCCAACCACCTCTGCAGAACCAAAGGAAGCAGCTTTTTAGAGCGAGGAACAGCAGGCCAACTGAAGGCAGTCTGAACATGATTTCCACGATCAGCATCACAGCCAACCTCTTTGTTGAACAAGACCTTGCCGAGTGCCCGTGCTTTCAGGCCCTGGACAGTAGACTTTGTGAATCTAGGCTGGAAGGATGCCGAGCTGGGCGTGGTGGTACCAGCCTGTAATCACTGCATGCAAAAAAACTGAGGCAGGAGGCGCATGACTTCAGGGCCTGCTTGAGTTACATGTGAAAGCTTCTCTCAAAAGTCATGAATGAATGAATGAATGAATGAATGAATGAATGAACGAACGAACAAATAAAAACTGGTTACTGATCTTTAGGATGCAGACTGTGTCTCTGAGGTTGAAAGGAATGCTTGTATTTTTTTTTTTTCAATTCGTTGCAGCCACGGCCCAACATAAGTATTAAATCAACTCTTACCCTTCTTTACTGTGAGAAAATGTCTAAGCATTATGTCTTTCACCATCAAAGCTATTCTTTTGGCCTTTTGTTAACTATTAAGTTAGATAGGGTAAAATGACATAGAAGCATAGTAGAAGCTCAGAAATAAATAAATAATGACAATTAACTTCTTTTTCTTCCTCATCTACTCAAGCAGGCAAGAATCTGTCACCGGGAGCATTCAGGTAAGGCTAGAAGAAAAGAAGGAGCTTATATGTTGCAGTAGAAGAAGCTGTGGGCTGATCTTGAGGTGAACTTCCAAACCACAACTGCCCAGAGCACAACACAGTACATCCAGAGGGAAAGCGACTTCAGTTACAGAGAGAGGAGCTTAAGTTAGACAATTTAAACTGGGCCCTTTGAGCTCATGTTTAGATCCCCTGCTAGAAATTTGTCAAATGTGTCCCCAGGAGGGCCTCCCCTTCCCGGCCTTTCATGACTCTGCAGATGGCTGTGATTCCGGATGAGCAAGGAAGGCATAGCAGCCAACATGCTGTGAGACTGGACCGGTAGGGAGTCCGAGGGCGGAGCACTCTCCCCTTACCTCAGTGCTGTAGAGCTCTGCCCAGTCATATCCTGGCATCTACCCACCCACTTCCTCAGAATATTGGACAAGTATGGGGACAACAAGAATTAGTGGATTTAACTCAAACCTAGACTCTGCCTTATCTATGGCCCACTGTGAGCAGATCTCTTCAGCTTGCCCGGGGAAGCTATTTCCTCAGACATAGAGTAGGCTAAGAGCCTGAATGTCATCTCTGGGATCTGTTCTAAAATCAGAGGCTTTGTCTTACTTTCCTTGATTTGGGCATTTTACTGGTCATCCAGTGTGGCACTTGGTCCTGCTCCCCTGCCAAGAGTTGGCAAGTTGACCAAGTACGCCTCTCTGGGACAGCACTTCCTCCTTCTGATCACTTTAGCAACTCTTACGTGCCATCCTTTAGGCCTTGAAACTTATCTTTGACTTAGTTCCTAGGGGCATTGAACAGCCTAGGCCTGAAAGCAGGAAGGACACAGGTGATGATAACAGGGGGTCTCTCCATCCCTAATTCCTCGTGGAAATGAGCTTCACCAATGGGAGCAAGGTCTAGCACTAGGCAGGGGCTCAGCAAATAGTCTTTATAAGGTAAAACTTCATTCATAATTCATGTCATTTTCTGAAATAACTTTCTCAGTATTGATGGAAGGACATTCTAATTCCTTAAGATACCTGCATTTATGAGAGACCTGGCATTGATAGCTTTTCCTTTGGGAAGCCATTCTTCCTCCTTTCTGACAAGATTGGGTGTGGTCAGGGTGGGATGGTCTAGACTCTTCTCTCTTTTCTAAAAGTACTGGTTATACATGGAGCAGATCCATCAGCTAAGGAAGACTACTAGGTAGGGGGACAATACGTGCCCTGGGACCTTGGTTTCTGTCTTTAGAGGTGAGCCCAGGACAGGGTGTCAATGCATTGGCTTCCTGGGTGTGACATGGGAGGGGTAGGCGTGCCAAAACAAGCACAGTGAGGAATGGGTGTGTTTGTGCATCCTCACCAAGCATGTGTCCTATTTAGAAACACTTGGAGGAAAGCTCCAAACAGGAAACAGCAAGCTGGGATTTGGGAGTAAATGTTTAGAGAGAAGAAAAGCATTCTGGTTGCATTATCACCTGAAAGGAGGAAGAAGATGGAGCACTCTCCTCTGTGAAAGCTGGTGTTATGCGCCCTGGACTGCAACTGTAGGGTACAGTATGGCGTAGACATTGGGTAGCTTTCGATGATGGAAACTGAGGCATAGGCAGCCATGCTGGGGCACAGGGATGGTGGGGAAAACTGTAAGACAGTTGTCTTCAACCCCATCACTTGGTAATGAAAACATGGTTGTCCTAAGGGTAAGGTGATGTCTCAGCAGGTGAGTAGCTTGCGGCTCAAACCAATGCCAGCACGTGGGAAGCAGGTACAGGGAATCCCCATCCCCAAGCCAGCCTGGCTAACCAGATATCAAAACGGTGAGCTTCATAGGCAAGAGACCGTGCATCAGTATTCAAGGTGGAGAATGATTGAGGAAGAGACCTGATATCAGCCTCAGGCCTCCATGTTCATGAACACCTGAAAGAATACATGTGTGCCACAATATGACACACACACACACTTACTATATTACATATATATGAAGATAAAAGAAAGAGAAAGGAAGGAAGGAAGGGAGGGAGGGACGGAGGGAGGGAGGAGGAGGAAGAAGGGAGGGGAGGGAGGGAGAGAGGGAGGGGAGGGAGGGAGGGAGGAAGGAAGGAAGAGAGGAGGGAGGAAGGAAGGAAGGGAGGGAGGGAGGGAGGGAGGGAGGGAGGGAGGGAGGGAGGGAGGAAGAAGGGAGGGAGGAGGGAGGGAGGAAGGAAGGAAGGGAGGAGGGAGGAAGGAAGGAAGGAAGGAAGGAAGGAGGGAGGAAGGGAGGAAGGAAGGAAGGAAGGAAGGAAGGAAGGAAGGAAGGAAGGAAGGAAGGAAGGAAGGAAGGAAGAATAAGTTGTCTCCAAGAAGGGAAATGCCCTGCTTCAACTGTTATGGAATATTATATTGTACTACTGGGAGAATGTTTACCAGCAATTGAGAACTTCTGACTTCTAACCTATATGTGTGTGTGTGTGTTTGTACTATTATATATTTTTAGCACTTAAATGTTCATATAATACTTTATAGATTATATGTATATTATATATTTGTGTATTTAAATGTGTGCATAATATACATATATAAAATACATATTATTTGCTGTTCTAGCCTGGAATGTTCTCTTTTCTTGTCTTGAAAGTGCTGCCTACATGGGAGCAGAACCCTTGCTCCTCTGTGCCTGATGTTTGGCTTTACCCCTCCAACTGCTGAGTCTAGGCCAATGGCAAGAAACACACTGGTACTTTGGTTTTTCTCCCTAGCAGCATGACCAGGACGGGTTGATTGGGGTTAACTGTGGTGTTTTTGTTACCTGTCTCCTCATAGGCTTCTGCAGCTATCCAGTACCTAAAAATGAAGAACACCTTCTATTCCATTAGCTAAACATGCGTACATCACCTGTCATCTTAGAAAGCATAGAGACTTGTCCTACATTTTATCACAAATCCGTGACATTGAGTCCAGTGCCCCTGTCCATGATAGATACCTAATAAGTGCTAAATATTTGATGCTCCGTGAAACTCTACCGGAACTGAATATTTATTTCTGACCTTTCCTTTTTCTTTTGATTATCTGTTCTTATTCTAAGTAACACCCATTTGCCAAGATGTCAGGTGACTCTGGCTATAATTCATTTTTTGTGCTCCTGATCTACCCAGATCCAGCATATATAAAGATACAAAAGATAAATTTCCAATTCCCCATTTCAAATTTGCTTCCTTTCCTCGGTTGAATACTATCACTTCCTCAGACTCTATCGCTAAGAAGATTTAGTGTGGTGGTCAAGATGGGGAGAATTTGGGGTGCAGATTTGGAAATGATAGGGTGCTTCCTCCATGACCAAGATACAGAAACACTTTGGTTTTATTCTTCAGTTGCTTGCCGTGGGGAGCATCAGCTTCAAGACTGTGAGGCAGCCTTTCAGAGAGGTCAGTTTGGCAAGGGAGCAGGAGTCACATGAGCGAACACACACAGCTCTCCAGCTATGTAGTAGCCCTTCTGCTTCTCTAATGTAGCAGAAGGTCAAAGGCAAGCTATCTATCTGTACCTCAATTTCCTCATCTGTGTCAGAGACACGATGTCAGTAACCACCTCTTGTGGTGAGATAAGATTTTAGGAAGATCCATGAAAATCACTACATGTAAATCACTGAGAATAGGGTCTGCCACGTTGCAAACAGCAGACTTGCTGGCTGCCTTTCAGCGGCCTGGCCTTGGCTGATCCTCGGTGACAAATCTCTCACTCATTTGCCCCACTGAAGATAGCGACTTGGGTGTTCTCTGTCCTGCTTTACATATGACCAAGACTATTTGATTAGGCCCCTGCACCTTCAAGACTTGTTTTGTCCTGCTGTCTCTGATACAGACATGTAACTGTTGAATCCAGGTGTGTTAGTGCATGTCTGTAATCTAAGTATTCATCCACTCATCAGCAATTGGGAGGGTTAGGAGTTTAGTGCCATTCTTGGCTATCTTTGAGGATAGCCAGGACTGAGACCCTATTTCAAAAAACAAATCAACAACAGCAACCATAAAAAGACTGCAGTTATGTACTAAGTGCTCTGGACCATTTAGCTTACGAGAAGCCATCCTCCTCAGGCATGCCTATATTTTGTTGATGAAATAGGTTTACACATGCAGGTAGATTTTAAAAATATGCAGCATAGTGTCCAAACATTCCATTCCTTGACAATTCATCTATTTTTTTTAACCCATCAGTATGTATGAGTCCTTCCAACTGACTGTATTTAATAATTTGAGCTGGTCTCCGATAGCAATGCAAAATAAATTGTGGTCGAGAGGTGGACTTTGCATTCTGACTTATTGGCTACACAATGTTGGAAACTGCATTTGGCTGCCTCTTCTGTTGCATGAAGACAGTACTGGAATCTGTTGCAGGGGAGGAAGGTGAGGATGATTTGAGGTATCCCATCATAAGCTCTGGAGGCATACTACACTACAGAGTGTCCCTCACTTCCCAGTATTTCTATAGACTCCACTGCCTCCTGACTGAGCATTTGCTTGCTTATAAAACACTTCAGATTTCATGGGTACAGTCTATTCCTAACCCCTCTTTCAATGTCTCAAGTTTCCTTAGGTTCAGATGTGACCAGTGTGAGATCAGTGGCATAGATTATTCTTTTCTGAGACTTTAAGACAATATTTAAAAAGGAGTCTCTTGGGGCTAAGCAGCTGTTTCAACATTCTCATTTATTTATTTATTTATTCATTGTGCCTATGTGCACGTGTATGTGTGTGTGTGTGTGTGTGTGTGTGTGTGTGTGTGTGTGTGTGTAGAACCACTCTGCCCTGGGATTCACAGACTCTGCCTTACCAGGACCAGAAACACAGGCCGCCCCTGCTTCTGCCCGGCGTCTATACCTGGGTCTAGGATCCGAACTCAGGACCTTCTACCTGCAAGGCAGATGCTTAACCCCTGAACCCCTCTCCAGCTCCATCAACATTCTCATTTTGAGGATCTGCAATCTTTTTCTTTAAAACACCGTAAGGGGGGGATAAAATGTTGTGGTGAAATCCTCTCTTAGTTATCCTTGGCTGTGCAACAGACAGTGCAACTTACGACAACGCATTGTTGGTAATTCATAGCTTCTGGAGGTCAGTCATCTGGATACCACTTAGCCTATCAGGGTATCTCTGACCAAAGGTCTCTCAAGAGTGATAGCAAATTCTTGGCCAGGACTGTGGTCTCATTTGAGGACTCAACTGGAATGGAGAAATGGGCTACAACTCATAGGATTGTTGCCAGGTGTCTGTCTGTCCCTGCCAAGGAAGCCTTGCCATAGAGTTGCCTCCCCACCTGCGGCTGGTTTTTCTGGGGTGAGCAGCTAGATGGCAATTGAGAGAGCTTGCCCAAGATGGAAACCATATTCCTTTCCTATCTTAATCATGGCAGCGAGATTTCATCACTCTGTCACCTTCTCTTTGTTGGAACTGAGTAGCTAAATATAAACTCTAGTCAGAGGAGAGGAGGATATACAAGGCTATGCCATCCAGAGGGGAAGGACTTGGGTGGGGGAAAATCGTAGCAGCCACCTACCAATCATCTATGCCAAAAGGGACCTATGGAGAGATTGCTACAGGAAGCTTTATGGGCCTGAGATAAAGACCTGAAATAATCTGTCTCTCTCTCTTTCTCATCATTCCCTGTGAGAGTGTGTAAACTCACTGACCTTTAAAGATCCATCACCACAAGTTAAGAGTCTGTGTTCAAGAGGTTGTAAGCCTGCTCCTAATCTCTTATCAAAAAGAACATGGAAGAAAGAAAGAAACCCTGAAATGAGGTTCTGATAAATTGGTGAGAATTTGCCTGGCCATGGGAAGGAAAGGAAAGACAGCAGAGGAAGGCATGAACAAATGAGTATGACCTGAAGCCTAGATGGGTGGGGAGCTAGAGAAGGAGACATCAAAGGGAGGATGAGAGGGACAGAGAAGCAAGTCACATCCTGACTGTTAGTCACAATGATCACAGGTGGGTAAGAAGTTGACAGGTTTCTCTTAGTGTGTTAGTGTCATCTTTCTACCCCTAGCTGGGGAAGGAGATTGTGGAGTCTTCAGCCTTGGCAGATCTAGTTGAACGTGGGCATCAGGATTTCAGCACTGAACCGCACGCACACTGAGGAAACTGGCAGATACAGAGAGAACTACATGCCCTGTGTGGAACCAGGCGAAACAGTAGTGGTGGTTGGGGCACCCCTTGTAGGCAGAGAGGATTCCAACCTGCATCCTCTCCTGCAGCCATTCAATCATAATGAGGGTCTCCAGAGCCCTTTCTGAAGCAAACTTCCTCCCAGGCGGCCCATGGAACTTGTCAATGACAGCCAGCCTCCAAGCGTGGTTCCCCAGCCAGGCCAGCTGGCAGGAAGGCTTGCCTAGGCAGCAGATCTGAGGAAAGAATTCTCAATCACATTTACATGTGCATGGTGCAAAAAGGGAAAGGAAGGGGGAAGGGAACCCCTCTGGAGCCCAAAAAGAAAGTCACTATTTCGCAATATAAAGACGACGAAGAAGAGAGTCAGCCACGAATTTGATTCGTCTCAGATGTTCTCAAATTGCTGTCCTTAAAAGCTCTGCTTGCCTGTCTTCCTTCTCCTCCCGTCATCCAATTGCCCAAAGAAAGTCTCTAATTTTGCCTTAATTTGTGCCTTGGTTGCAAGAACAAAACAGAACGTCACTGCGGCTCCCCCTCCCCGCTGGCCCCTCAGCAGCTGTGCTTCCTCAATGGCCCGATGCAGCCCTCTCTGCCATCATCCCTTTTCTTTGCCAAGCGGATCTTCACAGCCCAGCACAGTGCTTGAAGGAGGCCGTCCAGGCCAGCTTCCAAACTGACATATCCAAGGGTCATTTTTCCACCAGGAAGTCCTGGCTTCTCAGAAAAGGGGGGGGGGTTGCAGGCTCCTGGGCAGGGCAGATCAGAGTTGAGTGACTCTTGGCTCTGGGGAGACAAGCACTGGAATCCCTGAAATTACAGCTCTCATGGGCATCTTGCCAGGTCCCGGGGGTACTAGCAAATTTGGATGTTTACATCATTATTCAAGTAAAAAAATAAACACACGCAGTCTCTTTCTTTCCTCCCAATTGAATCCTTTTAGAATATTGATGACGGATTGTCTCTCTGTTGATTACTAATGGGACTCGGGGTTTTATTCTCAAAGACAGAGCTGGCTTGAACCAGTGCTTCTCTCTGGGGAATCCTTCCTTCCAACCTATAGGAAGGCTAATTCACCCCTTCCCCCTTGAGTGGCCTTCACCCCTACCTGCACCTAGGAGGAGTTTTGTGAAGTGCTTCTAGTTAGTCTTTGCAAATTGCTGTGCAATTCTGGAATATAAAGGCAGACACTTATTGAAAAGCTCTGGTTGGTTAGTAGTGGCCATAAAATTTGGTTGCAAATCCATTCTTTGTGCAGACAGTACTGGGGATGGCACTTCATAAATCCTTAAGAAAAACACAGAACAGACTCTGGAGATGCACATTCATGACTCTTGGGTGTCAGATGAAAAGAGTTTGTAATCAGTAACCCATGAACTTTTTGCTTTTGCTAATCCTAATGTGCTAGGATTCCAGCTCAATCATGGCTTGGCTTTCTGAGGCTTTACTTATAGTCAATCATCTACCATGACAAGATGAGTGACCTTATTAGTTAGTCTGTCATAGAAAGAGGGAGAGAGACCGCATCCACACATATTTCACATTTGTTCAGTTTTAGTATCATTTATTATTGTTCTTCACATATAAGCTTCATTGCAGATGTGTATGCTTAGGAGAAACGCAGACTGGACAGGGTCTGTCACTACCTGCTGCTTCAAGCATCAGGGGAATGATTCTCCCAGAGCCTAAGAGAATGCCTCACCTGCTGGCCTTCAATGGGAGGTTTGTGCTTTTGCTACATTTTTCTTTTCAGTATCTAGAAAAAAATCACTTGTGGTTAAAATACACCTTCCAAAACAAGCATTCTTCATGTTGCTACATATATATATATATATATATATATATATATGTATGAAGGCTCCTGTTAGAACACAGTCTAGTTGGAGACAGATTCTTGGAACAAGGAGTGATTAATTCAAAAGTAGAAGTGGAAGAACCCAGGGCTTCGTCTATGAAGTTCTCAAAACCGGAAAAAGAAAGGACACCCATATGAATTAGGATAACTGACTTTTAACTTGGCTTTGTGAGTTAGCTAGTCCCTGTGCAAGGATATAGCAAAAGTTCTTGTCAGTTTGCATTAGGTGAGACAGGTCTGTGTTTCCTTTTCTCTTTGAGTCCCAGTCTATATGAGCCCACACTTCCCAGGTCATTGGTTGGTGGAGGGGGTGGGGATTGACTGACAGTTACAGGGATGCTCCTGATCCTGGAAAAACCCAGCCTCTGAAGGAAAGACGTGACTGCTTCTCATTTGTGCATCAGCCAGGGTAATTTTTCTAGAGCCATATGAAAAATATCCCTTTACTGCGGTTTATTGTTTCATGTTAATGGAGTGTTAACACAGATATTTGGCCTTAATATTTTATGAAAAAGCTATCTCAGATTTAATGTCTTCATATCTATTTACCGCAAGGACTCCAGCATTAGAGACGCAATGTGCTTGGGGTGGGAAGAACGCTGATCGTGTTGCGGGATGACTGTCCCATTGCTGCAGGGTTCTTGTGTTTGGAGTCGAATGCAACCAGAACAGGGTTAGAGGATTAAGGTCGAGTTCATTAGAGGAGAGAAAGAACGGAACTCATGGACTCCAGACATGAAGCACCATGAGGGTCTAGGGTGCCTGCATTCCATGAGAAGCAGGAACTAGAACGGGCTCTGGACCTGTGAGAGGAAGGCGCAAAAGATAGCTGCCAAGGTCAGGTATATTTATGATTTTTGATAAGGTCGGGGAAATGGCTTTTCCCCGATGGTTAGTCAAGCCTGGGAAAGAAGGCCTCCTCATTGGTTAGCTCACCCAGTTGATCCTGAGTCCACCTGGAGGTGAGGCTGTTTCTGTGAGGGAGAGCTAATCTACATATTCTTTCTTAAGCAAAGGGTTGGGGGAAGTTGGCTGAGAGTGTGTGTTCCTTCAGGGTAAGCCTAGACCTTCAGAGACATCCCAGCAAGGCCGCAGTAAACCTGCTTTATTAGGGCGCGAAGCTTCAGATGTGTGTGAAATGAGTTTAACTGTGGAGCAGAGAGGCGGGCTTCTCTGCTCACCAGCGCCAGCAGGACGGCATTCAGCGAAGAGGTCTGAATCCAATTGGAAAGCCCAAGGAACATGATCTCCTCACTTGGAATCCAGGTCTCAGACACCAGTTCCGGCCACAGCTTCCCAGACACGGTGGAAATAGGCTGGTGATGCATTTGGATCTTCGAAAGGGGGCAAGACAGATTGGAACCCACGCGTTCAAAGAGGACCTCTTACAGCAGCCTAATCTGGCTGCCTTTGGAGCAGCTATCCTCAAGAAATGCTTTTGATTGTATTTCCTTAAGAGCTCAGTTAGGAAGAAGCTATAGGCAAAATTGCACAAGCTTCGTAGGCCAGAGAGCTGGGGCAGGAGGGAGGTAGGGGCAATCGGAAGCAAGGTCTTTTACGCCCCGGCTTTGGCACTGAGAAGAGATGGTGTTTTGCTAATCAGAAACGTACCAGAGGTGCTTCCAAACACAGCCTTGATAAGGATCAACACAGCTATGAACTGCACAGCACATTGTGGTCAGGGGTGGGCCACATACCGGATGAGGATCTCCTAATGATACAGAAACAGTCGCCCCAAATGTTACCAGGTCCCTGTTCAGGGGCCAAATATTACAGGAGCGACCATCCCAATGTTGTAGAGTTATTGTGTTCCAGAGTCGAAGATTGAAATCAGAACACGTAGAGGATTAAGTTAGAGTTTATTAGCAGAGAGAAAGGCTGGAACTCATGGCTTCAGACGTGGAGTGCCGTGAGGGGCTAGGGCGCCGGAGAACTCATGGAATCCAGGCGTGGAATCCACGAGAAGCAGGCAAGGAACAGACTGATGGCACTAATGCCATGAGGGGCTAGGACGCCCTGGAGAACTCTGGAGCTAGAAACGGACTCATGGCACCCTGAGTGCCATAGAAGTAGGTGCCCTAGAGAACTCATGGACCTTAGGCATGGAATCCATGAGGAGCAAGGAACAAGAAACTCATGGCAAGTGCCATGAGGGGCAAGAATGCTAAAGATGGCTTCCAGGGCCAGGCATTTATACACTTAGGCAAGCCGGGGAAACTGGCTTTTTCTCATTGGTTAGCTCCTATTGGGGTCCAACTCAGTTGCTTTTGGACAGGCGTGGGGCTAGAGACCAAGTTGTTTGTTGGATATGGAGGGCTCATCTCCATAATCTTTTCATAGGGAAGACGGCCATCTTTATCTCTGGGAGAACTGGAGTCAGTTCCTCAGCAGGGGTGTTCCTTCAGGGAGATTCCAGCAGTGGGGGATGACCTTCAGGAATTCCAAAGACTTTAGAGACCTTGGAGACACACCCCAGCATGGCTGCTCTAATCCTGCTTTACTAAGATTCTATGTATGACCTAGTGAGGTCTTGGATACTTCAGTTTGTGTGGTCACACTGTGGAGTTTGTGCAATGACCAAATCACATCACAGACGACTCTCAGAATGGAGCCCTATGGCTTAGCAGTGGGCGACTGCCTGACTATGCATAAAGTACCATGGTTTACAAACATCAGAGCAGTGCCCGTTGTTCTGAGTGCTTTGAGGTCATCAATCAAGTACTCCTGTCACCGAGTCACGTGAGTAAGATGATTCCTGTTCTAAATTGAGGAGGCCCATTCAGCATAAAATAAGCAAATAAACAGGAGCTAGCAAGATAGCTCAGAGAGTAAAATTCCTGCCTACAAATTGAGCTACCTGAGTTCAATCTTCTGAAACTCACATGCATATCCACCCGTGCATATTCTCTCTCAAAATTAATAAAATATTAAAAAAGAAAACAAATAAAGAAGCAGTAGGTGTGAAAGGCTCAGTTTAAGATGTAGGCAGTACCACACCAAAGCACAGCTTAACTACCAAGTTAACTTTAGCAGTATATTCGTTAAATTTAGAAGTGCTACTGCCATGACTCTAAAAACAGCCCAGAGGTTCATTTACATACAGTTTGCGTGCTGGAGGGGAGGCCGGCTGAGACGGGAAGAGCTAAAGGAATTTTGTCAGGGTTCTCATGTGCTTCTGGGCGCCAGCCAGTCAGTGTCCGTTCTCGTCCATGTTTTTGTACTCAAGGCTGTTCTTACTGCTCACTTAGGCTGTGTGTACAGGTGGGTGTGGGTGGTTTATTTGTGTATCTGTGTGTGTGCATGCATGTATGCTTATCCGTATGGAGACCAGAGGAGGACGCCCGTGGAATAAATTTTTCTATTGCTCTCCATTTTATTTCCTTGAAACAGGGAGAGAGAGAGAGTCTCTCGCTGAACCTGAAGTTTGCCTTTTTGAATATTAGAATGAATTCATTCTCTCTCTCTCTCTCCTCTTCCTCCTCTTCCTCCTCCTCCTCCTTCTCTTCCTCTTGCCCTTTCTTGTAGTGCTGAGCTCAGAATCCAAAGCCTCAGGCCTCCTGGGCAAGTATTAGGCAATACTCTTGCACTAAGCCACATCTAGCCCCTTTGAGAACATTTTTGAAATCACCAGAATGGAAAGCGTCCTATAAAACAATTCTGGCACACAGGATGGCTAAGAGAACTAGCTGACCCTGGGAAGTGGGGTAGTGAGGAATAGGTGGAGTTTGGGGAGCAATGCTGACTTTAGAAGTATGCTTTTCATAGTTAATAGAAAAAAAAGTTGTTGCAGTTTCTCTTCGTGTTGCCGATACACTCACTTAGCGGGGAAGAGTTTTTATTCTTGTTTGTGATTCTGGATATAATCCACAGTGCAGCTTGTCAGGAGAACTCACGTCAACGTCACCATCAGAATGCAAGGGAAGTGGTCACAGCATATCTACAGGAATGGCTGAGAAAGGGACAAACCTCACTTTCTGCTCTGCAAGTCTGCCAAAGTATATCAGAGTAAGCCAAAGTACTGAACCGTCTCTGTCCATTTTATTTACCTGGTCAGGGAATAGTCTCACTCACTGTCAGCTGGGTCTTTCCTTATCAATTAGAAGATCTCTCAGGTTTATCAGTTAGACAGTGTCGCACAGGGATTGTCTTAAACTACTAATTCTTCACAAATGTGCCTAAAGGTTCAGGCTTCAATTGTCAAGTTGACACTTGTATCTGACTAGCAAAAAAGGTTAATAGAAGCCAGTGTTTCAGACTGACCCATCTAGTTCTGATAGACCAGAACAAACCATAATGCAGTCACTAGTGCCAAGTACCACAGAACAAACTAGAACTTTGAATTGGGTCAATCTTCTAGTCAACCTGAGGCAGGGACAATAACATTTCAAAATTTGCTTTTTTGTTCTTTCTTCTTTTCTTAGCCCTTTTCTGCTACAAAATCTCTCCCCTCTACTTAAGTCATGGAAGCATATACTTTAAAAAAATAATTATTACAATATTGAAGTTCGATGTGCGTGTGGTGGGGAGAGGCACATGTATGTCATAACATGCATCCGGAAGTCAGACAACAGCTTACAGAGTTTGTCTTCCCCTTCCACTTCTGCATGGGTTCCAAGAATAACACTCAGATGATCAGACTTCTGCGGCCCAAAGCCCGCACTTCTATTGCATAAAGCAAGGAGTTGCTCCTTCTAAACCCACGTGTAGAAGCCAGGACCTTTCCACGCTCTCTGATGGAGTTTGGTCTTTTGACACTCACTGGACTTGTGCCTGCTCCCTGAAGCCACTCTCCTGCCTCCTCAACTCTCCGTAGGATCTGTAGTTGCCACTTTTGGGATAAAGGAAAGTAAGTGTTCACACTGGAAGCAAAGAAGAAAGAGAGGTACAAGAACACTATAAAGGTGAGGAAACTTCCAGAACGCCTTGGACTAGACATGGGCAAGGGTCTGGGGAGAACTTTGGAAACATGGGGGTAAGCACACTGCTTGCTCCCACGGCACTGAGGATGAGGAAGAACAAAACATAGCCGAGACCATGGAGACCACTCTTCATCACAGTCTTTCTAGCACTAATCCGGGATGCCTTCATTCTATAAAAGTTTCCCACCTGCCCCCAATTTTTGTACCTACTGATACCTTATCCTTTGCTACGAGAAGGAATGTTTATGTCCCCCTGAGAATGTGGTTCCTAGGGCCTGTTCACAATCCAACTTCAGAGGAACCAAATAAAGCTTTTTCCTTTTCCAACTCTGTAAGAAAAGCTATCTTATCCATGAGATGCTATGACATGGGTTGCAGAAGATTCCCCAACCAACATTCCTGACATCAAATTGTAAAGAAAACCAGCGTTTGTGTCAACGTGTTGATCTGGGGGGGGTAACCAAAAGGTCAGTTAAAACTGACCTTTAACCCCTCGTGCTCCCATCCATCTCCCTCTGTTGGGGCACCTTTCAAAGGAAGTCATTCCTTGAGTTATGAAGTCCTGCAAAGCAGCGGTGAATGGCCCTGAATCCTGAAGTCACTGCCCAAACCTTTGTTCTCTCATTCACATATCCCATTTTTTTCTGTGTATATAACATGACATACAGCTGCCCTGAGAGGGCAGGGTGGCAGGTGGGTGGGAGGGGGCCAAATCACTGTCGATGGCCTCACAGTCCTGATATGTAATCACAACTCAGCCATAGACAGTAATGTGCCTATAAAGATCTCAGAACCACAGTATATGAGAGTTATGTCTGAAATGAAGTCCAATCTGCGATAAGGCAGCCAGCACTAATGCCACAAATACGTGACAGCGGGCAGAGAAATGACTGATTGGGGATGTTTATAAATATAGGCAGTGAGTTGCTCATGGCATCCAATAGAGGGGTTAGCAAAATGAAGACAGATGGCAAGTGATTAGCTCTCACATTCCTTTATGGCTGCCAATCTTCTGATAGCTTGCCACTCAGTTCTCTCCTCCATCACCATCCCCACCCCACCCCCATGGGGCCCTTCAGGTACATTAGAGGGCCATCTCCACCTCCTGGCTCGGCAGAGAACTACAGCTCGCTCCCCAAGAGGGGTCTAGGCAAAGAGAATGAGCTGTCATCCCGGCTGGCATTGATAGGGTCGGAAGACGGCCAGAAATCCTGGGGTTTGCTCAACCGTTTCATGGCAATTTTCATAGAAGTGTAGAATATGGTGTTGGAGGGGGAGGTTGGAGATTCCGTTTTAGCCTAGCTCTTCAAAGAATGCTGGGATACCCTCAGATGCCTGCCCAAGCCCCACGGTAGGGGTAAGTTAAGATTCTGTTTCTGCTACTTCCATTCTCTGTCTGGTCCTGGGAGGAAGAAGGAACAACCGTCTCAGGACAGTTGCACGCACATTGGAAGAGGTCTCATGTACATACGTGAATATGGCCTTGTTGCTCTGGGAGGGAGCCCACTATCTTTATTCTTGGCTCATGAGTCAAGAACTGCTCCAGATTACCCACCTTCCTGGCCACATCTCACCTTCTGCTATCATGTTCTGGGTGGTGCCCGTTTATTTCACAGGATGCAAGAGCGGGAAGAAACCATACCTTTGTGTCTTGCGGTACCAGGTAGTCTTTCCTCTCTTACTCTTTTCTTTCCCACCCTGCTATGGCAAAGCCTCTTCAGTCCTTTAGGTCCTTCCTGATTCTGTGTCCCCTTACTTTTGAATGCTCCCCCCACTTCCAAATGAGTGAGGGGAAACGTTTCAGCACCACGCAGGTGGACAGGCCTCCGTTGGCGGCTACTGGAATGCCAACCCTGCATGTCCTTTGATCATTTTCGTTCCATTTTGGTCCCCACAGTCAGCGGGTGCCTACCATACAGCTCTACTCCCTGTCTTTTCTCCCATAACTGTGTTGTTGAGCTTCCCGGCCTCAGACTGCTCCATCTGCTTGGCTTGCATTCCCCTTCTCTCCCAAGAAGAAACGGGCTCCATCCTTCATTCTTGGTCCAACTACGCACCCAAGGGAGCGGCCGTGACAATAGTTACCATTTCATGTTACGCAGTTAACCTGATTTTTATGACGACCTTGGGAGACGGGAAGCTACAAATGTTCTTCTGCTCCATAAAGGCAGAGATGGAGGTACAGAGAAGCAGTGTAACTTGCCTGTGGCTGAACAACTAGCAAGTGATTGAATCAGCTTTTTAACCCCAAGCAGTCATGCCTAGAGTCTCTGCTCACTCATGGTGAATGTGTTCAGAAATAAGGTGCTGCAAGATGTACTGGTTCTCTGTCTGTTTTCACACTGATGGTTGTCCATTCGGACCCGCTACCCTTTCCTATAGCTCTATTCTTCAGAATCTATAATGTACCTAGTAGGTTGGTCTTTCCTCCTTATCTCATTATTTGGAGCCCCATTCTACCTAAATAACTGTTTTAAAGAGCCCCTGTGTCCTGTCGTTAGCTAGGCGAAGCTTGAATCTGAGACTAAGATACGATAGGAACTTGTATTTGAATACTTTGCTTTGAAGACCTAATTATGAAGCATTGCTTTTTTTTTTCTATTTTGTCATGTGAAGTCTCATCATTTTTCTGTTCTTCCTGCCTGACAAGATCTTTCAGGAATAGATCACCTGAGAAATTTGCTTTTCCTCCCAACTTTATGTCATCCACAAATCTGATACATGTCACCCAGCTCTGCGGCTTCATCCAGGTTGCTGATGGAGGTGTTTAATGACAAGGGACCCTGCCAGCATCTGGCGCACCCTGGCAAGCCTCGCTTGACAGGGATCAATTAGCGGTTCAGCACCTGGAGGTGGGAGTTATCCATCCTCTTACTGCTCTGCCTAAGCTTTGCCAGCATTCAGGGTAAATGTCTTTATTGTTCCAACAAAGGTGGTATGAAAGGCCTTGGGAGATGCTTTTCTGAAATGCCCATTCACCACGCCAACTGCGCTGTCCCTGTCAGATGATGAAATGAGGTTTGTCTGACCGACTTTGTCTTAACAAATCTAAGGCCGTAGGAAATCATTATTAATCCATAAAGGGCTAAAGTAACGTCCATGCTTAACATACTGGCTTTAAAACTGTGTGGTGAGGAGCCCTGGATTTCCTTAGAGCCCCCGAAGAGACTCTTGCCAGAACAGAGCAGGCAAACCCCCAGTCACTTTCTAAGCAGGGATACTACTGTATTTTATATCATAATAGTATTCTAGTGTGGGTCCTTCTTGAAGAAGCGAAATGCAAAATACAATTCAAAAGCTGCCACTTTAAGAGGAAAAGCAATCTGTCTATCTGGAGCCCTGCGTGATGGCTGTATTGACTGGTACTTGGGACACTCGCTTGTTAATAAAATCGAGATACCATTATCCACATGCTCTGTGTCTCCAGAAGTGCTGTGAGACTTGATAGATGATGGCCTCAGGACAAAGAGATGCGGCCAGCCCATTATTGAAATGTACACATCTAAATGCCTCCAAAGAATCCTTGTCCTCTTTTCCAAGCAATGGACTCCTAAACTATGTCCCCATCCTCAAGGTTTATGACACCTTTTAGCTACAGGGCATTTCCAAACACATGTCTTCTCATGCTAGCTTCTGCCCTGAGGGAAAATTCAGTCACCTGCTTACCAACTGGGAATCTGACTTCCAACAGAGACTCAGGAAATTCTTTGCAATGGCACAGTCAGTCATCAGAAAAGTTAAAAGTTGGGTTTCATTAACCACTAAATTTGCTTTATTCCACATGGCATCATCTTGCTGTTGGTGGGTAGTGAGGTGTTATTTCTGAGTGCCTCCAAGGGGCTAGGCGCTGACCACAGCCTTCACAGAGAGGAACTCGTTTGGTCTTGCAATAACCATGCCATTTTGCAGAAGTTTAGAAACTTCTGCAGGGCTGCACAATAAAGAGCTGTCAGAGGAAAGAGTCAGATGCAGGTCGTCTGGTTCCAGGTATGTTAACTGGTGCCATTATTCATATTAGCACGTGTCTTATTGTCCAATGGAACACAAACAATTAACATAGTTTTTCCTTGAGGGGTCTGAAGTATGTATTCCCATGAGCTCTCCTGGGTGAAGCTATTGCTGGAGATAAGCCATTCCTTTTCAGTTAGATCCTTTTCTTTTTCCCTCCCACCTCCCTCCCTCCCTCCCTCCTTCCCTCCCTCCTTCCCTCTCTCTCTCCTTCCTTAAGTGGAAGTGGCCTTTAGTAAAGCTGTCAATCAAGGTTTGACATGTGATTCTCTCTATTGGGTCAGGTTAAGAGCAGAACACTGAGAGAAAGGAGCAGAAGGATGAGTAGGTGCTGATCAATTTGAGAATAAAGCATATAACCAAAGCTTAGCCAATGGCGATGGTGGGCCTGGACCACCTCAGACGCAGGGTTCAGTGCCTGAAGTGGGGTGGGGGGGAGCAGCTTCACCTGGAAGTCATTTAGCTGTGGCCTGTTCCTGCCTCTTTTGAAAGTAGATCCTCAAATATCAGCGCCCAACTGTCCCTCGTGGCCCCTTGCAGCTGTACTGGACTTGTTAACAGAGTCACGTGACCTGCACAAACAGCCGCATTCTGAAGCAATGGATTTAGAGGCCTGGCTATGATTTGTGGCCTGGCTGGTGCCCTTCCCCTTGTTATTGGCAGAAACAGTGTGACTGAAAGGAGCCCAGATCTGAGTGATTCTCCCACATGCTGTGCAGCATCTAGATCCCCTGTGGAAGTTGGGCTTTCTGCCCGACAGAGAGGCCGATGGCCTATTGAGTGCAAAAAGCAGAGAACAGTCTTGAATAGCACCGGACAAGGAACGAGACGGCATTGCTCTTCCCCTCCTTGTAGAGTACGACTGCCACGTGAGGTGACTCATCTGAGATCTCCAGGCCCAAGCAAGCCTGGAGACAGCAGCAGGCGACACTTGGCTCACAGGAAATGAGACCCCAAAGTGGGCCTGAGAAACATGCCACACATCCAATTGCTGAATTGGAGAAAGTTAAGTCCTGTGAACAACACAGCCCCTTCTCTTCCTTAGAGTGCCTTCTTTAAGACCGTGGCTGCACCATGGAGTAGACAGGAGTTAAAGAGGGAGGGGCAGGCGGGGACGCCAAAGTCTCATGTAATTACCTACGCTTTCCAGGTCAGCGATGAGAAACTCAGCTAAATTTGTTTCATCAAACAAGATCTTTGGTTAGACCTGGTTACTTAATATTGTTTTATTTTACACCTGAATTCTGGTGGGAAGGACTGTCAACACCCTGGTATATGGGGATGGTTCTTGTGCTCTGGATATATTTCAACAAGAAGAGAAAATAAAACAGATTCAGACACAATATATAAGAATACACAGAGGAAAAGCTTCAATGGCACTGTGGGCCTTCTGTCACACCAAAGCTATTTCAACAGTGTCTATATAATACTTGGTTAGTCTCACCATAATTTAAGGATACTAAACTGTTATCTGTGTTGCAGGACTTCTCAGGGCCTTTATATGCCAAAGGTTATTGGGAGTCTTTCAGAGGAAGTTGAATTTCCAGTTCATCAATTGGTGAACTGTGATTTTTCTCCTCTTTGTTTAAAGAATCACCCAGAGAGATTGGTTTTCTGGGAAGCAATTTTTGAAATCACTGCTGAGTGGGATATTCATGCTCTAAGCAAAGGTTAAAAGATGCCGTCTGAAGATTCTTACAAGCCTGGGAGAATCAGGCCACTGATGAGGAGGGACCTCTCTGGAGAAGCGTGGGTAATCAGTGCAGCCTGCTGCTGCTCGAACAGGCCAAAGGCCTCTGAGCTCCCATACCCCAGCTCCCACAGAAGCGGTGACAGGGAGGGGGAGCGCGTTCCCTTCCTCTCTGGGGAAGGTCAATACCCGTGACCAAGAGGGTGTGAGGGGCTTTGATAGGCTTGCCGGAATGATCGACTTCTTGAGGAGGACAGAAGGCTTCTTTAAAAGGCCTAGCTCTTACCCTGGATTCTGTCCCGCTGTACTTTTCTACACCTTCCCCTGGCGCTCCTGTGGCTATCTTGACTATAGCCATGGAAGGAATCTAGCAACCTCTATGTGTAATGCAAGTTCCACTACCCAAACCTATACACACACAATTTTGAACACTGTGCACACTCTCACACGTAACACAAACATAGTCATGCTTGCACACACATGCATACACATAAGCATACACTGCACAACAATTACTCCCCTCAAACAAACATGACACACACATAACCAGACACACTGTAATCGCGTTCTGTGTGTAGTAGTAATTTGCTGCTTGGGGTCCCTCGGCTGCCGACTGCCCCAGCTGTAGGCCAGCCAGCTGCGTATCAGATCGCTTCTTCACTCTGGGTTCCAGAAAAGCAATAAACAATCCTTCAATCACGGGCT